>JAQJVL010001282.1:57500-218020 GCA_035578905.1 Stictocephala bisonia
CTATTAATATTACTATGTCCTTTTATTAGATGGCAATATTTTTATATATTTTCAAACGTCTTCATATGTCGTGCCATTACACATGTTAAGTAGCAATTACTCAAAACCTTAAAGTCATTTACAAAATTAATTGTGTGTTTTGGTTGGTGTGTGTGATATAGAGTCACTGTGCTTGCGTCCATATTATGCTAGGTGTGTAAACAGACGTTCGTATGGTTACGGCTGATTGTTTGCTTCTAACATCAGAATAAGGAATACTTATTTCACATTATATGCTATCTATAGATTCAATTTAAGTTCAGAATATGATTGTATTAGAGAGTTAGACATTCAACTTTCTGATTGTCAGCAAAATATTATTTATTTAGGTGATATTAATATTTTAGAAAATAGTTTAATTACTCAAAATTACATGAATGTATTAAGTAGCCATAGTTTAGTTTCAATTATTAATAGTCCAACTAGAATAACTAATGTGTCAAAATCTTTGATAGATCACATGTTTATTAAAAATAGTAATTTAAAATGTTTTAAATCTTCTGTTTTCGATATAGAGCTTACAGATCATTGTATATTGGGATTAAATTGTTTTAGTAGAAATAAATTCAAAACTAAAATCACTGAATCGAAAGATTTCACCTCCAAAGATCAGTTTACTATAAATTATAATAAACTTAGAGAGAAGCTGAAGAAAATCGACTGACCATAATGTTTTGTACTGGATGACCTTAATTTATGTTACAATAAGTTTAGTGGGATATTAACATCGTGTATTGATTCATGTAAGACTCCTATTATACATTCCAAGTTAAGTAAAGCGAAGTCTATTGCACCAAGGATGAATGTTAATTTGCTAAATAGGCTAAAAGGAAGAAGAAACCTATATACATTATATAAAAAACGTCCTTACGATACAACTTTTGAGCATTATTATAAAACATTTACCGATAAACTAAAAAGTGATATTAACGAAAGGAAACAGGATTACAATAGCAGGAAGCTAAATGGTTGCAACGGTGATTCAGCTCAATGCTGGAAAATAATAAATAATCTGAGTGGAACAGGGAAAAGTAGAACGGTAGACAAAATGGAATTGGATAGCGGAGAAATTGTGTCAGATACAATGCAAGTAGCTGAGGCTATTAATTCTTATCTCGGCCAAAGGTCAAACCCACCTGCACACTCACACTGTTCAACTGCCTCTAGTCCAGACTAATCCGTATTCCATCTTTATAAATCCTACAAACAATAAAAAACTTAAAAATAAAAAATCAAGTGGTATTGATACGTTTTTGGTAGATTGTGTTAAAAATATCTCGAATGAAATAGCTTCCGTATCGACATACATAGTTAACTTAAGTCTTGAGAAAGGAATTTTCCCGGAACAACTTAAATTAAGTACAGTTGTTTCATTATTTAAAAAGGAGGCAACCTATAAATTAGATAATGTAAGGCCTATAAGTTTGCTATCTGTTTTTTTTTTTTTTTTTTTATTATTGAGAAATTAATTAAATGTAGATTAGTAAGTTATTTGGATAGAATGCAATTATTTAGTCCTTCCCAGTTTGGTTTTAGGGAAAGAAAATCAACTGAAGAGGCAATATTGGCAATTACTGAAAAGATTAATTTTAGTATGAATAGAAATGAAAAGGCGACTGGTCTATGTAGGCTATAGACTTTAAAAAAGCTTTCGATTTGTAGATCATGATATCCTATTAGAAAAGTTAGAGCACGCAGAAATAAGAGGAAATTCCCTCAGTTAGTTCAGGGGCTTTTTGTGCAATAGAATACAACATGTTAAGATTAATGATAAGTTTAGTAACCCTCTCACGGTTAAGGCCGGAGTACCCCAAGGGTCGGTGACCTCATCAATTTTATTTTTGATGTTTATTAACGACTTGTTGCAAGTATCATTTAATGGGGAAATATGTACATTCGCAGATGACATTGCGTTGTTTTATTATTATATACGGAAATGCAGATAAGGAAGGTCGATTGGTTTTCAACGAGTCATTGTTTATCACGTTGAAACTTCCTCTGCTAATCTATTATACAGTAACCACGATAAGAACAAGATTTATTCAATATTAAAATGCAATAAAAATGCAAATGAAACCCGTATTGAGAGGCAAACCTCTTTATGTAAGTTACTCATCACAGACATTTATTAAGTAAAATCTCTTCAACCGATAATAAAGGAATGTTTATAATAAAAGAATGATTGTAAAAATATATGCGTTTTATGTATATTATAAGATCCTTTAATACATCATTTATAATATTATGTGTGTAATGTGGATTTTTCACACTTCAAAGGGTTAAATGTCCAGTAGTCATTGGATATGGTTTACGGTTAACATAATCTACTAACAATGAACATTGTCTAAAATTAAATCTAACATGCCTTGAATTAAATCTATCGTTATTCGGAAATATATTTCTATTTGACATAACAAATAATGGTGTTTTCTTTAATGTTATCGGATCTCTATGTTTAATGTTAGCCTCGATCTGCCTTGCATGACGTCGCA
Organism: Stictocephala bisonia; assembly: GCA_035578905.1. Taxonomy (NCBI): domain Eukaryota; kingdom Metazoa; phylum Arthropoda; class Insecta; order Hemiptera; family Membracidae; genus Stictocephala; species Stictocephala bisonia. The sequence continues at coordinate 60,032 of JAQJVL010001282.1, forward strand.
TATTGTGTCTGCCACGACATCGTCCAACCTTGCCTCATTCCATTTACTGATTCTACGATCTACGGCACTTTGCCAAGGAAATTGATTGAACTTTGTGGGATTGTCTATTTTACCAACGTTTAAGAAAAAACTACATAATGAATCTATAAAGAAATTCTTACCACTAGAAGGGGGACCATAAATGAATATCGTATTTATTTTACCAACTAAATAATTACGTTCACAAACATCATGACATATGTTTAAAAAGTCAATTACATTACTTAAATTACCAAATTGAAAGAGCAAAAGCCTTAGAATCGCAACAATATTAGTTCTAATATCTAAATATACAGATTCACATTCTTTGACTGATAAACATTCGTACCTAACATTATTAGCATTATATTGCAATTTCATAAGCTCTGGTATCGACATTTTATTTATTTTCAATTTAACTTTCTCAATAACATTTACAAAACTAGCATTGGTTCTATTAATACTTACATTTATAGACATTATCAATTAGTACGCACAAATTGTCCTTCACTTACTTGTTCACCTTCATTCCACCTGCTATATGTTTGTTAACCAAAATATAATTCAAGTCAATCAATTACAGTGCCTAAAAGTAAATGATGGACAAATTACCTCATCTGCCGATCACACTGCTCTATGTTATGTAAATAATACGTGGGAGGACATTGAACATCAGATGAACTCGAACTTGTAGGCTATTCAATTCTGGTTTTTCAAAAACAACATGTTATCAAGTTCAACTAAAACCAATTATTTACATTTAAGTTTACATATAAAGCATTTGGATGTGGTAACATGAATATATGTACATTTACATCTATTCGTCGTACATTGCTTTAGATGGTTTTGCCTAATCTATACTATTTATTTACATTTAGGTTTACATATAAAACATTTGGATGTGGTAACATGAATTTATGTACATTTACAAGTATTCGTCGTACATTGCTTTAGATGGTTTTGCCAAATCTAGACTATTATCGGGTCTTTCTTGATACAGTCTTTTAAATTATATTTTTGATTACATACAAACAATTTGGATGTGGTAACATATAAATAACACTCGTAACATATAAAAAACATTCTCAAGAATATTAATAAATAAAAAACATAAATCCCAACTTTTTGACCATAACAATGATTTTGGACTGTACTTAAAAATTAGCATTGCCGACAAATGGGCCCTTTTCGTTTTCTGCATCACATATATACATATCCATTACAGATAAGGAAGGTCGATTGGTTTTCTAAGAGTCATTGTTTATCACGTTGAAGTAGCGACAGCGTGACCGTGATGTAACGCGTGGAAGTGGAGAGCACTACTGGCACTATATTATTTACATATTCATTACAGATAAGGAAGGTCGATTGGTGTTTAAGAGTCATTGTTTATCACGTTGAAGTAGCGACAGCGTGACCGAGATGTAACGCGTGGGAGTGGAGAGCACTACTGGCACTATATTACATACATATTCATTACAGATAAGGGAAGTCGATTGGTTTTCTAAGAGTCATTGTTTATCACGTTGAAGTAGCGACAGCGTGACCGTGATGTAACGCGTGGAAGTGGAGAGCACTACTGGCACTATATTATTTACATATTCATTACAGATAAAGAAGGTCGATTGGTGTTCTAAGAGTCATTGTTTATCACGTTGAAGTAGCGACAGCGTGACCGAGATGTAACGCGTGGGAGTGGAGAGCACTACTGGCACTATATTATATACATATTCATTACAGATAAGGAAGGTCGATTGGTTTTCTAAGAGTCATTGTTTATCACGTTGAAGTAGCGACAGCGTGACCGTGATGTAACGCGTGGGAGTGGAGAGCACTACTGGCACTATATTATATACATATTAATTACAGATAAGGAAGGTCGATTGGTGTTCTAAGAGTCATTGTTTATCACGTTGAAGTAGCGACAGCGTGACCGTGATGTAACGCGTGGGAGTGGAGAGCACTACTGGCACTATATTATATACATATTAATTACAGATAAGGAAGGTCGATTGGTTTTCTAAGAGTCATTGTTTATCACGTTGAAGTAGCGACAGCGTGACCGTGATGTAACGCGTGGAAGTGGAGAGCACTACTGGCACTATATTATATACATATTAATTACAGATAAGGAAGGTCGATTGGTGTTCTAAGAGTCATTGTTTATCACGTTGAAGTAGCGACAGCGTGACCGTGATGTAACGCGTGGGAGTGGAGAGCACTACTGGCACTATATTATATACATATTAATTACAGATAAGGAAGGTCGATTGGTTTTCTAAGAGTCATTGTTTATCACGTTGAAGTAGTGGCACGTGCCTGCTGTGTGACCGTGATGTTATAAGCAATGACCAGTTGAAAACCAATCGACCCTCATCTGCATTTCTGTATGTATAATGGCCTCCGAACGACACACCACAATATGCGTTTAGTGAAAACTAAAGACGGTCTCCACTCGAGAAGATTACTGGCAAGCACTGATTACTCACATGCCCACTTCATCTGCCAATATCTTGTACAGTAACCAGGAAAAGAACAAGACTTATTCCATGTTAACTAATGCGAATGAAACACGTATTGAAAGACAAACAATATTGTACAAGTCTCTCAATACACGACATCATAGACATTTATTAAATAAAATCTGTTCAACTGATAGTAATGGTATGTTTATAATAAATGAGTAGTTTAATTTCATATTAAACTAAATAACACAAATTGTTCATAAGTAATCTTTTACATTTTCGTTTTTATTACAGTCCGAGATTTGTATGTTAGTAGGTAACTATTGTACATTCTATTCTGAGTAAAAAACATAACATTCATAAAGATATCTATCCGAATAAGTGTATGTAATTTCTTCTAAATACCTGTGTAACTATGCCTATATTTAGAAACGAGATTACGTTCACAGGCTATGTAAAACTGTTCAATCTAGTCTCCCGACTCTGAGGTACGTTCTGTAATAGATCTAGTTGTACCAGCCTCGGATTCTCAAGCTAGAGGCTGGTACACAGGGTTTAGACGCCGAAATTGGTTTGACTAGCTCACATATAAGTACATATATATATAATTAAAAAAAAGACCAAAAGTCATGCGATTAAAAAAAATCAAGTGATCTCCTGTCACAAAGCTAAATCCAATCCATCAAGCCATTAAAACCTGCCTCATTGATTATATTTATGCTGGCTAATCCCTCCGTGAAACAGTGCAGGGGGCACTCTTGGGGGGGTGATATTGCCCATGTCATTGCCAAATTTTTAAAGACTTAAATATCCTCTGGTTAGTTCTAAACGAGCAAAAACTAGTAGTTGGACTATCACGATTTTTTTATTTCCAGCTATGTCAGCTACCAGAATATGGTGATAGACGGGGCTCCGATGAATTTCCTGCTTTGATTTAACTTTTTAACGGTAATCTATATTTTTATATTTTTTTTTAATATTTTTTTTAATTTTTTGTATTTTCCTTTTTTCTTAATAATTAAGCAAAATTAAAAAGACACAGTTAATTATTAAAGGTATTAACGGTTAATCTTTACCATTTTATTTAAGGTTTATAAATATAGAGTTATTAACTATTATTCCTCAATTTTATTACTTTTTCAGGTAAAATTTAGTAATAAAAGTAACAAGTATTCCATTAACAATATATTTTTTTAATAAACATTTGTGTATATTTATTTTACCTTATAAACAAACTTATTATATGTATGCATTTTAAAATGTATTGTCTGATCTTGTAATAAGCACAGAAGTAGACTATCAAGAATATTTAAATGTTATTTTGTATTAAATAAAAACAGAGAGTTTATCTATAGTTTATAGTGACGTTTCCATTTTATTTTTGTAGTGTATATACACATATTTTTCATTTAACATAGTAAAAATATATACATCATGATATTCTTCATATATTCACTCACAAAACTAATTTTTAACAAGATGGCATGCCCACAGTTAATGTGTAAATAAAAGCATAACCAAATTACCATAGTAAATCGGTGCACCGGGACTGCGCCGCAAGGATCAGGTAGACCACAGGCACTGCTCCACCTCAAAATGTACCCCCTCAAAACGCAGCGGCTTTCCTTTTGACGATTCCGTTGTTTTAAAATCTCATGGAGTAGTTTTCTCTTCATTTTCATCCTATCTCTATGCATGCTCATGAACTATTAATAAAGTAGTAAAGGGATTTCATTGTGCTAATTAAATGTCTAATAAGTTGCGATTTATACAAGGTATATTTTAATACTTGAACATATAAAACTCTCTGATTACTTGCAATAGCATAATTTATTTTATTTATTTAAAAACTAAATGATTTAAGCATAAAAAATATAGAATATAAAACTTAACACTCATCTATTTATATAATTTCTTATTTTAAATGAAAAAAGTAATATTGCTGAATATCAAGCCAATGTAAAATAAATAAGGTTCTATTAAATCCCTACTAGCTAAAAGTATTATACTAAAAAAATATAAAAGAACAAAAAATCCAATTACCGGTATATGTTAAACTCCAATGTGGGGTAAAACATGTCCACTATTCAGTCAAAAAGTCAAATAATTTTACATGCAAAATTACAAATCAAATTATGAACTACAAATTACAATAGTGCACAATGTTGGTACAGGAAGTAGCAAGAGAAAGTAAACTTTTAAAATAAAAATTATAAATATACACAAATAAGTTCATAAAGGTAACATTTACTACATTATTAAGCTGCTTACATAATTATACTTAAAGTAACCCCGAACAATTATTTTTAAATAAGTGTAGAAAGAGTAAATTGATAATTCTAACAAATATATATAATTTATTCAGAAAATTATATAAAAAAATTCTAAATTTATAAGTTTAAGAGACGAATATGATAAAAAATAAGTTATTAAGTAAATTTACTATAAACAATTATAAATTATGAAGTTAAATTTTAAATTAAAATACAATTTAGTTAGAAAGTTTAGTAAAAAATTTTCCAAGTGTAAAAATTCAGGGGATAACAATTACTAAAATACATAGGCCTAAATTAATCAGAAAATGTAATAAAATATTTATAAATTATTAAGTTAAGTCAAAACATACTGATGTATTTCGAATAAACTTAAGTGAAACACATCTCGAAAATTAACAATTTCTACGTGACTATTTTTAAGTAGTTAAAGTTTCTTTGCTATGCGTTTTTGAAAAATTAAAGCTTGTTTCTTTCTTCGAGGCAACTAGCTATTTTGTACACTATTAATGCCAATGTATGTGTCCAGATAAGCTTCCTTGTTTGATTCAACGAAGATAAAAAGGTTCGGATGAGTAGATGAACATGATTTCTTAAACTCAGCCTAATGTGAAAGCCTTCCCATGAGTTTGTCATTCTCCAAAAATCCAAAGAATACAGAACCCAAATGTGTAGAGGGAAATAGGCGTCACTTTCACTGACGTATAGTTTATTCGTAGTTTGTTTACATCCTGCCACCCAGCTCAGGTAACCTGAGCGGCGCAGTCCCGGTACAACCTAAAAAACAACTGTTAAGTTGGTAACCAGCGCGTAATACTCTGTCTCTATAACGATCAGCTAACATCGTGGAAATAGTAAGGCATTTTTATTGCTTTTTTAAACGATTATAAAAGTATATTATTATCATTTTAATCATTGAATTCCTGATTTTGAACCAAAACTAAGAGGAATATTATTTTAAAAAGTATTATTATAATATTTCCATAGCTTAAACCTAAATATAGAGTCCAGACCTTCAAAGCTCAACGTCTCATCATATTTCCCTCACAAACAAAAATTGAATATTTTGTTTCCAAGGTTTAATCATTTCTACATCAAATTCCATATTAACTAAAAATCAGTTATTTTTACAATTCACTTTAAAAATACTAGGTTATTTTTTTTTAGCTCCCCCACCCACCATACATAATGTACTCAGAGGACATATAGTGAAAATGTATGAAGTACAGTTATATTGTCATATACTATAGTGTTGTATGACATAATGGTAAATTATCAATGTTGCAATCACATATTACAATATTTTTACTTTGAAGGAACGCCATAACAGCTTAAAGCAGATACATTTATTAAAAGGAAAAATTGTATAACGGAACAGATGTAACCCTCAGAGAACGAAGGGCCTAATTGCGTAAGCGAGAGAGATCAGATTTATTGAAGTTATATAATTGCTGCTGAAAGATAATATCTTTGTGTTCCTTTTCCCATTATGACTACGAAAACTACATTCTCCTGGTTTTTATTAATTCTATAGATAGTTCTAAATGCTTCTTATCGTAAAACAAGCATGAAGTTAAAAAAATCAGATTGTTTTATTAGAACTACGTAGTTAAAATACTTTCTTTTTCAAATGTTATAAATATAATTCAAAACACTTCACATAATTGTTGTACCATTGTTCTAGATATAGTTTAATCCATGTTTTAAAGATAAATAAGGTATAACTCAATATAGAATTTGAATAAATATTATAGCTTTTATTACTGTTAAGCTTCCGTTCTAAACTGATCCTTCGTAAGGATGAGTAACACGTTATAATATTTTATTTTACTCATATAGGACATCTCTGAACTCTGTGATGATAACCTCTCTTTGTTATTTTTGCTAGTTGATAGCATTGCTATTAAAATTCCGTCCGTATTTTAGAAAAAACCAATCAGTATTTTTAATGTTTTTACAACATTCTCTTTAAAAAATGGTATATTGGAAAATGGCAGCCAATTTAAAAAAATTGAAATAAATACATGTAACAAGTACAATATATTTATTGGCATACCTAGTTCTGACCTTTTCCTGGGACCTTTAATTAATAGTTTTGGGGCAAGTGATGTTTTTCAAATGATAAGCAGAAACAAAATATAGCTAATACATTGAGAAATGCAGTACTTATTAAGTAAACCTGTCATTATAAGCATTTTTCCTTTTTTATTGTATGTTCGAATTCTTATAAACATAATTTGCAGTTTATAACATTCCAACGAGAAAAATGTACGTAACTGTAATTTACCATCAACGTACTAAATGTTTTAACATCCATTCCAATCTAAATTTTAGTGAATCAATAATAATATAATCTATTTGTATCCGACAAATTATTAGTGAATATAACAGTGATTGACGTTAAACATTGAAAGTTAGTCATTGGTATTGTTCTCCGATTCCTTTTACCAAAACTTCAATCTTACCTTTGGAAGTTTGTCTTTTTATCAAAACACGGAGCTATCTCTCTCCTTTTGTAGTCCCGGTTCAATGAACTGGCAATTGATGTTATTGTCTTCAATCACGCTATTGATGGTAGAAGGTTAAAGTTGATATATGAATTTCAACTACTACGGGGTTGGCCTCCACTTTTTTTCTAACAATTTTTGTTGTTGTTGACTTAAGCTTCAACATAAGCCAACCAATCGTAAGTACTGGCAGTACTGACAGTAATTTAAGCTATTACTCGTACAGACGTACTTGTGTGTCAAAAACGTAACACAAATAACGTAGTGTAAAAATATAGTACAGGGATAGTGACTCACCCACCCACCTATAAACATACAGTAGTAATGACCCACCCACACACCCAAAGTGTTAATGACCCACCCACCTACCCATACACATACAATAGGAATGACCCACCCACCTACCCATACACATACAATAGAAATGACCCTCCCACCCGCCCATATATCTACAGTAGTAATGACCCACCCACCCATGCACACACATACAGTAGTAATGACCCACCCACCCACCCATACACCTACAGTAGTAATGACCCACCCACCCATGCACACACATAACCCACCCGCCCGCCCATACACGTATAGTGGTATTGACCCACCCGCCCACCCATATATGTACATTGATATTAACCCACCCGCCCACCCATATATGTACATTGATATTGACCCATAAAAATAACCGGCCTATACACATACCATTCTATGTGTATAGGCCGGTGGGTGGGTGCGTACGTGTATAGGTGGGCGGATTGGTCAATACTACTGTACGTGTATGGGTGGGCGGGTGGGTCAATACTACTATACGTGTATGGGTGGGTGGGTCAATACTACTGTACGTGTATGGGAGGGCGGGTGGATCAATACTACTTTACGTGTATGGGTGAACGGGTGGGTCAATACTAATGTACGTGTATGGGAGGGTGGGTGGATCAATACCACTGTACGTGTATGGGAGGGCGGGTGGATCAATACCACTGTACGTGTATGGGAGGGCGGGTGGATCAAAACCACTGTACGTGTATGGGAGGGCGGTTGGATCAATACCACTGTACGTGTATGGGAGGGCGGGTGGTTCAATACCACTGTACGTTTATGGGAGGGCAGGTACGTCACAGTATTGGTTAAAAACCTAAGTCACTGTAAACAAATTACAAATACAACAGTGTGTGTATAGGTGGGCGGGTGGGTCAATACCACAGTGCGTGTATGGGTGGGCGGGTGGGTCAATACCACAGTATGTCTATGGATGGGCGGGTGGGTCAATACCACAGTGCGTGTATGGGTGGGCGGGTGGGTCAATACAACAGTGTGTGTATAGGTGGGCGGGTGGGTTACTACAGGGGGGCGCAAAAAGAACGCATGGATTTGAGTAACGTAGTACCAGTGGAGGGCAGCGGTCAGTGACCGCCGAGCGACGCCATTTTGTTGGTTGAAGCGTCCAGTTTTATTAGCAATGGAGCAGTGGAACGTGCAGTTATTATTACAACTGTACGTGAATGGGTGGGAGAGTGGGTTACTACCATTGCACGTGTATGGGTGAGCGGGTGGATTATTACAACTGTACGTGAATGGGTGGGAGAGTAGGTTACTACCATTGCACGTGTATGGGTGAGCGGGTGTATTATTACAACTGTACGTGTATGGGTGGGATAGTGGGTTACTACCACTGTTTATGTATGGGTGGGCGAGTGGATCACTATTACTGTTCGTGTATGAGTGGGTGGGTGGGTTACTATCACTGTACGTGTATAGGTGGGCGAGTGGGTTACTACCACTGTACGTGTATTTTACTACCACTGAACGTGTATATGTGGGCGGGTGGGTTACTACCACTGTTTGTGTATGGGGAGGGGAGTGAATGGGTGTATGATTTATCGGGTTAACACATTGGCTTATAAAATATTAACTCATGTTAAAATGTGAAGATTGTTTAATGTAATATTGGATTTTATTGTTGTTAATGAGTTAAATAAAATACATATTAATTAGAATGTATGAAATTAATGTATGAATGTTTCTAAAATTAGTTTGAACTACTTCTTTCTATGTATTTAAAATATATTGTTCTTAGTGAATTTATTATATCCTAATGATGTCAAATTACAATTATTATGTACCCACCCGCCCACCCATACACGTACAGTGGTATTAGCGCACCCACCTATACACGTACAGTGGTAATGACTGCATATTGGTGAATGTTTTGCATCACTGTGCATATCTAGGTAGTAGGTATATTGCGTGCATATTAAACAAGGCAGGTCCCAAACTACTCCCTTGAATCACCCCCACCCTCCCATAAACGTACGGTGGTTCAGTGGTAGTAGCCCGCCCACCCACCCACCAAAAAACTTACATAGTAACACTGTGCTTGTATGGGTGGGCGGGTGGGTCAGTAACACTGTGCTTGTATGGGTGGGTGTGTGGGTCATTTCCACTGTACATGTATGGGTGGGCGGGTGGGTCAATAACACTATACGTGTATGGGTGGGTGGGTGGGTCAATAACACTATACGTGTATGGGTGGGTGGTTGGGTCATTTCCACTGTACATGTATGGGTGGGCACTCCAGAGATTATGCTTACCCCAACCCAAGTATTTACTTTTATATGACGTCATTAGTTTTGTGTGAAAGAAATGGAATTATTTTACAATGTAAGAAAATATGAACAACTACCATACCCTATACCTACCATTATAAGCAATCCTAATTTATTTTAATGATGGATATTTTATGTTAAAAGATACAAATTATTTTGTATGTTTTGCTTATAAATGCATTTATTAATTTAAAATAGGAGCAAAGGTTAAAAAGTTAGGTTATTAAGTAATGTGTTAAGATAAATGTTATTATTTATTTATTAATTTGTTTAAGAAAAATAAAAGGCCGATCCACCTTCTTAGCTTTTACTCTGCCCATTCCTCATAGACTATTGAACTTAACGGGGAACTTATCAGACAGAGTAAAGGAGTGAACCAGTACAGTACAAGGTGAATATTACTGATAAATCTTCCAGTCTAGGCCGGATTTGATCCCAGCTCAACGTCCTGACGTCTTGGATCGCTCGGCCACCGGCTTCCCTTCATATTGCTCATAAAATACAGTAAAATTACAATAAAATAACCTTTAATTTGGATCGGATTTAATAATTGGAAAGTTTACTCATTATAATTAAATGTTAAACCCACCTTAAAAGTAGCCCCTGTATTAACACCAATCTAGCAAGTTCCCTGAGTGTAGTTCTCTATAATGGAACTGGAAATTCATATAACTACGCACAAGTGTACAAAGAAGAACGGTTACAAACGTTAGAATCAAATTGACGTAAGATAAATATATTAATACAAATGAGATAAAATAATAAAACTTTATCTACAGTAATTACTGTCAGTGTAAGTAATTAAAACCTAAGACTATACCATTTGATTAATGAGGAGGGGTGTCTTTAATTTTTAATATTTAATACCTACAACCACTACAAAAGAAGTATACCACAATACCACAGTATGTCTATGGATGGGCGGGTGGGTCAATACCACAGTGCGTGTATGGGTGGGCGGGTGGGTCAATACAACAGTGTGTGTATAGGTGGGCGGGTGGGTTACTACAGGGGGGCGCAAAAAGAACGCATGGATTTGAGTAACGTAGTACCAGTGGAGGGCAGCGGTCAGTGACCGCCGAGCGACGCCATTTTGTTGGTTGAAGCGTCCAGTTTTATTAGCAATGGAGCAGTGGAACGTGCAGTTATTATTAGAACTGTACGTGAATGGGTGGGAGAGTGGGTTACTACCATTGCACGTGTATGGGTGAGCGGGTGGATTATTACAACTGTACGTGAATGGGTGGGAGAGTAGGTTACTACCATTGCACGTGTATGGGTGAGCGGGTGTATTATTACAACTGTACGTGTATGGGTGGGATAGTGGGTTACTACCACTGTTTATGTATGGGTGGGCGAGTGGATCACTATTACTGTTCGTGTATGAGTGGGTGGGTGGGTTACTATCACTGTACGTGTATAGGTGGGCGAGTGGGTTACTACCACTGTACGTGTATTTTACTACCACTGAACGTGTATATGTGGGCGGGTGGGTTACTACCACTGTTTGTGTATGGGGAGGGGAGTGAATGGGTGTATGATTTATCGGGTTAACACATTGGCTTATAAAATATTAACTCATGTTAAAATGTGAAGATTGTTTAATGTAATATTGGATTTTATTGTTGTTAATGAGTTAAATAAAATACATATTAATTAGAATGTATGAAATTAATGTATGAATGTTTCTAAAATTAGTTTAAACTACTTCTTTCTATGTATTTAAAATATATTGTTCTTAGTGAATTTATTATATCCTAATGATGTCAAATTACAATTATTATGTACCCACCCGCCCACCCATACACGTACAGTGGTATTAGCGCACCCACCTATACACGTACAGTGGTAATGACTGCATATTGGTGAATGTTTTGCATCACTGTGCATATCTAGGTAGTAGGTATATTGCGTGCATATTAAACAAGGCAGGTCCCAAACTACTCCCTTGAATCACCCCCACCCTCCCATAAACGTACGGTGGTTCAGTGGTAGTAGCCCGCCCACCCACCCACCAAAAAACTTACATAGTAACACTGTGCTTGTATGGGTGGGCGGGTGGGTCAGTAACACTGTGCTTGTATGGGTGGGTGTGTGGGTCATTTCCACTGTACATGTATGGGTGGGCGGGTGGGTCAATAACACTATACGTGTATGGGTGGGTGGGTGGGTCAATAACACTATACGTGTATGGGTGGGTGGTTGGGTCATTTCCACTGTACATGTATGGGTGGGCACTCCAGAGATTATGCTTACCCCAACCCAAGTATTTACTTTTATATGACGTCATTAGTTTTGTGTGAAAGAAATGGAATTATTTTACAATGTAAGAAAATATGAACAACTACCATACCCTATACCTACCATTGTAAGCAATCCTAATTTATTTTAATGATGGATATTTTATGTTAAAAGATACAAATTATTTTGTAATGTTTTTCTTATAAATGCATTTATTAATTTAAAATTGGAGCAAAGGTTAAAAAGTTAGGTTATTAAGTAATGTGTTAAGATAAATGTTATTATTTATTTATTAATTTGTTTAAGAAAAATAAAAGGCCGATCCACCTTCTTAGCTTTTACTCTGCCCATTCCTCATAGACTATTGAACTTAACGGGGAACTTATCAGACAGAGTAAAGGAGTGAACCAGTACAGTACAAGGTGAATATTACTGATAAATCTTCCAGTCTAGGCCGGATTTGATCCCAGCTCAACGTCCTGACGTCTTGGATCGCTCGGCCACCGGCTTCCCTTCATATTGCTCATAAAATACAGTAAAATTACAATAAAATAACCTTTAATTTGGATCGGATTTAATAATTGGAAAGTTTACTCATTATAATTAAATGTTAAACCCACCTTAAAAGTAGCCCCTGTATTAACACCAATCTAGCAAGTTCCCTGAGTGTAGTTCTCTATAATGGAACTGGAAATTCATATAACTACGCACAAGTGTACAAAGAAGAACGGTTACAAACGTTAGAATCAAATTGACGTAAGATAAATATATTAATACAAATGAGATAAAATAATAAAACTTCATCTACAGTAATTACTGTCAGTGTAAGTAATTAAAACCTAAGACTATACCATTTGATTAATGAGGAGGGGTGTCTTTAATTTTTAATATTTAATACCTACAACCACTACAAAAGAATACGGTAGGTGTCACTCACATATCTCTAGATGTCGCATAAGTGAAGCGAAAAGCATCTGGTTGGAACATCAACCAACAAAAAAACACAAAAGTATTGTTATGATTTGGGTGGTTAAAATTCCAGCTCATTAGTAGTAAATAGCCTGCTTACTATTCACCTGATAGCCTCTATGTAATTGGTAGATTTAGTTACCAGCATTTCATAAAATAATAAAACTTGATATTTCACCGATGTGACGTCACAGTCTATTGCGTGGCCTAGCCATTGGTTCTAGTCATCGAGCCAACTACAACTTACAAGTAAGATTCTTAAGTATTATGCAATTTAAACAGTTCGAAAGACTGTCAAAAATCAGCCCGAACATTTTAGGAACAATTTTTCAAGGCTGCACGACTTTAAAAAAGTTAAAAACTTATACATTTAATATGTATATTAGGTAATTTGACGAACATGGACTAATTTAAAAAAAATATTAAGTACTATACAAAACTTAAAACCAAAAATGTAATCGGGTTTTTCTGAATCATGGACACTTGACAGCTGAAATAGTCTGTCCACAAGCATACCTCAAAGCATACTGCAATACTATTACTTTATATTTATATTCGATAAGCAATTTCTAGTTAGTTACTAATTCAAATCAATCAATGATACCTCTCTTTTGTTCAGGATGGGTCCTAAAATGTGTCTTATCAGGTTGAAACACAGTCAAAATATATAAACATTTTTATTGTAATAAGAAACTTCAGTAAAAAGCATGCTTTTTGTACTTAGGATATAAAGCGGTACAAAATGAACTTTAAGTATAATTCTATTGACAGGTTTTCCGTTCAGATGAGAAAAAGCTCTTTCAAACCTTTCGGATTATTAAAACCACGTGTAACTTCCATCTAAAAAACAATATGACGTTTTAAAACACTCAAATAAATAGCCTTTCATGATAATATATGATGCTTTTATACAAATTAAACATCAGAAAAACACTACTTAGAAATGAATGCCGGGCGAGTCGATGGCCGAGTTGTCTAAGGCGTCAGGACTTTGAGCTTGGGTTAGAGATAGCACTGGATCTAAACTAGCCTAGACTGGAAGATTTTATCAGTAACATTCACCTTGTACTGTACTGGTTCACCCCCTTACTCTATATGAATAAGTACCTCGCACTTATTAAGTCAATAGTCTATGAGGAATGACAGAGTAAGGTGAAGAAGGGAGATCGGCCTCTCCTTTTTATAAATAAATAAACAAAAACAAAAAAATACTGTACACAAAGTCTTCTCAATTTATTATATTGGTTTATTATAAATGTTTCTAATCAACATGGAATAGTACATTTAAAAATGTCATCACGTCATATTTTATTACTTAAATGTGTTGAATTAAAAAAGTGATTTTTTTAGTTTTCAGAAGTTTATCTTCAATATTAATAGGATCAGGAATGTAGTTTTCTGATTCAAGAAACAGTTAAGATATAATTACACTGTACAACCTGACAACTAACTGTCTATCAAAACAATTTGTATTAACCCAATAAGTGTCTAAATATAGAATAGGAAATCAAGTAATTCCACATATCTCCTTACAGAAATTATAAAAGTATTTAAGTTAGTGTATAACATAGCCCTGGGTATTTTTTGATCATAGTTCAAAACTATAATAATGTTAAGCATTTTTCGAACAGTTCAGTGTACTGAAACTAATAAATATTCGTATATACCCCATCCCAAGTTTAGTGTAACTTATTATAAATCCATGTTTACCATATAAGTCAGAGAATTATACTTTCATATCCCAATTATATATATTTATAAATATCTAACATAGTACACGAAGAGGAGTTCTACTACTACAAATTTCAGAGAGCAGCAATCTTCATAAATAATTTACATTCACTGTGGAATTTTCTTCCTGATGATTTTAAAATAATCAATAACAGGTTCTATTTTGGAGGATTTTGTTTTGGGGGTTGTAGTAGGGATGAAGATGGAGTTCGGGCTGGCTGTACATGTGAACGAACTGTATGTAGGGTGGTGGTTGTAAGTGTATTAATTTATATTTTTGTATCTATAATATTGTCAAATTTATTTCATAAATATGTATTATAATTTGAAAGTATTTTATTATAACTAATTTATATAGGTTTTTTATTATTTAAATTGTACTGTCATTTTAGAATTCATGCAAAATTTTTGTGGTTAGTTGGAAGAGAGGACCAAATTGTCCTAATTTTACCAAGTAAATAAATACTATTTTTTTAATTTCATTTCAAAACTGAACATTTTCTGAAGGATTGGTAGAAACGAATTTAAAAATAATCCTCTTTTATGTTCTAAACATAAATTGTAAACTAAACCAGTAATTTCAATGTCAAAGAACCAGCAGACATTATTCAACTGTCTGGGTGTCGAGTTTTGGGTGAATTTATTAAGTAACATGACATGTGACACTTATGTATGTGGACACAACTATGGAAGTCTGGAGTGTCCATGGGGGTGGTGGTAAGGGTCCGGAAGTTGCATATGAAAGAGAACTGAGTATCTAACTGACTTGTCAGTTAGCTGAAATTCAGATCAATACTACGTGGTTCGGATTTCACGTAAAACTGTAGGTCCCTTAGTTGCCCTGACTGTTGGGCTATTAATAAATTGCCCTTTCTGAGGAACAGTTGAACTCAGTTAGTAACCAGACTACACTCATCCACACTCATCCTACACTCATATAATCATTCATATTCGCCTTAAAATACCAACAACGTTGTGTCGGCGTCTCATATGTAAGAATTGTAAGAACTGTACATAGAGAACTCTTATTTGTAAATAGAGTCATTAATTTACTTAGTCCCAGTGATAGGACTCAGCTGTTTAACATAAATATGTTTTCGGAAGTAGATCACAAGTTACGTAACTCACTGTTGAATAATGTCTTCTTAGAATCAACATCTGCTAACTTTCCAAGTTTACTACGAAAGTTTATTTTTGTAGCTGATTAACAAACTTAGACTTAAGAATATCAGCTGTTTTATGTTTACATTGCAACAGTTTCACAGTATTCAAGTTTTAAGAAAGGGTTTAAATATATATATTTGTTTACATAAATGTAGTTAAATATATTAATTAAATTATATTTGTTGTTAATTTAATTAAAAAAATATTAGTAGCAAATTTAACTTAATATAACTTGGGTTACTTTATGTTATAATGTTATACAAGTAAATTAATAAAATTAAAATGTTAATATAACATTAGTTTTACATTAAGATGACACTGTTTTATCGTTCATAAACCTAATGTAAAAACGTTAGCACGATTTTCCCAGTAAGATTATATTTATATAACTAAATTTTGACAATATATTACTATTATACTAAACAATTACCAATATTAGTCTTATTGCTTAGTATTTGCTAAACACTAGACTTAAGACCTACGAAATAATATAGAACAATTGTTACTGAAACCTGATGTTAATATTAAATAAACACGTGTAATAAAATACTGAGGAAAGTGTTGAAACACATTAATCTCCCATGAGGCTACTTTATTAAAAGATTAATGTGTCACACATTCTTAAAAAACTGTACGCTTTTCTCGAATTTAATTGGTTGACGTGTTTTCTAATCTGAATTGTGATTTTTATAATTGAAAAATCGAAAGTAACACAATGATAAAACGGGAAATAAATTCTGTCACTGAAAAATGAGAGTGCCGGTGGCTGAGTGGTCAAAGGCGTTAAGACTTTGAGCCTGGATTAGCGATAGCGCTGGTTCGAATCCTGGCCTTGACTGGAAGTATTGATCAGTAATAATTTACCTTGTACTGTACTGGCTCTCCCCTTTACCATGTGTGAATAAGTTCCCCTCACAGATTTATAGTCATCTCCTTAAAAACAAGTTTGCCCAGAGGATACGGAAGAAGAAATCCAACTAAAGAGTCCAAAAGTAATCCAAATAAGACTGTTTAAACCATTAAAGGTAGATGGCTCAGACGTTGGATGTTGATAAACACAAGGACCTGTCAGCCACCTTCATCATGGCTTTTGGATTACCCCTTTATATATCCCAAGCCCCATGAATGGCGAGGATCGATAAAATAATAAATTAATTCATAAAATGTTTATTAAGATGTAGCATAGTGGTTATGCCCTTGATTCTCTAGGTTCCTACTACTAAGAGAAATAAATCATCCTTGTTCATTGGTGGAACCTCTAGTTTCGAGCGACTGATAAGTGAACGTTTTGTTTTAGCCAGTTTCTATGGCACTATAATTACAAGGTGGATGTTAATTCAAATTTCGTTGCAGTCACTTTGAACTATGAAGTGGGGAAATGAGAGAGTGAGTTAGTGACTCGATGCAGCAATTGCTGGAACACTGATGAAAATAGCACAAAAAAAAAAAAATGGGTTAAATAAGAAATTTCAAACTTAACAATTAATAAAATTATAATTATACCAGTTATAAAGACACTAAACCTGTAAACATAAAAGCCAAATACCATCAACTGACCGACTGATAACAGTACTAAACTATATAGAGGCTTTGGACCTTGAAAATATTTTTAAAAGGATTTTTAATTATTTTCTCTCAAAGAGGTTTATAATATACATATATATCCTGATACTGGCTAATTTGATACTTTTTTACCATTTACCACACGAATGCGAGAGCTTATTAAGGTAAACCTGACATACGAGAAAATGTTTTTACAATATAAGTGTGAGTTGCAAAGAAAAATATACAATTACAGTGTTAAATAATTTGTTCATTCCTCAAATCTTTATTAATTAACAAGCTTGTTTGTCTTGGTACCATTTTGCATAGTTTTATTGTATTTTCAGGTAAATGATCAATAACGTTTACAATCTGTCTATCTGGGGTATATAGATTTTTAATTTGGGAGCTTCAAAATTAATTTCATGGTCTTCTACAGGGTGCCGGAAGTATCATTAAAATTTCAAGCTAGTTTGATAGTAAAATCTCTAACCGAAACAACCTTTTCCTGAACTTTGATGCTAAAAATTCAGCCACTTTTTGTTCAGCTCGTTGGCGTCGAGGTTACTCTCCCGACTTAAGCTTCTGCTCATGTGAACTTAAGCAGAACCGTTCTGTAACAGAACAAATGTAACAAATTGCAGGATTGTAGAGGATGGTAATGAAATGAAGGAAAAAGAAGCAAGAATGCTGATTGTGTTCGAAATTGGCGATAAGAAAACTCGAAATAGCAAATAAATTAAAAATGAAATATACTGTCAGAAAATTTTAATAGTGCACTTATATCAGATAGGATTTATGTTAAAGTTTATGTTATATAGTTTTACAAGTGAAAATTCAAAATTAAAGCAAAATAAAAATACAAGAAAACAAATTTAATGTATAGTGCAGCAACACAATGATATCATAACAAAATAACAATTAACAGCAAAGCAGCTGCAGCACGGATTCGCAGTAGAAAATGGTCAGATTAATTCGGCTTAGTCAGCTGACATTGTAATGATTTAAAATAAAAGGGCAAGTTGCATAGAATTTTTATTTAGTTGCGTTGAAATTTCACAGTCAGAAAGGAGAAACAATTACAAACGAATTGATAAACATAAAAAACATACCATTGTTTAATTCTGTTACTTGTCACAACACTCAAACATAAACTGACTTCCCCTCTCCTCTTATATTCCCACCACACTTCCCCTATCGCGCTTGCCACGGAAACAAATGCTGGTCTGTATTGAGAAAATTATCTAAATCATGATTCTATTTTTATATCATAAATATCTAACAATACAACAATAAAAATAGTTGTTGTATTAAATTAGCTAATTTGAGTCATGGTCATGCTATTAAATGAAATTATTGACTCTTCTAATTGAATATACATTGTTTTACATCAATATTAAACCAAAATAATATTTTATTTAAATAAATTTAATTGCTGTCTAAAAAACCGTACGGGTTATTACGCAAGCATTTATGGCAAATGAAGCCAAACTCAACACTGAAGTGTAAAATGTTACTTCAGTTATGATGATGTGATGTAAAAAAGTTACAAAATAATGCTTAAATATACATTACCTCAATATAAAACGTTGAGATGCAATAAAAACAAAGTATATATTAGAACAAAATAAAACATTACACTTACTAAATTATACATCTCCGAAGAAGATTTATCTTGAAAATTCGAGAGATTTTTTTTATAAGGTTTACTCCGACGTCAATGTTGGAAGTAGGAAAACAATCAGTCCCAGATCAACACTTACTTCAGGGATTTTTACAAATCCTATTTCCATTTCCTGTCACTTGTAACATCAGTTTTATTGTATCGACGCTCAACAGACATCAGCTAACTTGATAGTCTTTTATTTCATGCTTATTGTTTATCGACAAAATGTATATAAAAATGTATTAGACTGTTTAGAGATTTTTGTTTATTTTTTTGCCAAAAACTAACTATGATAGGCTCAAGAATTAATATTGGCAATGATATAAGAAATCCGTGTCCTCCATGTAATTATTAAGAGAACAAGACATCAAAGGACATTTTAAAGTATTTATTGTGGGTCGAAAACAAGACATAATATTTTATTTAAAAATTTCAAATCACCCCGGTACCCGTACAGCCACCATTATGTATTTTTCACAAATTATTTTTTATTTTTAAAACTATTTAACCTTTAGAGGGTTCAAATTTGATTTTCACATCAATAAGACAATATTCTTACTGAAATAAAAAATCAAAAACCTTTTTTAATTATTTTAAAAATGGCGGAACTTTGATATGTTTGATCCTTAATAGCTTTTGAAAGGTTAGGTATTAAACAAAATTACAATATTGCTTTTGTTTTGCAAATTCCATTCCATCTAAAAAAATTAACGTTATATGAAATCTGGTGACAAACAACTGAGATTTGAGTATTGTTATACTTAATCATTTTCACGTGACTGTACAGTCATAGTGTCGTGACTGTACAACTAAAATGTCAGTAAAATTTATTTGTTATGCAAAATAGATTGTAGACATAAAACAACTACAATTAAAAAAACCATTAGATTATAAATTGAAACTTTAATTACATTGATTGTCACATTACAAACAATGTTCGAAATTTCGTCCTCTTATTTGTTTGCAAAGGAAAAAACGATTGAAAAGTTACTGGTACAGCAGACAATTATTTATTTATTTTTGTTTTTATTTTATTATTTTTTTTTTTAATAAATCAAGTACCTTCGACAACTCTATCGACCTTAAATTTACAAAACTTATAGTTTTGTAATGCAAAATGCAACGGAAATCATCCACAACTTCTTTCCCATTGCCTGCTAAGGGCATTTTCCCCACAATAACGTCACAAATCAATTTATTATAGTGTTTTGGATAAAAGTAATCAGAATAGATCGCTGATGTATTGCTGTAGTTGACTCACGTCACACGACAAAATGACTGTAGACATTGACGCAAAAATGATTAAATACAACAATACTCAAATCTCAGTTGTTTGTCATCCGATTTCATACAACGTTACATTTTTTGAAAGGAAATAAAATTTGCAAAACAAAACTTCTTTTGTATTCCTAACTTTTCAAAAGTTATTAAGGATCAAAAATTTCAAATTATCACCATTTTTTAAAATAATTAAAAAGCTTTTTGATTTTTTAAGTTTAGTAAGGTAATTTCAGAAGGGGTTTTATTTATGTGTATACCAAATTTGAACTCTATATGTTAAATAAGTTAAAAAATAAATATAATTTGTAAAAAATACCAAAAGGGTAACGGAAGTGATTTGGAATTTTTAAATATGATATTATGTCTTGTTTTTGACCCACAGTCAATACCTAAAAAGATCCTTAAATAGTTACGGGACACCCTGTATATTACATTTTTTTATATTAATGTTTTGAGACAAATGTCAACTAAACAAAATGTATTACCTTAATTTGTTCTACACAATAATTTCCCAGTTTTTTTTTTTTTTTATGCCCTCCAGTTAGAAAAAACATTCAGTAAATAAAAAGTTGCCACGCAAAAGGTTTTACAATTGTAACATCTTGGAAAATCTCTAATAATTAAATGAACAAGTATAAAAGCAGGTGTTCTGAGTTATCAAATATCAACAAAACATTTGTAATATACTACCCAATATAGATTAGTTTTTTTTTTTTTTTTAATAATTCCAAAATATTAGTGTTTTCAAAATGAAAATATGTTTAATTCGTTTAGAAAGTTACAGAAAATGGTGATGTTTAACGCAATGGCTGACATTGTACATTAAGTTACTAATAAAAACAGAAGACAAATTATATAACTTCGTATTTCATTACAAAATCTTAATAGAACAATATATAAACTTCTAATTGTTTATTGTTAATGTTTGTAATTAATCAGCAAGAAACTCTAAAATCATAAAGGTTCGATCTTCACATTTTATTATCTATAAAATGAAAGTATAGTTTATAAAACAGCTAGTCGAAAATAGAACTTTGGTCTAGTTTATATTAAAAACAACTAAACCAAAATGGGTGACTAAAATTTGGGGTAGAACAATTTAATAACGCTGAATAAGACAAAGGAGGACCACTGCTCTACCGGAGCAGATGAGAAGCAAAGGAGAAGAAATAAAAGATCAGATAAAATCGACCCATCCCAGAGAGGAGGTTCTCGAAAGGAGTACTTGTGACACTTCTGATAGTCAAGTCTAGTTGTTCTAGGAGGTTTGAAGAAAGGTCACGGAAATACGCACGTAGTGAATGTCTAGAAGACCGACCGCGCAATGCATAAATGAAGGTCTTGGAGGTCTGGAAGTGAGTTGATGAAGACTTAAGACCACTGAATGTAACGTTAAATTGAATTGATCATTTAGAAATAGAAACATCATTAAATAATTGAAAACAAATTTAGAAAACAGAGCAACTGATTAACAAGAGCGAGAGAGACCCTTGACAGAACAGCTAGAGGTGAATTGTTGGACAAAGAGTTGGACTTTGAGTGAGGCTCACAAGATCACGCGGACTTTACCCGAGGGGAGTCTATTTGGGATGACCAATAAGAGCTCGATTATGATATGGGGTGATTTGTACTCTTGATAACTCCCTCTCTCCCTCTTGGTTAGAGTTAAATTTAAATGAAATAAATCAAATGTTAAAATTACACAATATATCATATATATAAAATTATGCTATTACCTAACACCTATGTTATCATGACTGGTAAATTCAACTTTAAATGAAAATAACTATATCCTTAGAGTTATGTTTGCATGTGATCACCCGTATACATTGCTTATTGATTTCCAATGGAAAACTGCCATTGATTTGGTAAGGAAAAAAACCAAATCCAGAAATATGAGGTCTATAAATGGAAAGCAATATCTTAATAAATAGACATTTTATTACCAAAAGCAAAAGGTTGATGTATTATCAGTGATACGGTACGATAAAGTTAAATTATATTCAACCAATAATATTAGAGGAAGATCAAAGTTAAAATATAATATCTTTATTTCTTTTTTCCTAAAAGTAAATATTATGTTGTGCATCTAAATAAGATAGCTATAAATTGCAAAAATAAACCTTGTTATTTTGTAATAAATGTGAAAATTTCGAGCCACATAGAAAAGAAAAATTGCCTTATTTATTGCGTTTATTATAACATAACATTATTTAAATATAACAATAAATGAGCATATACCGTATGAGTTATAATATATTAATAACGTAATTATGCACTTTCTAGAAACCTGTGAAAATACGAATTAAAAAGAAAATGGTGAAATGTGAGTTTATAATTAATTCTTAAGAAGCTTTATTTTAGCCGCAGAAAACTCGTTTTTTACCGAAAAAACGAAAAACTAGTTTTTTATGAAAAAACGAAAAAATCGGAATTTTTAAACTTTTAAAATTTTACTAGTATTGGTAATTTTAAATAATTTTAGTTTACACGATTATACAATTGGTTTTTCAACAAAATTAATTGTTTGGCCTGCAAAATACACTTTTTACTCATCTAACCAAACATACCTTAACTTCTCCTAATGGGCTATATACTAAAAGAAAATCCTAATATGCCCTTAATTCGGATGCCTGGCCTCAGTGACGGCCTGCCAGCTGTCACTCCATTGAAAATACATGCGAATTTGCTTATGGTGGCTAGTAAAAGCTACAATTAAAATTTTGCATAATGGGCACCAAAGGAGATTTGCCGCTAACGTATTTTTTCCGCGATATCTCAATAAATAAATGTTGTAGACCAAAATAGATTTCAAATTAGTGTTCGACAACTCTACCGATCTTTAATTTCCAAAGTTCTAGTTTTTAGGGCTTACATAAGGATAAAATAAATGTTTAAATTAATAACAACGAGAATCATCCGCAACTTATATCCGGTCGCCTGCTAAGGACATTTTCCTCATAATAACGTCACAAATCAATTTATTATAGTGTTTTGGATAAAAGTAATCAGAATAGATCGCTGATGTATTGCTGTGGTTGACTCCCGTCACACGACACAATGACTGTACACATTGACGCAAAAATGATTCAGCACATAAAACTACGCCGAATAAAAGAAATAATGAAAACAGTCCCAAAAAATAACTGAGAATACTCGAAAAATTACATTCGCAAATTTTTTAATATTTCATTTTATTTTTTGTATAAAACGTTATTTCCGCGGAATAAAAAGTGTCTTCTCAATAAATATGGACGTAATTCCACTTACTGGTGGTATAAAAGTCAAGATAGCGACTAAAATGTGCATAAATAACTTTATTTATATACTATAACTGATTAATTGTACTATAAAAAGGAGAAACTGTGTCTAGAAAGTTGGTAAATCATATCAATCTAATCTAAATTACAATAATATGACAGTAACTAGACTAATCCGGTGTGGACTTTACAAAATAAACAACACTATAATATACTATGCTAACGTAAACTAAACTATAGCTGGAAAACCAAAAATAATTAATTTAAATTCCACAATAGATAGTTAAACAGCCATATATAATAAAACAGATGACGCACGGTATAAGGGGTTCAACAATAAACCAATCAACCACAACTACCCCAGCTAATCTGTGTAAATCTCCCAATCATTATCAACTTACTTCCTAATTAATAACTTCTGCTCCAATCAGTACCTATCAATTACTTCCATTTCATTCCAAACATTTCAGTCCCAATATTTCGACCAATTTATATTGGAGATAGGGAATGTTATTTTTACGTTTGTAATACAATTGTTATAACTCATGAAGTGTCTAGAAAGTGCATAGTTACAAATTGTATTTAACAACCAATATTGGTCCAAACAGGTGACGAAGAGGTGTTTTCCTGAAAACTGAACAACAAAGGTTTTGTTTCGGGGTTGAAATTAGCTGATTTTAATGTATTTCCACGTGTTAAAACCGAAAATGACCATAAACATTATATATTAGCTCTTGTTTTCAAGATATAGTATCATTATATTATATATATATATGAAGTTTTCAACAAATGAAATATTTCATCACCAACAGTTGGTACACATGTTTGTTTACATAATTTCTCTCTCTTCAGCTGTTCATAAGTAATAAACATAACCTATGTGATTTTGTCAGTTGTACGCGCGTTGTTGCTATTGAAATTATTGTGTGAAGTTGATTTTAAAATTAATTTAAGTGCTGATCTGAAATGCCTCGAAAGTGTGTAAATTCTGTCGATAGCTTCTGCTATATATGTGGTGAAATAACATTTTTGGCTCAGAAACGTAAAATGACACCTATCGTTAAGACTGCCTATGAACATTATTTTGGTGTGAAAGTTGGGGACCAAGATAAATCATGGGCTCCTCATATATGTTGCAATTCTTGTTCCGTCATATTGAGAGAGTGGCTGAAAAATAAAAACCGGGCAATGGCTTTTGCAGTACCTATGGTTTGGCGTGAGCCTACCAATCATATAGACGACTGTTATTTCTGCTTAACTCCTGCCATTAAGCAAGGTTTATCTATGAAGAAAAGAGGAACGGTTAAATACCCTAATCTCCCATCTGCTCTTCGGCCTGTACCACACTCAGACACTTTGCCAGTCCCTTCTCCACCCCAAAACTATGAAATTTCAGAGGAAGGTGATGAAGACTGTTTAGAAGGAGCAACCCATCCTTCTACATCTTATGACCCTGATTTTGAGGTCAGAGATAGGTCTAGTGACCCGCACAGAATTGGTCAAGCAGAGTTGAGTGACCTTATAAGAGATCTTGGCTTGTCTAAGGAAAAGGCTGAGCTTTTAGGGTCAAGACTACAACAGTGGAATCTTCTAAAACATGATGTGAGAATATCTCAGTACAGACAGCGTCAAAAAGATTTGCTTCCTTTTTTTGAGAAAAAAGAAAACCTCGTAGTTTGTTCTGATGTTAATGGTTTGATGGACTGCTTGAATTTGGATCACACTCCATCTGAATGGAGACTGTTTATAGACTCTTCAAAACTAAGCTTAAAAGCTGTACTTCTGCATAATGGAAATCAGCTACCTTCTATTCCTATAGGTCATGCAGTTCACATGAAGGAAACTTATATAAATATGAAAACACTTCTCCAATCAATCAAATATGAACAACACAAGTGGCAAATCTGTGGTGATCTGAAAGTCATTGCTATACTCCTAGGAATGCAATTAGGGTTTACCAAGTACTGTTGTTTTTTGTGTATGTGGGATAGTCGGGATAGAAAATCTCACTATAAAAAAGTGAACTGGCCTACACGAGACCTAAACCCTAATGAGAAAAATGTAGTTGCCGAGCCTCTTGTAGATCCTAAGGATGTTCTCCTTCCTCCATTACATATTAAGTTGGGACTAATGAAGAACTTTGTCAAGGCCATGGACCAGGAAGGACAAGCTTTTAAGTACTTGAGAGCAAAGTTTCACAGGTTAAGTGATGCTAAAGTCAAGGAAGGCATCTTTATTGGGCCTCAAATCCGTGAAATCGTAAATGATCCTGCTTTTGACATGATTTTAACAGGAAATGAAAAAAGAGCCTGGGAAGCCTTTAAGGGAGTTTTACATGGGTTTTTAGGTAACAAAAGAGATGATAACTTCACAGCATTAGTTAAAGAGCTTCTTCAAGCTTACCACCAACTTGGATGCAACATGTCATTAAAAATTCATTTTCTTCACTCTCATCTTAATTTCTTCCCACAAAACTGTGGAGCTGTGAGTGACGAACATGGAGAAAGATTCCATCAAGACATTGCCTTAATGGAACAGAGATATCAGGGCCATTGGAATGAAGCAATGCTTGCAGACTACTGCTGGTCTATGTGTAGGGATGCTCCAGAAGTGTGTTATAAAAGACAAGCTAAACGACAGCGATCTTACAATGAATCGGATTGACTTAATTGAAATTTGGTGGTAAAAACTTCTTTTATTTGTCAAAACACTAAGAATAATGTTTTTTTTATCAATTTTGTACTTACAATATTCTAAAAGAAACATAACAATATTGTTTCATGTACTTTCACTTTTCACGTATAGTATAACTACTCTTTAAGATTAAGTACTGTGTATCTCAAAAACCAGAGCAAACAAAAATGTTTCATTGTTATTTTCGTTTTTATCACCCCAAAATTAGTAGAAATTGACTAATTTAGTGTAGGAAACATTGAAAAAATATTTTTTTGTTGTGCAGTGAAACCAATCAACCACAACTACCAAAGCTAAGCTGTGCAAGTCCCCAAATCACTATCAACTTACTTTCTAATCAATAACTTCTGCTCCAATCAGCACCTACCAATTACTTCCGTTTCATTACTTATACGCAATCTCTAAAGATTTTTGATATTGTACAATAAATTTTAGAGGCCTGCAGTTTAAAAAAAAGTTGAATTATTAAAAATATCGTTAAATTGATTGAAAAGAATAACTTTAACGCTAATTATTTATATATGTGAATCTCCAGAATTCGCGAATCATAAAATCAGAACTACAAATACTTTAAAACATAATCTATAATATATTTTGCTTACTATGAAAAAAAAGAAAAAATTCAATTATTGGTCATTTTTATTCGACAGTATGGTCAAATTACACTATTTAAGCCTTAAGAAAATGCAATACCACTCTTTCAATAATTCAAACAGCTTACACTACTATGAGATAATACAATTAAAGATTTTTAACAATTTAGTAAATAGATATTTTAAACTAAAGTTATAAAATAATAACTTTGGTCTGTTTACTATCGTTATCATTTTTATTAACTTGATTTGTTATAAAAGATTGTATGCCGTTTTAGATATATTTTTAAACTAACATAATGCTAATGTTAGTATTTTATATTGCTATTTAATGGCAGAAATCTTAAAATACAAATTCAAATTCAAATTATAGTGTTGAATATGTTGGTATTTTTACTTTTGTGTGAATATTTAGTACATTTAGAATTCAAGTTTAGTTATATTCAAACAAATTTGTAAAAACTAATATAATTTTTGTATGCATTATTGAGAAATGAGTATTGGCAATGCATTATTAGAATAAATGATTTAGCCGTATAAGCCCTTGGAAAATCCTAAAATTAGAGCAGTTTACGATTATGAATATAAATACTTAAGATATTTAATATTGTTATTTGTTAAGATGTTTATTATTGTATTACTTTTTTCGTTTGTATTGCAAATTGTATTTGAATTGTTAAATGCGGTCAGTTTGTTTTTTTCTGAGCACTGTTGGTCCGAGTGGGTTGCAAATTTCCTTCTATGTATTATATTTTTAATCAATCATGTTTACATTATGCTTTTTAATTCTGTAATTGGTCGAGATATTTACCGATGTATTACCTTTTTTTTATTTACTTTTGTAGTTATATTTTCAACTATATTTGTATTGTTAATGCTGTCAACTTGTTCTTCTCTGATCATTTTGGATTTGAGTGTAGTTAAAATTTATTCTTTCGCATTGTACTATAATTATCATCTTAAACTTATGTCATCCATTAATTCATTGTAAACTTTTCTTTACAAATATCTTGAAACTGTCAATATCTGTATACTATTCATTATGTTTAAAAATGGTGTTAACCGTAGATAAATAAATACGAGTAGACACCTGTATAAAAAGCATATTGAATGTTATTTTATCAAATATCACAAAATGAATATAAAATTTACATTAAAACTTGAATTATATAGCTTGATATAAAGGCTAAAAGCTTACTTTTGAAAATATATTTGAAATGCATTCGAAGAGAAAAATCACATAATACATTTTTTTATGTATTACAAACAATAACAGTCTAGCAGTAGCTGTCTAATTACATATAATTTAGTATCAAAAAATATTAAATTCAATAGTAGATATTTGTGAGATGGTATTGAATCCATTTTTGAACTTCGTAAACGGGAATTCAGATAATCTGGTTTGTAGTGGCTTTGTTCTCATCTACAAGATGATATTACCTCCATGAAGGGAGAATAGAGTTGTGGATGTTATGGTGGAAGTTATATATGCTTCACAATCTCAGTTACACCAGAGTAATACGCTTCAGATCTTATTCCAGACAACACTTTCGTATATAGTAATGTAGTTTGGTTACATTTGTGAATTGCTTTGTTCTCATATACAAGATGATTTTACTTCCATGGAGGGAGAATAGAGTTGTGGATGTTATGGTGGAAGTTATATATGCTTCACAATCTCAGTTACACGAGTGCAATACGCTTCAGGTCTTAGGCCAAACAAAACTTTCGTATCTAGTAATGTAGTTTCGTTACATTTGTGAATTGCTTTGTTCTCATCTACTAGATGATATTACTTCCATGGAGGGAGAATAGAGTTGTGGATGTTATGGTGGAAGTTATATATGCTTCATAATCTCAGTTACACGAGTGCAATACGCTTCAGGTCTTAGGCCAAACAAAACTTTCGTATCTAGTAATGTAGTTTCGTTACATTTGTGAATTGCTTTGTTCTCATCTACTAGATGATATTACTTCCATGGAGGGAGAATAGAGTTGTGGATTTTATGGTGGAAGTTATATATGCTTCACAATCTCAGTTACACGAGTGCAATACGCTTCAGGTCTTAGGCCAAACAAAACTTTCGTATCTAGTAATGTAGTTTCGTTACATTTGTGAATTGCTTTGTTCTCATCTACAAGATGATATTACTTCCATTGAGGGAGAATAGAGTTGTGGATGTTATGGTGGAAGTTATATATGCTTCACAATCTCAGTTACACGAGTGCAATACGCTTCAGGTCTTAGGCCAAACAAAACTTTCGTATCTAGTAATGTAGTTTCGTTACATTTTTGATTACCTTTGTTCTCATCTACAAGATGATATTACCTCCATGAAGGGAGAATAGAGTTGTGGATGTTATGGTGGAAGTTATATATGCTTCACAATCTCAGTTACACGAGTGCAATACGCTTCGGTTCTTAGGCCAAACAAAACTTTCGTATCTAGTAATGTAGTTTTGTTACATTTGTGAATTGCTTTGTTCTCATCTACTAGATGATGTTACTTCCATGGAGGGAGAATAGAGTTGTGGATGTTATCGTGGAAGTTATATATGCTTCACAAGCTTATCGTGGAACAATCTCAGTTACACCAGTGTAATACGCTTCAGTTCTTAGCCAACACCTTCTTATATTGTAATGTAGTTTAGGTACATTTGTGAATTGCTTTGTAATTACTTTTTGTTAAAATGAGTAGCTTTTTTAGGATATCAAAACTATGCATTCAATGATTGATTTCAAAAGTGAAATGGTAATTCGAGAAAGTTTAAATTATTGACATTAAAGGCTAAATCGATGGAAATGATTCTCCGTGAGTCCTAAAGGACAACACTTACAATCAATTTAGAATATTCAGCGTACAAACACTAATCAAAGAACATAATTATTCATAATTGAAGAATTTAGTTTTTGGATTAACTTCCAAAACATAGGGTTTTTATGTAATAAATATACTCTTATTGATAAAACCAAATCTCCTTTTCTCTTCCTGTTTACTGTAACTCCCTTCGACCCCAGATTGGAATAAGGGTACCCTTTCGTCTGTAATACGCTTCTATAAGCATTTTATTAGACACCTGTGCAGTCTTCGCTTGCCAACCTCAATACTTTATGTGGTCGTGTGGTCAATACCACTGTTCGTGAATGGGTGGGTAAATACCACTTTTTGTATATGGGTGGGTGGATGAGTCAATACCAGTGTATGTGTATGGGTGGGTGGGTATGTCAATACCACCGTACGTGTATGGGTGGGCGGCTGGGTCACTACCAATGTTCGTGTATGGGTGGGCGAGTGGGTAAATACCACTTTTTGTGTATGGGTGGGTGGATGAGTCAATACCAGTGTATGTGTATGGGTGGGTGGGTATGTCAATACCACCGTACGTGTATGGGTGGGCGGGTGGGTATTGTAGCCTTTAACCCCTGCTGTTGATATCAACCTAACTAGTTTGCCAACATTTACGTTCTAGTCTGTTTCATATAACCATTAAAATATATAGGACAGTGTTTTTGCTTTAAAATCGTTTTGGACTTTTAGGTTCAAATCTAAAAATTTGTTCTATACTTGAAATTAAAAAAGCATCTTCGCACAAGCGTTTTATCATGTATACTGCTACTACAACGTTTTAGAGTAGGATATAAAATTTACTATAATTAAGGTCCCTTTATATCAGTTACATATCTTGCTTCTGTTTCAAATGATACCGTATTAGAGGAGGATATTATACATAAATAAAACTTATTACAGTTAAGCTGCCTTTAGATAAGTTAAATGTCTTGCATATGTTTTAATTGGCAACGATTTAGAGGAAGATATTATGTATTAAAGACAATTTACTACAGTTAACCTCCCTTATATCAGTTGCATATCTTGGATCTGTTTCAATTGACAACGTTTTAGAGGAGGATATTATACATAAATAAAACTTATTACAGTTAAGCTGCCTTTAGATCAGTTAAATGTCTTGCATATGTTTTAATTGGCACGATTTAGAGGAAGATATTATGTATTAAAGACAATTTACTACAGTTAACCTCCCTTATATCAGTTGCATATCTTGGATCTGTTTCAATTAACAGCGATTTAGAGGAAGATATTATGTATTACAAACAATTTAATACAGTTAATTTCCCTTATATCAGTTGCATATCTTGGATCTGTTTCAATTGACAACGTTTTAGAGGAATATATTATGTATTACAAACAATTTAATACAGTTAATTTCCCTTATATCAGTTGCATATCTTGGATCTGTTTCAATTGACAACGTTTTAGAGGAATATATTATGTATTACAAACAATTTACTACAGTTAACCTCCCTTATATCAGTTGCATATCTTGCTTCTGTTCTAATTGGCAAAGAGTTAAGAATGATGCTCCTTTTATATAAGTTACATACATCTTGCTTCTGTTTAAAAGTAAAATTATAGTAAAAAAAATAATTTATTGTATAATCTTCTTTCTATAGAAATTTCAACAATAAATTGTTTAAATACAATTTAAATATCATAATTTGGTTGTATATACATTTCTTATATATCTAACCAAAAACAAATATCTATATGAAGGTTACTACTTTTTGGTAAATAAATAAGCACCCAGAGTAAAAACTGGTATGGTATTAGTGAAATAAAACTAGAGGCTGAATGAAATTTGAAATTCATATTAATAAGAAAAAAATACATACAATAAGTGTTCAACTTTTTTCAAGCAATATAATGGAAAAATTAAATATTTTTTATTGCAATTAATTAGGAAAATATATTTTCTAAAGCAAGTTATTTACACACAAACTAGCCCAATAAGTTTACGATATTGTGGCAAGACATAAGTAATTCTTAAAATATTTTTGTTTAATCTAGTTCTAGAATCACTGTTTCTTATTTCCTCGGGTAGTACATTAATATCATTGAAATAAAAACATTTCTGGAACAGTGTCAGGTTAAGCTGTGGTACTGTTATTTCTGTAGGAATCCTAAAGCTCATACGATTATATTCTGTATTAAATGTATTTTCTGCATTGTCCTGTTGTACATTAAACTAGTTTCCTAGAATCCTATAACATTAAACTTTACTGGTACAATATTTATTTGTTTAAAAAGTGGCTCAGTGTGTTAAAATCTATTTATATGCATTACTACTCTTACAATAATCTTCTGTAAATATATAATATTAGTCTCAACTTAGTTTTATATATATATATATATATATATATATATATATATATATATATATATATATATGCCTCCCATACAACGAGTACATATGCTAGCTGAGATTCTACCGTTGAAAAATAAATCATTTCCATTATTTCCAGGTCTCAAAGATTTCTATAAAAAATAAATTTTCCTGGTAGCATTCATCAATTTTTTTCTTGGGTCATTTACACGAAATGTCCAATTCAATTTACAAACCATTAGTATGTCTGAACATTAATAATGTTTAACTTCCCTTATTTCTAAACATTAACAGTTAAATTTAAGTTGCAGTTAATATCAAGGTACCTGCAAATCTTTTCAGTTTTGCTATCTTAAATTAAAACCCTTATATTTACTTTATTCACTCAATGTTTAGAGATGTTTATTAGTTCAATATCGTATTACACTAATATCTGTTTTAGTTTCAATAAATAATGATTCATTTGTGTCAGCAAAGATTGTCAGATGTATATTATCCGCAAAAGACGTCAATTTACCTTGAAAAAATCCCTTGCATATCATTCGTGTAAATTAAGAACAAGATTGGGCCCAACATTGAACCTTGAGAAACTCCATATTTTATTTCACCGGGATGACATTCTTCACTGTCAATTTTTATAAATTGTTCTTTTTTATTTAAGTAACTCCTAAACCAAGTATGTGTGGTTCCCTTAATTCCTGCATGCCATAGTTTCCATAATAATATGTCATGATCCACAGTGTCAACAACCTTGGTTAAGTATGAATATTGCTAAACACTCCTTCTTAGAATTCAAATGTTGGAAGTGTTTTCTAGGAAAGGGATGAGTGTCTGCTGTGCTGACTTATTGTTTTGAAAACCTAACTGGTTATTGCTAAAAAACGCATTGTATTCAAAAAATGTTATTAGTCTTTTTTCATAAGTTTTTCTAGTATTTTTGAGAATGCAGACAGTAAGAAAATGTCTTTGTTTTAAATGACAACGAGTTCAGAGTAATGTTATATATTACAGACATTTAACTATAGTTAAGCTCCCTTTATATCAGTTACATATCTTGTTTCTATTTAAATTTACAACGTGTTAGACAATTATGTTATATAATAAAGGCAATATACGCAAGTTAAAGCTCTCTTAATGTTGAATACTTTTAAAACAGATTGTATAACATCACAGATATGTATAACATAACAGATTGTATAATACATGTTTTTAAAACGTTAAAATTTAATAGAAAATAGTTTAAATTAAATGCTGATGTTACTGAACGTAAACAGTTTATGGGATTTCAACAGTTAAAAAAAAAAGAATAAAATGATTCAAGATAATGAATGCTTATCTTCAAAACGTGCATTATTGGAAAATGTGTATTTATGACGAAATGTTATGCTTTTCACCAATTCATGTCATTTTAAATTATATTTCTGACAATATAGACGTATTTAATGTTTTGTTTTTTTCACATGTTTACACCAAACACAATTATATTACAAGGAAATTGAGAACTTTTTGAACGATACGCTATAATAATTAATTCTGAAAAGGAATACATGTCTACACAATTATTGGTGAATTTCTTGAACAGTAATCACTCGTAAAAACTAAAATAGATCTTTAAACAACATAGAAGGAAGCGATAACCCAGTACATAAAGTAATGAGATGACAAGAATTTTGTAATACCAATAAAATTTTAGATTGTTGAACGTTAATGGTAACATTTGTATGGACGGAGATTCTCTTTGGGATGATAGGAGATGATTACAGTTAATAGTCCTATCCTTACAAGTCCTTAACTCCTAATGGTTCCTTTAAATGGTTATCTCTCCTCAATACGTAGTGAACTAAACTTTGAATATTTCCTTTTTATTTAAAAAGGTAGTTTCTTTAACTTGCATCAAATTTGCTAATTAAATCAAGATAAGTGAAGAGACAGAAAAATAAATAAAATGTATTCATTAACTTATATGGGCGGAAACCTATGAACCCCCCCCCCCTACCTTAACGTACACCATTAGATTTCTGTAATTAAAACCGAAGTAAGATATTCAAACAACGGAGGTAAACTGTAGTGAATTATCAATCATTTGACAGAGTTGCCAAATGAAACAGAATAAAGATATGTAATTTATATAAAGGGAGATTAACTGTAGTAGTGTGTGTGTAATATTTATTATTATCCTCTAGCACGTTCCCAAATAAAACAGAATCAAGATATGTAATTTATATAAAGGGAGCTTAACTGTAGTAGTGTGTCTGTAATGTTTATTACTATCCTCTAGCACGTTCCCAAATGAAACAGAATCAAGATATGTAATTTATATAAAGGGAGATTAACTGTAGTAGTGTGTCTGTAATGTTTATTACTATCCTCTAGCACGTTCCCAAATGAAACAGAATCAAGATATGTAATTTATATAAAGGGAGATTAACTGTAGTAGTGTGTCTGTAATATTTATTACTATCCTCTAGCACGTTCCCAAATGAAACAGAATCAAGACATGTAATTTATATAAAGGGAGATTAACTGTAGTAGTGTGTCTGTAATGTTTATTACTATCCTCTAGCACGTTCCCAAATGAAACAGAATCAAGATATGTAATTTATATATAGGGAGATTAACTGTAGTAGTGAGTCTGTAATGTTTATTACTATCCTCTAGCACGTTCCCAAATGAAACATAATCAAGATATGTAATTTATATAAAGGGAACTTAACTGTAGTAGTTTGTCTGTAATATTTATTACTATCCTCTAGCACGTTGCCAAATGAAACAGAATCAAGATATGTAATTTATATAAAGGGAGCTTAACCGTAGTAGTTTGTCTGTAATATTTATTATCATCCTCTAGCACGTTGCCAAATGAAACAGAATCAAGATATGTAATTTATATAAAGCGAGCTTAACTGTAGTAGTGTGTCTGTAATATTTATTACTATCCTCTAGCACGTTCCCAAATGAAACAGAATCAAGATATGTAATTTATATAAAGGGAGATTAACTGTAGTAGTATGTCTGTAATATTTATTACTATCCTGTAGCACGTTCCCAAATGAAACAGAATCAAGATATGTAATTTATATAAAGGGAGATTAACTGTAGTAGTGTGTCTGTAATATTTATTACTATCCTGTAGCACGTTCCCAAATGAAACATAATCAAGATATGTAATTTATATAAGGGGAGCTTAACTGTAGTAGTTTGTCTGTAATATTTATTATTATCCTCTAGCACGTTGCCAAATGAAACAGAATCAAGATATGTAATTTATATAAAGGGAGCTTAACTGTAGTAGTTTGTCTGTAATATTTATTATCATCCTCTAGCACGTTGCCAAATGAAACAGAATCAAGATATGTAATTTATATAAAGGGAGCTTAACTGTAGTAGTTCGTCTGCAATATTTATTACTATCCTCTAGCACGTTGCCAACTGTAACAGAATCAAGATATGTAATTTATATAAAGGGAGCTTAACTGTAGTAGTTTGACTATAATATTTATTATCATCCTCCAGCACGTTGCCAAATGAAACAGAATCAAGATATATAATTTATATATAGGGAGCTTAAAGTAGTAGTTTGTCTGTAATATTTATTATCATCCTCTAGCACGTTGCCAAATGATACAGAATCAAGATATGTAATTTATATAAAGGGAGCTTAACTGTAGTAGTTTGTCTGTATTATTTATTATCATCCTCTACCACGTTGCCAAATGATACAGAATCAAGATATGTAATTTATATAAAGAGAGCTTAACTGTGGTAGTTTGTCTGTAATATTTATTATTATCCTCTAGCACGTTGCAAAACTAAACAGAATCAAGATATGTAATTTATATAAAGGGAGCTTAACTGTAGTAGTTTGTCTGTAATATTTATTATTATCTTCTAGCACGTTGCCAAATGAAACAGAATCCAGATATGTAATTTATATAAAGAAAGCTTAACTGTACTATCGTGTCTGTAATATATATTATTATCCTCTAGCACGTGGCCAATTGAAAAAAATCAAGATATGTAATTTATATAAAGGGGGCTTAACTGTAGTAATTTGTCTGTAATATTTATTATCATCCTCCAGCACGTTGCCAACTGAAACAAAAGCAAGATGTGTAATTTGTATACAGGCAGCTTGCCTATAGTAATTCGTCTGTAATATAATATATTACCATCCTCCAGAACGTTGCCAACTGAAACAGAAACAAGATGTGTAATTAATATAAAGGGAGCGTAACTGTGGTAATTTGTCTGTAATATTTATTATCATCCTCTAGCACGTTGCCAAACGAAACAGAATCCAGATTTGTAATTTATATAAAGGGATCTTAACTGTAGTAGTTTGTCTGTAATATTTAATATCACCCTCTAGCATGTTGCCAACTGAAACAGAAGCAATATTTGTAAATGATAAAAAGGGAGCTTAACTGTAGTAATTTGTCTGTAATATTTATTTCCATCCTTTAGCACGTTGCCATCTAAAACAGGAGCAAAATTTATAATTTGCATAAAGGGAGCTTAAGTGTAGTAGATTGTCTGTAATATTTATTATTATCCTCTAACACGTTGCCAAATAAAACAGAATCAAGATATGTAATTCATATAAAGGGAGCTTAACTGTAGTAGTTTGTCTGTAATACTTATTATTATCCTTTAGCACGTTGCCAACTGAAACAGGAGCAAAATGTGTAATTTGTATAAAGGGAGCTTAAATGTAGTAATTTGTCTGTAATATTTATTATTATCCTTTAGCACGTTGCCAACTGAAACAGAAGCAAAATGTGTAATTTTATATAAAGGCAGCTTAAATATAGTAATTTGTCTGTAATATAATATTTTATCATCCTCTAGCACGTTGCCAACTGAAACAGAAACAAGATGTGTAATTGATATAAAGGCAGCTTACCTATAGTAATTTGTCTGTAATATAATATATTATTATCATCTAGCACGTTGCAAACTGAAACAGGTACAAGATGTGTATTTGATATAAAGGGAGCGTAACTGTAGTAATTTGTCTGTAATATTTATTATCATCCTCTAGCACGTTGCCAACTGGAACAGAAGCAAATGTGTAATTTGTATAAAGGCAGCTTACCTATAGTAATGTGTTTGTAATATAATATATTATCATCATCTAGCACATTGCTAACTGAAACAGAAACAAGATGTGTAATTGATATAAAGGGAGTGTAACTGTAGTAATTAGTCTGTAATACTTATTATCATCCTCTAGCACGTTGCCAACTGAAAGAGAAGCAAATGTATAATTTGTATAAAGGCAGCTTAACTATAGTAATTTGTCTGAAATATATTATAATATTATCCTCTAGTACGTTGGCCACAAAATAAAAACAAGATGTGTAATGTGTATAAAGGGAGCTTAACTGTAATAATTTGTTTGTAATATTTATTATCATCGTCTAGCACGTTGCCAATTGGACCATAAGCAAGATGTGTAATTGATATAAAGTGAGCTTAACTGTAGTAGTGTGTCTGTAATATTTATTTCCATCCTCTAGCACGTTGCCAACTGAAACAGGAGCAAAATATGTAATTTGTATAAAGGGAGCTTAACTGTAGCAGTTTGTCTGTAATATTTATTACAATCCTCTAGCACGTTGCCAACTGAAACAGAATCAAGATAAGTAATTTACATAAAGAGAGCTTAACTGTAGTAGTTTGTCTGTAATATTTATTATTATCCTCCAGCACGTTGCCAAATAAAAAAGAATCAAGATATGTAATTAATATAAAGGGAGCTTAACTGTAGTAATTTGTCTGTAATATAATATATTATTATCCTCTAGCACGTTGCAAAATGAAACAGAAGCAAAATGTGTAATTTGTATATAGGCAGCATACCTACAGTAATTTGTCTGTAATATAATATATTATCATCCTCTAGCACGTTGCCAACTGAAACAGAATCGAGATGTGTAATATATATAAAGGGAGCGTAATTGTAGTAATTTGTCTGTAATATATATAATCATCCTCTATCACGTTTCCAACTGAAACAGAAGCAAGATATGTAATTTGTATAAAGGCAGCTTAATTATAGTAATTTGTCTGTAATATAATATATTATTATCCTCTAGTACGTTAGCTACAAAATAGAAACAAGATGTGTAATTGATATAAAGGGAGCATAAATGTAGTAGTGTGTCTGTAATATTTATTATCATCCTCTAGCACGTTGCCAACTGTAACAGAAACAAGATGTGTAATTGATATAAAGGGAGCTTAACTGTAGTAGTTTGTCTGTAATACTTATTATTATCCTTTAGCACGTTGCCAACTGAAACAGGAGCAAAATGTGTAATTTGTATAAAGGGAGCTTAAATGTAGTAGTTTGTCGGTAATATATATAATCATCATTTAGCCCGTTGCCAAACGAAACAGAATCAAGTTATGTAATAATATATAAATAGAGCTTATCTGTAGTAGTGTGTCTGTAATATTTATTATTATCCTCTAGCACGTTGCCAACTGAAAAAGAATCAAGATATGTAGTTGATATAAAGGGAACTTAACTGTAGTAGTTTGTAATATTTATTATTATCCTCTAGCACGTTGCCATTGAAACAGAATCAAGATATGTAATTTATATAAAGTGAGGTTAACTGTATTAGTTTGTCTGTAATATTTATTTTCATCCTCTAGCACGTTGCCCACTGAAACAGGAGCAAAATGTGTATTTTGTATAAAGGCAGCTTACCTATGGTAATTTGTCTGTAATATAATATATTATCATCCTCTAGCACGTTGCCAATTGTAATAGAAACAAGATGTGTAATTAATATAAAGGGAGCGTAATTGTAGTAATTTGTCTGTAATATTTATTATCATCCTCTAGCACGTTGCCAACTGAAACAGAAGCAAGATATGTAATTGAAATAAAGGGAGCTTAACTGTAGTAATTGTTCTGTAATATTTATGTTCAACCTCTAGCACGTTGCCAACTGAAACAGGAGCAAAATGTATAATTTGTATAAAGGCAGCTTAACTATAGTAATTTGTCTGTAATATAATGTTTTATCATCTTCTAGCACGTTGCCAACTGAAACAGAAACAAGATGTGTAATTGATATACAGGGAGCATAACTATAGTAATTTGTCTTTAATATAATATACTATCATCATCTAGCACGTTGCCAACTGAAACAGGAACAAGATGTGTAATTTATATAAAGGGAGCGTAACTGTAGTAATTTGTCTGTAATATTTATTATCATCCTCTAGCACGTTGCCAACTGAAACAGAAGCAAATGTGTAATTTTTATAAAGGCAGCTTACATATAGTAATTTGTCTGTAATATAATTTATTATCATCATCTAGCACGTTGCCAACTGAAACAGAAACAAGATGTGTAATTGATATAAAGGGAGCGTAACTCTAGTAATTTGTCTGTAATATTTATTATCATCCTCTAGCACGTTGCCAACTGAAAGAGAAGCAAATGTATAATTTGTATAAAGGCAGCTTAACTATAGTAATTTGTCTGTAATATAATATAATATTATCCTCTAGTACGTTGGCCACAAAATAGAAACAAGATGTGTAATTGTTATAAAGGGAGCTTAACTGTAGTAATTTGTTTTTAATATTTATTATCATCCTCTAGCACGTTTCCAAGTGAACCAGAATCAAGATATGTAATTTATATAAAGGGAGCGTAACTGTAGCAGTTTGTCTGTAATATTTATTACTATCCTCTAGCACGTTGCCAACTGAAACAGAATCAAGATATGTAATTTATATAAAGGGAGCTTATCTCTAGTAATTTGTCTGTAATATAATATATTATTATCCTCTAGCACAATGCAAAATGAAACAGAAGCAAAATGTATAATTTGTATATAGGCAGCATAGCTATAGTAATTTGTCTGTAATATAATATATTATCATCCTCTAGCACGTTGCCAACTGAAACAGAAACAAGATGTGTAATTGATATAAAGGGAGCGTAATTGTAGTAATTTGTCTGTAATATATATAATCATCCTCTAGCACGTTGCCAACTGAAACAGAAGCAAAATAAGTAATTTGTATAAAGGCAGCTAAACTATAGTAATTTGTCTGTAATATATATGTTCATCCTCTAGCACGTAGCCAACTAAATCAGAAGCAAGATAAGTAATTTTTATAAAGGCAGCTTAACTATAGTAATTTGTCTGTAATATAATATATTATTATCCTCTAGTACGTTAGCCACAAAATAGAAACAAGTTGTGTAATTGATATAAAGGGAGCATAAATGTAGTAATTTGTCTCTAATATTTATTATCATCCTCTAGCTCGTTGACAACTGTAATAGAAACAAGATGTGTAATTGATATAAAGGGAGCGTAACTGTAGTAATTTGTCTGTAATATTTATTATCATCCTCTAGCACGTTGCCAAGTGAAACAGAAGCAAGATATGTAATTCACATAAAGGGAGCTTAACTGTAGTAAGTTGTCTGTAATATTTATGTTCATCCTCTAGCACGTAGCCAACTAAATCAGAAGCAAGATAAGTAATTTTTATAAAGGCAGCTTAACTATAGTAATTTGTCTGTAATATAATATATTATTATCCTCTAGTACGTTAGCCACAAAATAGAAACAAGGTGTGTAATTGATATAAAAGGAGCATAAATATTGTAATTTGTCTGTAATATTTATTATCATCCTCTAGCACGTTGCCAAGATGTGTAATTTATGTAAAGGCTGCTTAACTATAGTAATTTGTCTGTGATATAATATTTTATCATCCTTTAGCACGTTGCCAACTGAAACAGAAACAAGATGTGTAATTGATATAAAGGGAGCTTAACTGTAGTAGTTTGTCTGTAATATTTATTATAATGCTCTAGCACGTAGCCAACTGAAACAGAAGCAAGATAAGTAATTTGTATAAAGGCAGCTTAACTATAGTAATTTGTCTGTAATATAATATATTATTATCCTCTAGTACGTTAGCCACAAAATAGAAACAAGGTGTGTAATTGATATAAAGGGAGCATAAATGTAGTATTTTGTCTGTAATATTTATTATCATCCTCTAGCACGTTGCCAAGATGTGTAATTTGTGTAAAGGCTGCTTAACTATAGTAATTTGTCTGTGATATAATATTTTATCATCCTTTAGCACGTTGCCAACTGAAACAGAAACAAGATGTGTAATTGATATAAAGGGAGCGTAACTGTAGTAGTTTGTCTGTAATATTTATTATCATCCTCTAGCACGTAGCCAACTGAAACAGAAGCAAGATGTGTAATTTGCGTAAAGGCAGCTTAACTATAGTATTTTGTCTGTAATATAATATATTATCATCTTCTTGCACAATTAAAACAGAATCAATACATGTATTTAATATTAAGGAAGCTTAAATTTAGTAAATTTTTAATATATAATATAACCCTCTAGCGTGTTATCAATTTAAACAGGAGTACGGTAGTTAACTGATATAAGCGGAGCATATCTAAAGTAAATTGCCTGTAATTTAAAATATCATCCACTAACACACTGTCAATTGAAACAGAAGCAAAATATGTAACTGATATAAAAATGGAGCATTGAATTGTCTGTAATATATGGCATCAAATCTTTCCTGAAAATACCTTCTCGTGTTTTTAGCAAGTTACAATGTTTATCTAGATAATACCTTAAAAAACCTCTTCGTTGTAGATTTAACTAAACAGTGATTTCCAAAAAGGTAGATTTAAGTACGTGATGCCCAATATAAGCAATTAGTAATAACTCTATGATTTTCAAAATGTTGGAGTGGACTTTTGAAAATTTGTAGAATATGAGGTAGCGTTTCAACAGGCATATTCCAACAATCCTAAATTGTACTTCACTGTTCAATGCGTAAATATTAAATGGTAGACCCTGTCAACAATCCACTCACCTCCCACAAATTCTGCAATCACAACAGAGTTATCTATCAGTTATATTTGTCTTAGCTACTCGTGCGTTTATTTTAGATTTCATAGTAACATCCTCTGTATTATTTACTTATTTATTCTTATTATAAGCAGTTTTAGCATAGTTTGTTTATCATCACATAATATTTTGTAAGGAATCTTATGATAGAAACATTTTAAAAACATAATGTAATATTATTTATTTACTTAAAGAGTATAAACTTTTAGATGCTATTTTATTTTCATTATTTAAGGACGTATAAATAATTGGATTATACTGACATAATCAAATAATATTACCTGTTTATCATATTTTTAAAATATATTAGACGAGTTTTAATAATAAGTTTATAATGCAATGACACAACGGAATACACACAGGCACGTTGACAATGAAATAAAATCCAATTAAGAACATTATAATTAAATTCCTTTAGTTGAACTATATTCATCAACAAAATGATGTTCCCACAGCGAAGGGATAAATAGTTTTGCACGTCATGGAAGCTGTACGGCCCTCTTGAATTTAGACCTACAATATTTCCAGCAATAACATCATACTTATAGATGGGGAAAAATGGAATTATTTTTAAATTTATTAAATAGTACATTGGGTATAGTAATAAATTTACTTCTAATCTGTTACGTTTTATCCTTTATTGTATTATTATTTACAAATGGAGATCTCATGTATTTGAAATATTTTTGCTGGTAATTTAGTTAGTGATCTCTGCGACCACAGCTGGTTTGAACTACATTTCACATAGGACTACACTAGCACTGCTCAACTGGAGCCCAAAAAAGCTGATACTTTAAGACAAAAGATTAAACTTTGGATGATAAAACTATCTGTGTGCTTATAAAATCATTTGTTACGCTAAGAAGATCTTAAATACGTTAATGATAAGCAATAAACGTTTGATATTGTTACTAAAACATACAAGTAACAATATTTGTTTTTAATGACAACTATCACAATCGTTACTTTATTACAGTTTTGCAGTTGTAGAGTATTTGTAAAGTTGTATGTTACAATTTTTCAAAGAAATTTATATTTGTTTATTATATTTAATGGATTAATAACAAAAATTTAAACAGCTTTAGCTCTCTATTTAGCAGTTAGTGTATATTTCCTTCTTAGTTACGGGTTAAATTCGAAATTGACGGAGAAAAGAAATCATTAATATGTTTAGTGAGTTATTTATATTGCTTTACGTACATAAAATATGTATATAATCACAAAAAAAAATACTTTACATTTATAATTTTGTTTACAGAATACAACGTTTAAATTTTTCCTTTATGTTTTGATAGTATCATTATTTTACTTT
Source organism: Stictocephala bisonia (assembly GCA_035578905.1). NCBI lineage: Eukaryota > Metazoa > Arthropoda > Insecta > Hemiptera > Membracidae > Stictocephala > Stictocephala bisonia. Next base: position 103,463 of record JAQJVL010001282.1, read on the forward strand.
GCGCTTTAGGTTATTTAGATGAATTTAAATAGAAGAAACGATCTTTCAGGCTTTTCCTTGGAGGCCCTATTTTTTCTTTTATTTAGTATGTCCATTTCATTATTTAATGTAGCTAAAGTTGTCTTTAAAAAATCTAGTTAGATTTGTTGTAATGGATTAAGTATTGTGATGGTTTAAATTATGAGCGATTTTAAATTTTGTTACTTAAAAATTAATAGGAAGTAAATTTTTTTAAAATATTGTGAACTATTGCTATCAAAACAAGAAGATAAATAATTATTTTATTCTATTATAGATTGATAATTGTTTATTCAAATAATTTACCTCACATTGGGCTTACGCTTAATCAACAATGGCAGTAACTGTATTTTCATAACAGACAAGCCATATTTGTGGAGCTCTGCAATATTAACTCTATTGGCATTCTCAAATAACCAATATCTCCTCTTCACAATACTTTGCCTCTTAGACTTATATTTTTAATGTGATTACCTCATTTTTGATATTTTAGTCCCTTAAGGATATAAATTTGTAAAAAAATAATCAAATCATTTAACTTTTATAAACAAGATAATTTCTCCGAAGGTTATCTAAAAGTTTCGTTTCCGTGATATGTTTTGCCAAAACTGTTCATGTAAAATACTGAATGGTTAAAAATACTTATTCAAGAACAATAGTCTGATTTTACTTTCAGGTAATTTTTTTTTTACAAGGTCACACACGTGACTATTCAGAAAACCCACAAACAAAAGTGAAATGAAACACTGTACAAAATTAACCACTATCTGCCAGTAAAAGAAAAGTTATTTTTTTTTTAAACTTATATTTTACTAATATAAACTAATGAAAATTTAGCACAACATATGTTCGAATAAAAGTAAAAGCTATTATACAGAAATAGGACAAAGTTATTTAGAGGTGGTTATTATTTTATTAGAATTGCCTTTTTCTTGGTAAATAAGCTTATGCACAAAAATTAAGAATTTTGTTTAATAGCTTTGTTTTATCAGAAAATGAGTTTGGGTTTTGAAAAGACAGGAATACTACCTCTGCTGCAATTAAACTGGTAAATATTTAGTCGTGCGCCTTGGATGAGTCGCAGAGGACCGCTGCGGCTTTTTGCGACTTATTTAGGGCGTTCGATTGCATGGTGCATTATATTATTGAAACTAAACTAACCAAATATGATTGTTAAAAAAGGGCTATATTATGTATAAAATCAAATTTAAATGGGAGAAGGCGAGGGTAAACATTGTAAAGAGAGGAGATAAATTCAACTCTAGGTGGGAAAAAATTTCTATAGGTTTACCGCAAGGCACAATTTGGGGCCAATTTTATTTATTATTGATTAGTTAAATTAAGTTCTATAATGTCTTCCTGTAGTGATTTTAAACAATTTAATTTTTATTTTACTTTTGTTGTGTTTGGTTTAGTTGATAACCATATTGAAATAAATTAAATTAATATACTCTTAATCTTCACAATTTTAGGTTATTTAAACGTTCATTGAAAATGTATAATAATTTGTTTTTTTTATGAATTAAATAACTTAAAATTGTACACTTTCTTGAATATTTTAAGAATATAACTAAACACATATTAATCTATCATTTAGCAATTGGTTGAAGATTAGAATCTCTTGAGCTTAAGGACAGAAGTAAGATATGTAATTGTTATAAAGGGAGCTTAATTGTAGTAATTTGTTTGTAATATTTATTATCATCCTTTAGCACGTAGCCAACTGAAACAGAAGCAAGATGTGTAATTTGTGTAAAGGCAGCTTAACCATAGTAATTTGTCTGTGATATAATATAATAATCTCTTAAAAGCTCTTGAGGACAGTTTCTTATTTTTGTATAAATAAGTGTAAAATTGAGTATATACTCTATTCCAAACACTGCGGATCTCTAGAAAGTACTCTTCTGTAGAACTGGCAGCTAAACGTTATTGGTCAGTACTATAACATATAATTCATAAGCATTTTATATACAAGACAATTATTTACTGATATTGATATTTTATTTTTATCAGCAGTACTTCCATTTAAACTAGAGCTCCAACAATGGCTCTTATAGCTTAACTTCCTTTTGTGCATGTTTTCGCGGGCTATATAAACTGTAACAGCTTATTTTCGTTGTTAGTACAAAGATTTGTACGATCTATACTTATGCAATTTATTTTATTATATAAATGTAAAATATTATGAAATAATATACAATGTACAAATGAATAGCAAAAAATTACAAATTAAAATGTACATGGTTATGTACCAAAGTAAAATAAATTATTTAATTTAATTTAGTTTTTCATACTAATTAAAACATTTTAAAAGTATTTTTAGTAAAAAATTCATAAACTCCTTCATGTAGGGTTTTAAATTTTAAACATGTACAGAGTGAGGCCCTCGACGTTCAACTCTTACATGAATATATTATTATTTATTTCCACAGGATACATAAATTATACAAAACAAAAAAAAAAAACCTGAAAACCCAGTCCTTCCGGATAGGTTCCGTTGGGTTCAGTCTGTTAATGACCCTGGAGCCATCACTGAATAAATAAACACGAAATGAATTATAAATACATGACGTATGGTCAACTGCAACGTGTCACCAATGGGATTCTTTGGTAGCTATATTTTTATTAGGAATGATTTAAATTTTGTACTGTTAAAATTTGTTTCTTGATTATAAAGAGAGCATGAAATTACATAGTATGTATTTCAAACTCTCAATGTTACACTGGAAAAAGGTGAACAATAATGAGAAATATTTGGATCTTTTCCGATATAATTTACTACAACTATTTCTTTTTTCATTAATTCACTACCACTTGATAAATATTCTATTGCTCTAGAAACTGTTTCCCAATAATTTTTACGTCCACTGTGGTATTCGTCCTTATACGCTAGGAATCCGATATCGCTGACCTTATCTTATCGCTTTCCAAGAACTTACACACGGAGTTCTGTACTGCATTTGGTAGTAGGTAAGTCAATCATTGGATTTACCAGTATATTATCAACTTGATTAGCCAATTAACCTAACCATAGTTGCGATAAAAAAAGTAATGGTAGTGAAGAAACTGAAAAAGTAGTGGTGGTGAATTAACGGAAAAGGTTCAATATTTGTATTAAAGAAAATTATTTAGGATTATTATATTATGAATTTTTATAATCGTTAATATCATAAAAGAACACCATTAAATAGCTCAAAGTTCATATATTTAGATGTTTGAAAAACTAAGTAGCTTAAACTATAATTGCTAAGACTAAGACTAAAATTGCAATTGCAAATTTTTAAACAAAAACAAATTTATTTAAAGGTTGTTGTAATCATGAAAATTTAATATTAACATTTAAATTCTGTGAATATTTGTTGATAAAAAGCCAATTTGTTATTTATAATTATTTCTAACACTTGTTATTTTATTAATAGTTTTAATGTAGATGTACGTACACCTCTTAGTTTTTTTATTTTTTATTATTTATCAAATTAAAATCGCTATAATTTTAACGCTTAGTCATATAAAAAATCTGGTATTTAGTAAGAATAGTAAAATTACCATCCTTCCAACTACATTTTATATCCTACAAAATTTTGTTTCTACAGCTGGCCAAAAAACTACAGTTTCAAAGAAAACATTAAAAAGAAACCCAGAATAGTTTATTTCAGAAAACACGTGGGGTGTGTTGATTTAGGAAAATTGGAAAAACTGAAAAATGGCGAAGAATAATGTTCTTCTCCAACTTACGAGTGGTTGAATTATAATACAATTTTCATTTATTGCCTAAAATAAGAGAAAGTTAGTAATGTCACATTTCTATACAGCTAAAGATTAAAAATCCCTTCACTAAATATATACACGCATAGGGTCTTTTAAAGATACCCAATTTGATATTTTTTTAGTTGTTTCTTAATAATTAGTTAATTATTTAGACAACATAATGTCCCTGAGTTTTTTTACCTGTTATACATGTAGAGAATAGAGTTAAATGCTAATTACTTACATCTAATTATCTCTTTTTACATAAGCAATAATTTATTCTGACTGTCATTTAGGCTTAGAGATAATATATTTGTAATATTACAGATCTAGGTCATCGTACATTTTACAAAAATAATATTTAGTTTAAACGTATATGTGGATCTATACACCAGAGATACTATCAGGAGTAAGACCACTGGTTAGACCAAGAATGTGCTGGAAAGACCAAGTAGACACGGATTTAAGTAATATTTGAGCTATCCTAGAGGCTAAAGATAGAAGACGATGGAGAGACATTGCTGACAAGGCCAAAAACCACCTGGGTTTGGAGTAGTCAAAGGAGTAAGGCCACTGGGTGGACCGAGAATGTGCTGAAATATCAAGTGGAAAGGGATTTAAGAAAGATTGGAGTTACTCTAAAAGAGGGTGAAGATAGAACAAGATAGAGAGACATTGTTGACGAGTCCATTGGGGGTTTTGAGAGATCACAAGAGAATGTAAGATAATGATAATAGTTTATTGTAAGATAAACAGTGTCAGATTTACTTACAATACCTACTCCTGCAAACTGGTGATTCGTTATAATGCATTATAATTGCCTGAACTGAAATTAATTACAATGGCATATATATTACCATTTCCCCCTTTTAAGTACTAAAATATGGCGAATTTGTTCTGCAAGTAGTCAAATTCTGAGTAATAGATTCGGTCAACGAGAAACTGCCTGAACTTTTAATTTCAGCTGGATGGTATTCATCAAGTGTATGAATACCTGGATTACCTGGATGGTAATCCAAAGGTAATTTGTTAAAAATGTGTATTCCACTGTGGAAGGGGAGTAGTTATATATTTAAAATCTATGCTTAGGAACCATAGATTTTTTTTGTATCATGGTCATGTACACATTATTTTTTCGGTAAGGGAATATAATTTCATGTAAATGTTTTACAACTTCCAACAAGTACAATCCTGGGAATATAAGAACACTAAATGGTTTTCTACAATACAATATCTGGAAACAATACCTATAATAACTCTTACCATTTATAAGAAAATGTAATTTTAACTATTTACGGTGTTAACGATATGAAATTTATGTTGGAAAACTACCTAATAATGTATAGGAAGTGTAATATTAAATTCAATCCAAATTACTTTATTAAAAAGAACAATTTACAACAATTGAATCACAATTGTTAGTATTTAAACTGAAATTTACCATTCATTCTATAAAATTTCACATACATACAAAGTTTCATTCACACTCTCATTCATACCAAAGTTAGTAGCCATTCCACTTCCAGTGTAAGTTATGCCAATTAGATAGTCTCCCAGTCATGTGCAAAAAAACTCATCTACACTACAACAAGCTTTTTATATGAAGAGCTTTTTTAAGACGAGCGTTACATGCCTTGGGCACCTGAGTACAGTTTAACTAATTTGACAAATTGCTGACTAAACGAACTCCTCCAAGAGAAGAGAGATGTCCGAAAAACACCGTTCTGTGTTGCCTAGATCGATAGTCGTCCCTGCCTCTGGTATTGTGTGTAGGCTATGTATGTCTGTCTGTATGCCCCATGTTAGTTCGTATCTTGACATACAAAATTTAATGGTTTTTAATATGTAAACGCAAGGCTGTGTCAACAGTTTGCAAGGTTTTGAAAGCAATTCTTCACGAATCTCTGATTTTTAATTTAGATATGATCCGGACTGCTTTTTCTGCAGCCTGACAATTTAAACAAATGTATTATTTTTACAAGTAGCCCTGAGGATCATCCCATGGGATAAGTGTGGAAGCCCATAACACGTCATCATCATTATCTGAGTTGGTTAGTGTTTGGACAGTCATCTCAGAGTATACATTCCTGAAGACAGTTTAGATGAGATAATAGATAAGAGCCATAAGACATGAGGTCCCTTTGAAGGGAATTGCTGAGACAATTTGCCGCGAGTGACACTTTGACGTTCACACATGGTGCATTAATCATTTCCACACCACTCCCTCATTGATGACTTGCCTATGGAAACTGTAATTAATGGAATATGTTTCCTTCATGTCACTGTGTGTGCTGATGCAGAGACTAGTTAATTCCACGAATACTGTAGGAATATATTATTAATTAAATTAATTAGAATACCATGCTACCAGTTATCTGTATTTAAGACAAGGATACGAGGTAAATAAGCTACTCGAGTTTCTATTACATACAAAACTATTTTTTTTTTTATTATTAATTCGTTTCTAGCAAAATTATAATATTGAAGCATGAAAGATTAATTCCATATTCCACAATTATTACTGTTAGAATGTGCTTATAAAATTAATAATATAAAATGTATACAATTAAAACTTTATTGTACAAAGTTTTATCTATCCCCACGACTTAAGATTCAAAACTACTGTTTATCAGTTTCGGTTAGAATAACCTTTAATGCTAAAAGGGCTTTAATTTTGTTTAAAACCCTTTAAAAATCATTAATTTAAGTCGTAAATATAATTTACCTATTGTGGTATTATTCATCTCACAGCTGATATTAGTCAGCTGATATAATGACGTAGTCATCTCTTCTGTCAGCTGATGAACGCACATGAAATATACGTCCCCACAACTATTAGTTCATAACTAACTGTTATGTTACGGAAAGTCACTTAAGTGGAAAAAAATATCTCGAACAACTAAGATACAGGAAGTTTCTTTTTTAATTTGAGATTATTATAAATAATATATGACATATTCGAATACATCATACGTAGTGGGATATTATGAATCTCATCACTAACTGTTACATAATCCGTTTTAATGACGTAGTCATCTCTCCTGTTAGCTGATGAACGCACATGAAATATAAGTAACAATAACTATAATTTCATAAATTTTATATATTTTCTGTATATATAAAATTTATGAAATGACAGTGGCAAACACTTAAGTAGCAATAAAAATGCATCGAACAGTTAAGATCCAAGAAGGTTCTTTTATAATATTAAATAATATAAAAAATAATGTTTGACATCCTTAAGTGTAAATATCTTAGGATGGATATTTTACATTTAACAGCTGATGTAACGTCAGCTGGTATGATGACGTAATCACTCATCTTTCCCGTCAGCTGATGAACGCAAATTGAAATGTACGTCACAATACCTGGCGTTATATAACGTTCATCTTACAGAAATAGTTTTAAGAAGGAAAATATTAATGTACATTACAAACATATCTGTCCACCGATAAATATAGTGTTAAGCAAATTGTTGACTATCATTCCATGCAGCCTGCTTCATATTAGACTTTTTAGCAATAAACATTATAAAGAACAGCCATGTATGTTTGGACTCACATTCAAGTATGGAGTAGATTCTAGAAATGCACTAACTAAATTCGAAAATACATTTCAAAATAGGTAAACCTCAAATACCATAAATAGTTTATTTAATAATTGTCTACTATTTTTTTATTTCTTCAAATACGTATATGAAGTGTAAAGTGGCACTAGTTACGCAGTGCTGTAATCTAGGTACTTGGACACATTGTTATGGAGATTGTAGGCATGTAGGCGATAAGTTCTATGTTCGTTCCTCTTATACTTGATACGGCATCAGCTCAAGTGTTACCATCAATGTGGACTACTAAAGAAGTTTTGGGCCTCTAAGAGACCTACAGCTTTACGTGGAATCCGAACCACGTAGTATTGATCCGATTTTCAACTAACTGACAAGTTCAAGTTCTCTTTTCTACACAACTACCGGACCCTGACTACTACCTAACACAGAAACCCCAGACTTCTCTAGTAGTGTACACGTTGATAGCAACTATTGAGCGGACGCCGTGTCAGTATTAAGAGGACCGAGTATAGAATCAATCGCCTATAATCTTTATTTTATTCCCCAAGTAGCTGGGTTACAGCACTCTGCACCAATACTACTATTTACGAGGCTATACCTTTTACATAACAGATGATACATCTTTTCTTACCGTTCAGGATACCACATTTGTTTTAGAAAACCTGTTTGATTATGATTTCAAATGAAAACTAATTTAAACTTTAGATGTGTTGAATTTAAAAGTAGTTAAATATTTAGCTTTTGGATAAAAGTAGATAAAGATATAAGTAGTAGATTACTACCTATATTTTATTTAATTAGTGTTATCAAAGTGATCCTCTACCGTAATGTGCTATTGAAACGTCATACAAAAAAAATAACTTCCCTCACATGTATGGAACGAAAATTAAAACCATTAATCGTGAATTTCCTTACGTCAAATTTCAAATTATAAATATATAATTTTATATATCTGTACTGTATTATACATTAACATGATCAATGTAACAGTAAAATCAAATATAATGCAGGACTCAACATTTTTACCTAATGTTAAATTCATAAAAGCACATTAGCATTTCAACTCAATTTATAATTATATGACTTTCTGTTGTCGTTGAAACTATACAACTATACATGAAAAGCTCGTTAAATCCTTAAATACGTGCAATAAGTATACATGGATAACAAGGCCCTTAAGGACAAAGGAAAATATCACCTAGTTTTAAGGGGAGCAGTAATTGCTAGCCCCTAACAAAGGACAAAAAGTCAAAGGTGTTAGTTATAAAGTTCGCTCGTTAGTGTAACAGGGATTTTTTACTAATGACGAACTAAATATCTCAATACCACTGTACATGTAAGGGTGGGTGGGTGAGTCAGTACCACCACTGTACTTGTGAGGGTGGGTGGGTGAGTCAGTACCACTATGCGTGTAAGGGTGAGTAGCTGGGTTTATTTCATGTAGTTTATAATTTATTTTACCGTAGTTTATTAATAGATTGATATGATCTGTCGTAGTCATTTTACATCAAATCGAAGATATTTCAGTGACAACATTTAAATCAAATGAGAAAACCATATTGATTATCTCGTCTGAAAATTTTCATTTATTTTCGCAATGCAGAATTGTTCTGAAATTTACGCTTTCTCCTTAATTACAAGAAGTTGAATATATATATAAAAGGATGTCCATTTATGCCAGTTATCTTTTAATTCATATTACACTTTGAAATATTTTCTACAAAATAAGTAAGTTTACGTCTACGTGACGAAATCCATTTAAATAATAAGGAATAAGGTAGACTGGAAAATGTAGTTTTGTGAATTTTACAGCTGTTTTATGTCATAACTGTTAGAATTGTTCATCGGGTAGTAAAAATATATAGGTGTACTTCTTATAAAAAATTATGCATAGCAAATGAATATTTATGAATACTTGTTGAATTACATGGCAATTGAAAAAAATATATGTTAAATATGTAAGCATAAAATAAAAATATATTGTATGATAATTTAAAATATGAAACATTTATGAATATTTTATTAAGATTTACTTTGATTTAATGAATCCACGCTTATTTAAATTGAAACATTTCAGTACTTCTGCTGTTTTTTATTCTAAAAACTTAAAAATGTTGATGCATTCACTAACATTATAACCATATATATATATATATATATATATATATATATATATATATATATATATATGAGTAAAAAGAAAATTAGTTGGTTGGCGATCCAAAGATAGTTTAAAGAAATAAATTGTTGGGTCGTGTTCATGTATTGTTTAGCAAAAGAACAATTACTGTACTCATACTTAACTTGGCCAGTAACTAAAGAACGCACTTAGATATAATAAAACAATGACAAACATGACATAACTAACAAATAGGCAGTAAATGAATGTAATAGACTTTTGACATTGCAATTCTCATTGGAACAATACAATACAGTTGTTTGATCAAGAAATAAACTACACAAAACTCTGATTTTGTTACTGGCAGGACTACTCCATAAGTTCAAATGTCAAACACACCTCAAAATGTATCAAGGGACAATTTGACGTAGTTCTCTTTAGTTATTGTTATGTACCTTCAGAATGTCAAAACCCAACAATTCAATTCCAAAGATAAAACAAAAAGCTAATTGATAAGTTATTACTGTTTTCTTCTTCTTTCTACCATTTTTGGTTTCCCATTTAGATCTGTATTAATTATACTTGCAAATATTCTTTTTATTATATTAACTATTGTTTGACATATTGTTCAAAGTATTCGGTGAATAAGCTGCTCCTGAAACAGAAACTTATTGTCTATAGAAGTATATCAAAGAAAATAATAAAATATATCTAACCTAACCTAATCTGAGCATGAGTCGGCGCGCGTGTAGTAGAGAAAGCAGTGAGGCATGACATTCAGTTATCCCGATCAGATAAGGATAAGGCACTGCTGATACTGATAGAAGCCTTTCTTTCCTTCTAAGTAGCTGAATACCTAAGTTATTTTGGTAGTTATTGCTGTAAAAAATAGCTTGAATTAGTGGGACAGCTAAAGTAATTTGACTGGCAGTTCCATTAAAAATATGCTTTAATGGTTTCATTTCATGCAAGTAAGTATAAGAATCATCTGTTAATGGCACAGTGGTTACAAATAAAAAGAACATGTAATAAAACTTAATAAGACGAGGTTAAATACCTTGTCTTGTTAAGTTAGTTATTAGGAAAGTCTAGTTGTTTATATATTAGAAGGCATTTAACTGGGAAGCTGAGACTAAGATTAACCTGTTAGTTGTTTATCAATTGTTTATTTACCATAAGGTAAGCTAGGCCCATGTTGTGTTAGTGATGAAATTATGAAGGTTGTCCTAGTTATTTGCTCACCGACGTTAGTGTAATAACCTTTACATCACAACAGAAGAATATGTATTTATCTATCACAACCATTACTATGTTATTTTGCAACTAAGTTTTCAATCTTCTACTTTCGATATTAGTAGCTGTCTTTAAAAACAACTTTAGCTTTCAGTTAGTCCTATTTGCAAAATTAAACTGATTATTCCAGTGCGTCACAGTCAAGATAAATTTGAAGCTCTTTTTATTTTTAATTATGTAGTTCTTATTTTGTTATACACTGAATAATAAAGTGACGTACAAATACTCATGCACTGAGTTTTTGTTTATTACATTGATGTGAAATTTAGAATAATAAACAACTATAGGCCTATTATTAATGATAATTCAACTTAAAAATATAATACATATTATATTTTATGTTTCCCTCATAGTATTCATTAGGCAGTATTTATGTTTACGTATTAGTACGTAAAATAATATTATTCTGAACAAATCAGTGTTTGATTTAGTATAAATGCTCACTTACTACACTTTGTTTGTGAAAAAAGCTCTGATTGTGTATTGTAATTGAATTTCAAATAGAAAATAAAAACCCTATAGACTAGTTTGTTAGGTAGCTTTAACTCTATATAAGTTTTCATATGCATAAATAAAAAAGATCCTATTCATTTAGGTTACACAATAATATTGCTAGAGTTGTTCAGATTTTAGTGCCATAAACTGTCCAGAGCTGTTTTGTCTGCGAGCTCATTCTGTAACTAGATCAACTGCATTGTTCTACTGGACACGACATAGAACTGGCTGTGAACAGAACAATTGCACGAAAATAATTAAACGTGTAAACAGTTGTATTCCCACGAAGAGTTACTTTATTAACTGTACTATTAATAGTAACTTTCTTTAAGTGGTCTTAGCTATTGATTGTTTTGGCTCACATTTTACCAAGCCATTATTGTTACTTTAATATAATTTTGTAAGTACCAATAGTTCAGTTTGAGATAATCTTTAAGTTATTTTACTTATTATTTACAAATAATTATAAACTATAGTTTATTACTTATAGATTTGAAATCTGTCTATTGACTAATCAGATAATTTTAGAGATCGTTATATTTGTTAAACCTATATATTTCTTACTGTATGGTTAAAAATTATGTCGTTAAATCCTAATCATCTTTGTTACCCCGTCACCTAATAAACTGATATATTTTGTTTTACTTCTTATTGTATTCGATAGTGTTAACAGTTTTTGTTTTAACTCTGCCCTATTATTCTGTGGATATATTGATCGTCACAGTTTAATAGCTGATCCCATGCAGTTACTTTTGGTTATAGTATTGATGTATCTGGTTTACTGTTTTGTGTCTGGTGATTTTATTTGTTGGTACGAATCTTAGTTTTGTTTCTTTCGTTATTTTTTTTTATACATATACGAGTTATAACTATACTCGTATATGTTTAGTTGATTTTTTTACTTCTTTTTAGTCACCTAATACTTATGGCACGTTATTATACAACATATATTTCATTGATTTTTTAAAATTATTATTGTAATGTGTGTACTTATTAAAATAAATAAATAAATATTGTATATTTGAATATTTTAACATGAAATAGTTATGAAAACGCTTTGCATTCCAATCCACCAAGTTAAATATGGCATGTGAACAGGGCATGTTTATTGCTAAGTTTGACAGAATCAAACATGTGCGGAAATTGTTTTTTAGGAGAGGCCTATCTTCTTCTTAACCTTACTCTGCCCATTCCCCATATAATATTGATCTGTGCGAGGAACTTATTCAGATAGAGTAAGGGGGAGTACTAGTACAGTACAAGGCGAAACATTACTTCAACGCGCGTGATCTCTAAGGTCCAACAAACTCCTTGCTCCTTAGATCGCTCAGCCACCGGCTCTCCCAAAATAGTTACAATCTAAATCTGAGTAGACTTTATTCAACCCTGATATTACGCAGAAAACTATTTATATTCACGCAAATATCAGAGCACCATGGAATCATCTACTAACTAAAAAAATATGACGTATGTAAATCTACATCTTTTTTAGTCTAGTTGCCAACTAACGGTTATTTAGGCCAGTAACAATATTTACCATTTTATATATTGTTTTAACTACCCTTGTTGTATTATTTAAGATTTAAAAAATATATGTGTTTTAAACTGAACAGTAAAGATATAAAAACTACGCTTCATTTGTATAAAATTCATTTAAAAATGTGAAAAAAGTTTTAAGTGGGTCAGGTTTAATTCGTTTACATCTCTCAAGATACCCGAGTAAAAATAGAAGCTGACAGGTAAAACATGGAATCTTAGGACACAAGAGACAGAGAGAAATGTGTCTTGTTTTACGTAATGTATCACTGTCCCCTTGGGAAGTAATATTTGGAAACGTTTGTCCTACAAGGAGCAAATGTTAAGTGGCTTGCTTTATTATACAACTAGGAAACAATAAGTATAAGGAATAAAACAGATTATTTCTATATGACTTATTGTTTCTGCGTCGTTTTTAGGAGCTCCAGCAGTATAAATAAATATTGCATAACTTGATATACTCTAAAAGTATCCAAAATATAAGCATACATCTGTGACGGAATTTTATTTGTAACCAAACAATCAAGGAAATTTGTGAAATGTTTAGTTATTTATCACAATTTATTAAGACCAGATAAGGACAAAATTCCCTTATGTGCACCTGTTGTAGCTTTGAGTCGTTATACATAGGAGAAACTATAATTTTGATTTACAAAAGGCTCAGAGAACATATTAGGCATACAACAAATGAAGATACCAACAAATCAGTGGTCTCAGAGCATTACACAAATGCGAAATATGGTATTTCATTCGATAAAACCAAGGTTATAGTTAATATCCCGCATTAATAACCCCGAATTGTACGAATGAATGAATTACTGTAATTAACGTTTATTTCTATATTAATAATACAAATTTTGAAAAGCTTAAGAAACTAGTTTACAAAAAAAAAAAAATATGCTTAGTCTACACAATATTACAAAATAAATAAAGTTTAAATTTGAACATGTATGTATATATAATAGAAATTATGTAAGCTAAATAATAATAACAGGAAATGAGCCTACATGGGCAGATAGCCTGTGCGTAGGCTCAGCTGTTGAAACATTATATTTGCTTGACATGAATAAATCAGATGAGTTCAAATCTCATACGTAAGTGGAAAAGAGTCTAGACTTCGGAATGCGAGAAACAAGAGCAAAATTAGTTGAGTCAAACGAACAATGAGATGTGAGGGAGGGGTGCGTCAAGGTCATCTCCCCCGTAATTGGCCACGATAAGCGTCTCTACCTCGTCCATTTCTGAAGAAAGTAGCCATTCTTTGGTACGTTTGATAAATATTTCCATAGATGGTGAGTCATGAAGAAACACGAGAAACAACAGAAATATTTAAGAATTGTCAACGACTTCAATAAAGATGACACTGTTACCTAAAGCTTTAGTTTTTAGTTTTCAATACAAGTTTTATTTCGCTTTTAAAAATAGTTAAACTATAATACATCATCAATTGTAATTTAGAGTATTAAAGTGAATTAATTTAGTAGATATAAAAACAATTTGATTCCATTTCAACACTTTTGTTTTCATTAAGTAAACAATAATAAACAATGGGCGAAAAATTAAAAAACATTAAACCTCCAACATTTGAAATAGATATTTAAACACTCCAAATCATCGAGGGATTTTACTTAATGCCAATTGCATTTTGTTAATATATGAAAATATTGTTTGTTTCTGACCTAAATTAAATTCTTCTTAGCTAACTATTTTTAATAAATAGTTTTGTAAACTATAGTATATTTTAGGCCAGCCTATGGACATGGTTTGTATAAATACTTAGAAAAAGGACATATCCATAAAATATGTATAGATTTTTTTATTTCTTTTTTTTTCAATAAAAAAATTTTACTTGCCAGTTAGTTATCATGGGCTTCAGCCTGTGTGTTAACTTTATTCAACGAGTAAAGAAAGTACAGACCATTGGCTCAGTGGGGATTCAAACCTTGGACTTTGCCCTCCACAGTCCGAAACCTTAGTCACTGAGCCACCACGCTGGCATTAATTTTTATATGGCCGAATAAGTTGTGTCATTTTGTTAAATGTTATCTGAGGAAAATCGTGATACAAGTAAATTTGTGACTAAAGGCAGGGTTGTAACGTATTTAGAAGGCTTCTATTTTAAGAGTTTCGCTTCTGTGATGAGGGGAGGATCTTCTCTCGCTTCACGAGTATTTACGGAGCAAAAGTGAGCCATCTTAACTATTGTGGAACTAAGTTCACTTACTACACGCAGATGAATATTTCGTATACTGCAGGTTTTAATTATCTGTTCATTATCTGTTAAAAATATATAACGATTTTGGAAGTCAAAAAAATCTTCATGATGTCCAAACTGTTGGTGGGAATCACAGAACTGTTGAACTGAGAACAAATAAGGATAAAAAGTTGCAGAACTTTTCGAATTAAGTTTTTATTAAAAAAGGAACCGTACAAAGTTTAACTCGTCCTTTAAATTAAAAACTGTATTCATGTTACTTGTTGTTCATAAGTAAAAATAGCCCTGTATTGACGACAGGATTAATATCTGTATGTACTGTCGAAATTTTTCTTTTTGTTTTAATCGTTTTTTATAACTTTTTCGTTGACGTCTGAGATATACATGTCTCGTAAAAGTATGCGTTTAGAAAATAAATGAATTTTAATTTCTAATCTGAATATAACGTGTTGAACTATCGTCAGTAGAGAATGTTTCGTCTTTGGTGATGCCCTTTAATACAACATGTAAGACATTCAGTTCGTCTTTGACGGTCGTGGTGAGTTGATCTCGTGAGTTTAGTGGTACGAGGACTCCATTCACGGCCTCAGTGGAATTGGAAGCTGGTTGGATAAGTTGAATATTTTCATATTTTTGCATTTATTTCGTGTCTAATTGAATATTTTGTCTGTTTAATAACCTGATCTATGCTCTGTTGATTTTTTCATATTTTGCATTTCTTTTGTATTTCATATTGTGTATTATATTTTGTGTAAGTATGTTATGTGTGATAATTTTTTAAGAACTTTTGATTTTCAACAGTAATCTTAAATATCTTATACGTAGTATTAAATCTTTTATAACTTAGTATGGGTTAAGGACAAACAATTGTTTTGGATGTAGGCTAAGTTAGTAAGTACACCTGAAGACGGAAGGAGTTGTTCCTTTCAAAAGTTGTACAATTTTACTAACACTTTGCTGTGGTTTACCTGTCGAAACGTTGTGTTTGTTTCTTAAACACTCAAAACATTGGAAATCTCCAAATATTATTTGCATATTACAATATGTAGTTTGAGTGGGGTTCTATATGACCATTTTGATGTACTTTACCACTGAAAACCAAGATGCATAAAAATCTTACGTTAAAAAAATTACCACATTCAGTCATGTGATCCCTGAAGTCAATTGTTAATGCAATAGGGTCTATGGGACTTCTGGGGCCCTTTAAACACTCGTTTAGTTAGTTATATTACCGGTGGGCTATATCAGATATTGCATAATGAATGGGTTTTTAGCATACAGTCCCAAGTGACTATCAGGGCTAACTGATTCACAGAGCCGTAAGCCCATGTTTGTAAGCCCACGATACATAAACAAATATACGTCTTTACAGACATCGAAATAAACTGGGGGTTCATTTTACTGTATTTAATTTTATGGTGGCCATTTTTTAGAATTTAGAATACAAAGTTTATTGTTATAATCGATGCATTCTATCGACGTTCAATACCTTTTAAATCATTATAGAAAGCTAACAATAACACATAATTCTTTATTAATGAACATTGTAATTATTATCACACCTTCGTCAAAGATAAAAAGTAAACAAGTTCACATCAAATATTGCGCTGAATTTGTGTCGAGTAGTTATTTCGCCAGTTTGTCGTGTATATGGCAGGGCCAGCACCTTGTCAGCCCATTTATTATTCCCCCAAATGCTCAAGGATAAATAAACGTACAAATTATTACTACAGATGTATAAACAATTACTTTAGGAGTAATCTCTACACAACGGCCACCGAGGTGTTCGTTGTGGCTACAAGAAAGCGACCTCTAATTAATTTTTCTCTGTGCCATTGTATAAAAATAAGTTCTATAAAAGGCATTAAAAAATGTTATTATAAACTACCGTAGAACATTTTAAATTTATTTCATTATTATATAAAATCTAAACAAACGAAGAAGTATTACAATTTAGGTTTTATATGATATAAGGGTGATATTCATTATTACCTACAGTAAATTTGTAATATTAAATTATTTTCCATAACATAAATGTAAGCGTTTTTTATCTCACCTATGATTAGTTACATACGAGCATAAATAATTTTATAACTGCTCAAAATTTAATTTCTCTAACTCTATGTTTAGTGTGACAGGATAATGTCCGTAAAATCACTCTATTATACTTAATAAAGCTGGATTGAGATCGCTCACTATATGATTAACATAAATGTTTACCCGATTCGGAGTGTCAGAAAGATGTTGATTAGGATGCAGATAATCATGTCGACCCCAGATAAATCCAATCATTTTAAAATTTCTAGAAAATATGGGTTGAATTTAAGTGTTCAAAATAAAAATTTTCTTGTAAGATTAACATTAGGAAGAAACGTGGATAATAAAGGTAGTATTTTATTACATCGTGGTTGTGACAAATAATTTATATAAGTGTTAAAATCAGAACATCATTTTAATTAATTCCAGAACCATGACATGTAATTTTCGAGCGCCAATCGCATTTATTTATTTTTTCCTCAGTTAGGTTTTACCAGAGTTGACAAGTTTATGAATTAACCTAAGTAATTAATGAATTAACCAGAAATATTTATGTGAGTTGTAGTTTCTTTGATTTATAGCTTAATTGTGAAAACTTAGTATTTTGGACGTACGAAATAAAGCCTTTAATTCATTTTAATTTTTCAGGCTGGACACAATTATATTCTGAAGCCATGGTTTTAGAAACATAAGATCTCCCCATCTTTTTAATTTAAATCCATAAAAAAAAAATTAAATAACTGTTTTAGTGTAGAGATAGTAACAAAATAATTTATTTTTTTCATGATTGTAATTTTTTAGATTGTTATAAGTATATTAACCATTAAATTCTATACAGTTTCTAAGTTTAAGTTTTTGTTCATATCTTATGGCTATATATTTTAAGAAAGCGCTATATAAGAATTCTGGCACGTCTCAAGGTAGGCAGTACGTTGTTTAACCAAGCAGGTAATCCCTTGCATGTTCAGGGTTGGGGTGGAGGTTACAGCGTTGTTCTCGAGATTGTGTGGTGCGCAATACGGCAAGACACTTGATATGGTATACAGTTAGAAGTGCTTTGTCTCTACGTAACGCCTAGGGCCAAAGTTCACGTGATCAGTGATAGGTTGTGCAAATGCCTGCTGCCAATGCACCCGTGATCATCTAGGTTAGCCAACCATGGTTGAATTGGGTAGCAACCATGATTAGCTTTGGTAGCATTCGTGTTCAGCTTAGGTAGCCACCCGCCATTAACATGGGCAGCAACCGTGTGCAACTTGGGTAGCACACATGAACTGAACAAATTGATTGTCACCGTGAACGGTTTGGTTAGGTAGGACACATGATCAGCCGTGATCAACTTGGATAGCACCCGCAATCGATTTGGGTAGCCACCCGTGATCAACTCGAGTAGGCACCATTAATAGATGGGTAGCATATGTGATCAACTTTGGTAGCATCCATGATCAACTTTGGAAATGGGGGTTTGTGGGAAAAGTCCCCAAAGTAGCGGAATATAATACTATATTTTGGAAAAGATGACGTTATAGCGTCTGCCCTCCAAAAATTAAAAACATGCCCCAAAACCCAAAAATAAGCATCGTTAAACTACCACACCCAAATTTGGTATAAAATAAAAGGTAATATTTTCTTGATTACTAATATAATATCATGATATTTTGGAAAAAGACTATATTTATGGACTCCAATATCCCTGAAACTGCATGGTGATACCGACAAAGTTTTTTGGCGAAGTTCGAGGCAGGCCTAGACTCACAAATAAGTCTATAATATAGTTTCTTAGTGAGGGTGTAGCCGAGCTTCTCCTCAAGAGCATAATGAGTTATGGGGTTGACACGTAAAGTGTGAAGGGATGTCCCTTGTAAAAAGATACAGTTCAAATTTAACTGTCTCTAATTCTGTTTCATCTATACAAAATAGTGAATACTGTAGTCTTGAAAAGTGCAGTAAAAATATAATCTGTATTTACTTTGTTAAAAAAATTTAAAATAATAATATTTAAATATTTATTTATTAATGTAACCGTCATGCATTCATACATAATGTAAATTATCTCCCAGGTTAATGCATAATACACTTTGGCTGTTTGAATACATTGGGCTAGTATTAATGAATCATCACCCGCAGTCATCCACCATTCAAGTATTGTTTTAGCTCTGTTGGATAATGCATGTCCTCCCTTGATTATACCGAGTTAGTAGTTGAACTAACCAGTGATGTGTTTCTTCTAAACTCTATTAATCTAAGTAAGGGATTAATTGTATGATATAACATTTGGAATTAAATTATGTCTTATTTTACCAGGTGATTTTAGGGCTAAAAAGTCCTCACTAAAAATTTACGTAAGGATCAACTGCTATAAGATGATACAGATGATACACGATTATATATTTTTTTTTAAATACCTGGAGAGAGGTTTAATCTAATTTAGTAGTTAATTTATTTGAATTGTAGTTTTATGTTCTGTACGCTGTTTTAGATAAACAGAGTAATACACTTCTCTGTGTATCTAAAACAGCACAGAGAAGTGTATTACTGAAAGTGAAGTGTAACAGAAAATAAATCAATTATGTTGTGTCACACACTGCTAGTACGCCTTTACCATATTTTATATGATATGATACAGTATTTTCTTTGGTCAAATCATTGGACGATTCCATGCTCAGATTAAAAAACAAAATAGACCTCAATCGGCTCGTGAGAAATATACAATGATAATTTCAGTTCCAGAAAGGAGCTGAACGGTTCCTTGCGGCGGGTGTGACACACACGTACTGTGATATTGACCTACCCGCCCACCCATACACGTACAATGGTATTGACCCATCCGCCCAACCATACACGTACAGTGGTATTGACCCACCCGCCCACCCATACACGTACAGTGGTATTGACCCACCTGCCCACCCATACACGTACTGTGGTATTGACCCACCCGCCCACCCATACACGTACAATGGTATTGACCAACCCGCCCACCCATACACTTACTGTGGTATTGACCCACCTGCCCACCCATACACGTACAGTGGTATTGATCATATTAGGAATGCGGTGTATATAACCCCCCATACGTACAGTGGTGATGACCCGCCTGCCCCCCACACACGTACCGTGGTGATGACCCACCCGCTCACCCATACACGTGCCATGGTGATGACATTCCCACCCACCCATACACGTACAGTAGTGATGACCCGCCTGCCCACCCATACACGTACCGTGTTGATGACCCACACGCCCACCCATACACGTACGGCCTTATTTGTACTAGTTTCATATATTATGTAACATTTTCTTTCTTTCAGCATGTTACATAATATACAGAATCGCACACGTACAGTGATATTGACCCAACCGCCCACTCCTACACGTACTACACGTACAGTGATATTGGCCAAACCACCCACTCCTACACGTACAGTGGTATTAACCCAACCGCCCACCCATACACGTACAGTGGTCTTGACCCACCCGCCCACCTATACACGGACAGTGATATTGACCCACTCTGTGCCACTTAATTAGTTCTGTAAAATAAGAGCATAAACCAAACGTGTACAAATATAAACATTTGAGTATTGGGTCAGATTCCGGTTTATGGCCTCCCAATAGAAACTGTATATTATACAGCTGTAATCATTCGACAGACGATTTTGCAATACATATTTTTGTACAGTACACAATACAAAATTGCCGCTGAAATATTTGAAAATTATATAAAAACGAAAAAAACCAAAATTTCCCTCTGACGTCACAACTCGGCTTATAAAGACCATATGAGCATGAGACAAACTTTTGTAAATTATAGAAGCCCTGGGGTCAGCTATGTAAGCAAACACGTAAGGATATTTGAGTAAATATTTTAGTATTAAAGTTTATAACATCTACTTTGGTAAATAAGGAAAATACAATATTACGTATCATAAACTCATTTAAGATAAAATTAATTTATATAAAGAAGCGATTTTTCTTGTGATATTTTACTTATAAAATGTTTATCAACTCATATTACATGTATATCGAGTGAATATTAATATAATTTAAACATAATCTTTTTAATCAAAAACTAAATAATATTTTTGGGTACAAACAAAAAATGTAACGGGGTTAATATACAAAAATTTTACGTAATGTACATCTGTTAGTATACAGAACTGACATTTTAGAATTTTAAGTTATGTTGATTTTTATATTTCTTGGAATTATGGTGTGCGGAGATATTGGTCAGGAGCATGAGGTTGGATAAGCTGATTTTCAGACTGCTTATACTTAAAAATAAGTACTGATTTAGTAAATCATTAAGTAAAAATTCTATTTACCTTATTGTACAAATAAATAAAACATACTTTCATTAAGTTCAAGTTTCTATTAGTTGTAAATAGTAATAATAATCAATTATAAGACATTGCTTTCTTCTGTTTACTCTATTTTCATGTGAAATCTATAATGAATCACTTCTTTTAGCAATGAACTAAAATAGAGAAAGGTTGTATAGTATAAATACACTTAGTTATTGGATCATTGGAGTAGGGTAGTATTTTAATTGAAGTCCCAAACATAAAAAACATTGTATCCACAACGTAAAAGATCATTGTTAAAAAAGGATGTCTTATTTTACCAGGATAAGTTAGGACTCTGGGAACCAACGGCTTAAAGATGACTTCCGAACCACCTCCAGTGACTGGGCAGGTGGGCTGCGTGGAAAGGCACGCACTCTAGATCCGGTCAGCCCCATCAAAATAACGCTCGATGTTGCTTGAAGCCGTTATTTTGCGATAAGTTGGAATCCTCCGGTCAGAGCCATCGAAAAATGTGGCGATATCAAATTAAATTTCCAACTTGAGAGCATAATTAAGTAACAATAAATAGTATAATACTGATCATGTGAGTGCTACTTGTTCAATATCATTTACCACACATGTACATACAGTTTTAGTTTAGTAGATAATGACTCTCCTCTTTATGTAAAGTACATTCACTTTCAATGAATTTATTAAATTTTTATCTTTTGTTAATAAATACTCTCATGTCTTAAATACTTTATACATGTGTTAACGAAAGTGTTGAAGAATTAAATTACTTGAACAATAATTATTTACATTCCACCTGATTTGTACATTAATGAATATAACATTTAGTTGTACTTAATCTTAATCTAATTTTTCGTAAAATGGGTCACCAATAATTATGAAATTGACGTACCCGCAACCAATGTTTAAAACATTTATTTTGTGGTAAGTCTCAGTTGGCCTACCAAAAGCAATAGTCAGTTTTGTCATTACCTTTTTCAGTATGTTTTGATTAATTTAATACTTTATCTACTTAGAAAAAATTAACTAATATAATGTGATAGTGTTATAAGGAAATATTTGGCAGAATAGGGTTAATAATAGGTACGACGAAAGAGTTACAAATACTGTATTAACACAAAATTATAAATGTAGGTTATAAGTAGGTATAAGAGTAAGTTTTTACTCGTTAAAAACAAAATATTACAAGAATCAGTCTTCAATATTTCCTAAAGCTAAACTTCCACTGTCCACTATACTGGCAAACATTCCTGGAAATGGTCTTGTCATCTATAGATTTTACAATGTATTTTTGAACGGATAAGATGGCAAGATGGTCCAATCTGTTTTATGTTACCGTGGAACGAAGTCACGTTTTCCGTCGACGAAAGCAAGACGCAGTTTTTTCTTGTTATAAGAAATATTTTTATTTCTTTAGATTCACTATTTAAAGTTACAACTAAGTTGCGTGCATTTTAATTTTTTTTTATACATTTTGCATCGTACGTATTATTATATATAGTATTCAATGTTTCTTCTATGGCCCCCTGACTCCTTTATACCCTCCGGTTCCACCAACACCGGGCAGAGCTAGATCGTTCCAATGCCCCTGCCTTGCCTGAACGTGATCCCTTATTTGCCAATGTACACTTGATCAGTGCCAGATCGTTCCAATGCCCCTGCCTTGTCTGTATGTGATTCCTTATGCCAATGTACACGTGATCAATGCTAGGCGATTCTAATAACCTACCTTATCTTTACGTTCCACCATTTATCAATATTCAAGTGATTAGTGCTAGATCGTGCTAATATGCCTGACTTGTCTACGTGTAAATGTCCCCTGGCTTGTCTCTACGTGACTCCTTGTGTCATTGTACACGTGATCATTGCTAGATCGCAGTAATATACCTGCAATACCCCTCCCTAATTGGATATTAACCAATACTGACAGTGTGCTTTGTAATATTGCAAAAATGGATGTCATACTGTCACTAAACCATTACATTGTTATTTGAAAAGTAATGATACAAAATTATATTTCATATTTAAAATTTTATAGACATATGGGTTTTTCCAATTTATTTACTGTTTCACATTTTCGTTCAGATCATTAACACAGTTACTAACTGGAATTAAAGGGGCTAACATTAAATTACCTTTGCTTTTTTAATCAAACGTAGCTTAAATATGAAAAAATAGTAAAACTTTAAATAGCGATAGTTTAAAACATATATTTATTACCATATAATATTACAACAATAAAATCCAAACAAATAAAGGATACAACACACTATTAGTAAAATTACATATAGATATTGTAGTCAAAGAAATCTGATCTACGAAACGAATCTAGGAAAGAGATAACAAGTAACAAAGTTCCAACTTTGGAATTAATGAATTTGGATCTTTTCGTTTAATTCACTACGCCTTAATAAATGTTCTATTGCTCTAAAAGCTGCTCCTCACTCATTTTTACGTCCACAGTGGTATTCCTTATCCGCTGCTAGAAATCCGATATCGCTGGCCTAATCTTATCGCTTTTCAAGAACTTACATACGGAGAGCGCATTTGGTGGCAAGTCAATCATTACATTTACCAGTTTGTAATCAACTTAAATAGCAACCTAATCTAAAATAAAAGTAGTGGTAGTGAATTAACGTAAAAGGTTCATGAATTTAAATACAATACATGCTGTTTAATTTTATTGTATTAAAGTTAATAAGGAGCGTACAGTACAGTTAGCATTTTAAAATGTTATTAGATAATATAGGTGCTTTATTAATGTGTTAAGTTTTAATATGCTTTAAGTTACTTTTAATGTGTAATTTAATGGGTAATATAAGGTATTACTTCTTGTCATAATTTTCTAAATTATTTATTTATAATGATTAATAAACTTTAAGTGATATTTTCTGTAATTTTCTTTCCATTGTTTACCTTGTACAAACTTAGTAGTTCATATTTTTTCAGTGATATGAGTACCTTTTATTACTTAAAGATAAATGTAAGCTTAAACTATGTTACAGTTTATTGTTGTTTTTTTCAGCTAGAAAAACTAATAATTTTGCGTATTATTAGTACAAATTTGTTACAGTTTAGTAATTATATTGTGATTTTTTAGGTAATTTATGTTTTTATTACAGTATAGTGGACATAATTACAGCATTGTATTGAGTATTACCTATTTCGTGTAAATATTGATAATCTATTTATTACCACGTACCTTAGAAGGATATTAACTGACGATTTAGATAATTAAAAGACTCTAGGCCATACAATAATTATGACTTATTTAAATTACTCTTTCCTCTACTATTCATAAATTACTAAATGTAAGCGAGTGATTAACATAGTGTCTTACATAATATGTTGAATATTCTAGTTATGTTGAATATTCAACATAGTTAGTGTTATTTATATATAACCTAAATAACCTATTTTGCTAAAGTAAATTATTGCATCTGTTAGCCTTTCTCCTGGGAATAAGTAATTAATCATCCACTTAAACGTTTTTTTACCTGGCAATTAATGAATAGTCTTTGATTTATACTGTACATGCCTTCTTTTTTTTATTTATCACAGTAAAACAACAATATTTTGGCCATATATTTTAACATTTATAATCCTGTGGCAATATAATACAAATGATAAATTTTTTCATGTAAATTTTGCTCGTAGATTTTTACATAAACCCTAGCAAAATTATATATTATTGTTTTAGTGCGCATTTTACTGTACACATTCTAACAATACTATTTTCAAGAACTAAATAAAATTTAAAGACTTTTATCTATCTGAAATCTAAAATCTTTTTACTAAAGGTATTTTTAAAGAAGGAGTCCTCTCCTCAATAGACAAATATATTTTTACATATTTATATACTTAAGGCGTACATATACATTATTTTACGGCTTTTAATTTGTCTCATTAATTTTCTACGTTATTTTCTGAAGCAATGCTTGTTTGGCTCTATAATAGGATATGACTTTTTACAATAAATCTTGAGAAGCACCCTAAAGTTGCCTGCCAAACTGATAAAATATAATGTCCGGAGTAGTATTGTGAACCAGTTTGTTGGTGATGTCGGTTTATATTATACATACATAATCCAACTGATTGTGATTAGACGCACTGTCCACAGAGAAACAGATAATTTCATCTAGTTGGTAAGCTACCCCTCACAGTTTGACGAGGGTAAAGTACCGCAGCCAATTTATTCGGGCTAATTGTCCGGGAATCAAAATATCCAGAACGTTCCCTCAGGTGGTGTGATTGTTTATGGCTGAGATTAACCACAAACCAACTATCGATTTTCTGTGTTATTACCAGCGATGTTCTTGTTTTGGGTGTTTATTAAGAACAATCACTAACGACAGTCCTGGCCATCAAACTAATAACTTATAGCAATACTAGTGTAACCTCGGGGATATGATTTTCTTGTAACTATAACTAATTTAAATACTAGGCTGTCCTTAGGCAGTAAAATAAGTTTATGCAATCTTGGTTTCTTACGATCATCAGGATTACAATGTTTTGCTTAAAGTACATATCTTAAAATAGTTAGAAAAAATAATAAATAGACAAAAAAAAAATACAAAGTTACTGTTTTTTTTTATAACAAAATCTTATAAGATTTCGGGATATGATTATTTATGTCAAAATGCAAACGTTTATTCACTCAATCATGAATACATTTTTTGTAGAGCAATATTTATTAACTGTAAAAAAATATATATGTCACACAACACAACAATTAATAACGAACGATCTTTTTCGGAAATCTACGTTGCCATCTCTAGGTCTTTCAGGAACGGAGATAAGTTGAACTAAAAGCATCTTTAAAGTACTCTTTATGATGTTCAAGACCTTGGTATTATGAGACATACTCGACTTCAAAATGTTTTTGACCTACATAAAAATTAGTGGTTTGTGCATAAAATTAAGCTAATTGAAAATTGCCTTAGGATTATTTTCTTTATATTGGTTACAGTATAAAGATATTCTACATTATCTCTGGATATAAGGAACAGTTTTCCAAATAGGGAGTGACTTTTACCTCAAGCGGGAACGTTCTGAGGGAAAGGTAAAATTATTTTGACTATCTCAATTTTATAAATTTTAAATACCGTACTAGAATTTTAAGGCGGATTATCCTTT
The DNA here is from genome assembly GCA_035578905.1 of Stictocephala bisonia. Lineage (NCBI taxonomy): Eukaryota > Metazoa > Arthropoda > Insecta > Hemiptera > Membracidae > Stictocephala > Stictocephala bisonia. The sequence goes on from JAQJVL010001282.1 coordinate 129,937, forward strand.
AAGAATCCAATTTAAGGCCTTGTGTTCTACTAATAAAAATGTAAAATTTTATATACAACCCATTTTATATTTGAGATAATTTACAAAATCTTCGGGAACGTAATAAAATGTCAAAAGCTACTTTGAAAAATACATTTGTAGGCTTCGTATCGATGTTTTACAAGTTAAAGCTGCAACTGCTCAACTAACTATAAATGTTTTATCAAGCTCAAAACTCTAAATTTAATCTGCCACCATTTTGTATAGGAACAACATTGACTTTGTGGTGTTGTATCTCCTAATTAAGACATTTGATTTTATGTGTAACTTAACCTATGCTGTCGTGTCTGGTTAATGGCACTGTACGTGTCTGGGTGGGTCAATCAATACCAATGTGTTATGTTTTATAGAGTGGGTGGGTCAGTACCACTGTACCTTTCCTTTTATTTATATGGGCAAAAAACATACAACAATTGAATTTTCTCAAAATAACGGGCGCGGAAATTTAAATTCCTTTAAGCCATTTAAACGACTGAAAATCATCGATGTGATAACCTAGTGACCAGCTTTCCGCATTCCAATCAAGGCCGTGGGCTTCCCTCTCCTCGACCTCAATCCCCTAGCTGATATGTCGTACGCGCGCGCACACACACACACACACACACACACACACACACACACACACACACACACACACACACACACACACACACACACACACACACACACACACACACACACACACACACACACACACACACACACACACACACACACACACACACACACACACACACACACACACACACACACACACACACACACACACACACACACACACACACACACACACACACACACACACACACACACACACACACACACACACACACACACACACACACACACACACACACACGCACACACAAGTTTCTTCTGACTCTCTATGACCAGTCCTATTTGAAACAATAGTTGCTTCGAAAAGTCCATTCTTTATTTTTATGTTATTTAAAAACAAAGAATTTGTTTTTATTTGTTTTTCAAATACTTAATCTGCAATGGTCTCTTAGGTTTGCTTTGTTTTAGATTATAAGGATTATAATTGTTGCCTATATGAAATACACTATGTATCTGGCCTCACATTCAGCGTACGACCTCTGTTTATTTCATCCTGCGGTACGTCTTATCTCATTCTAAATCATTCCCTCTCATTGGTCACTCAGTTTATTGGCTTAAAATATAAGTCCAATCTCAATAGCTTTGAATCAGCAGAATAAAACTTTAACGTGATCTCTCTCTCTCTCTCTCTCTCTCTCTCTCTCTCTCTCTCTCTCTCTCTCTCTCTCTCTCTCTCTCTCTCTCTCTCTCTCTCTCTCTCTCTCTCTCTCTCTCTCTCTCTCTCTCTCTCTCTCTCTCTCTCTCTCTCTCTCTCTCTCTCTCTCTCTCTCTCTCTCTCTCTCTCTCTCTCTCTCTCTCTCTCTCTCTCTCTCTCTCTCTCTCTCTCTCTCTCTCTCTCTCTCTCTCTCTCTCTCTCTCTCTCTCTCTCTCTCTCTCTCTCTCTCTCTCTCTCTCTCTCTCTCTCTCTCTCTCTCTCTCCCCCCCCCCTCTCTCTCCAGTATCAATATTACGTGCTAATTAAGTATATACTATTCAATAAAGATTTTGAAATGTGAATGGATAGGTTCTAATTTATGTATTATTGTTTGTGTTTGAATATTGCATCCAAAATAATCAGGAATGCTAACAATTGCATAAAATATGGTTTTTTCCTATTATGTAAATTAAATACCTTTATTTTATACTATGTATCTTCCTCTATATCTTTAGTTGTAATGATTCATACCTTCTGTAAGTCGTTAGTTCTAAAACAAATAGGAATAAACCAACTAAATAATTATAACAATTAACTTTTATTCATGTATTTTTTGTACATAGTTAATAAAAAATAAATTTGGCCTTTAATAACTATTGTTATTATTATACCCAGGTATATTCAGGAACCACTCGGTGATTCCATATATTTGTAATGTTGAAAAGTTATGAGACTTTTGTTCGGTAAGGATCCCATAACTACTAAGAAAACGACAGAATACTAAATTGTTTTCTTTTATTTTTTTATACCTTGCTATGATTTTTTTAAATTTCCGCTCAGTGGTTTTCATCAATGTAGATACCATTAGAGAAGTCTGGAGTGTCCATGTTGGGTGGTAATCAAGGGTCAAATTATTGGAAGAGAAATGAGTGTCAGACTTGTCAATTAACTGAAAATCAGACCAATACTACGTGGTTCGGATTCCATGCTGAGCTATAAGTCGCTTAGTTGCCCTGGCAATTGGCTATTAATAAATAGGTCTTTCTAAAGAACTGTTAACCATAATTAGTAACAATGACTACAATCGGCACGCTCATTCACCACTTATATTTGTCCATACCTCTACTATAGGGTTGGCATCATAATGAATAGTCTTTAAGTGGTTTGAGTGATTATATTTGAATTCAATGTTGATTGAAATTGATTTCATGATCAGTGAAACTAATAGAACATGCCAATACCTCAGATATATGTTTGAAATCCTCTATTCAATATGTCTTGGTATAGTTCCAGAGTTCTGCTGTATATATATATCTTTATATTTTATAACATTAACCAATATTTTAAGTATTTTCTTACTATATAAAATGACATTTTCAGTTTGTGTAAAAGTTATATAGTTAGTGAATTATGAAATAGTACATATCATATTAATTAAAAATAAAAATGTTATATCGTATTACATTAGATGTATAATTCAACGTAACCTTAACAACGTAATAAACGGAAAAGTAACAACGAAAGATTTAATAAGATTGACTACAAAAACATGAAAAAATAAATGTATATGTATATATAAAAGGAGAAGCCGATCTCCTTCTTATCCTTACTTTGCCCATTGCTCATAAACTATTGATCTGTGCGATAAACTTATTAAAACATAGTAAGGTGAGGAACCAGTACAGTACAGCGTGAATATTACTGACAAATTGTCCAGTCTAGGCCGAATTCGAACCAGCGCTATCTCTACCCCAAGCTCAAAATCCTTCGACCGTTCGGCGACCGGCTCGCCCAAAAAATATATATTCTCTTATTCTTACTTCTGAGGCCATTAGAATCCTAGAAGAGGTTATTTAACCTCTACAAGTAGTTACCCCCATCGTCTTCTTTCATAAGCCACATACATGCCCACCGCCGTCTTCCCAAAATATATCCTTTCTCGGTCGTTCCAGCACACTCTAGATCTTCCCAGAGATCTGACCTTTCCGTCCAGACTTTATTTATCATGTTATCTTCATTTCGTCCTATGACATGTCATGTACACCTTAGTCTTTTACTTCTTATGTTGCCAAAATTTCGGTTTCTTGTACAATTCTCAGTTCTCAATTTTTTTCTAACTTTCCAGATCTCCAATTTCTAGGTTTGATCATGTATTCCTAGTACATTTTGTTTTTAAAATTTACCAAGTTTACTTCCCTCCCTTATAAACTCCACTACTAAGCCTAATAGCATGTAAGTAATGTCAGGAATAGATTTTGAATTAGCGTTTAATTGGGAAGATGCATTTTTAATTTTTTTTCTCAAAAGCACTTTCTTCCAAAGGCACTGTCATCCATGGATAGAAACTACATTAAATGATAATTTCTCTGCTGAAACCTTATGTAATTTCATAGGCGTTATATATTTTCAGTCCTTTTTTCAACAAATCAAGAGTTGCTGATTTTTTTTATTTATATCGTTCGAGATATGATCTTACTAAATATATTTTGAATTTCAGTTGAATATGGTAAACAATCCAAATGTCGTACTGCTAGGACTTTCACTTATATTCCATACTATAAGTGCAACTTTTAATTAATGATTGGATTTCCATTATTAAATATGAGAAATTTCCATTATTAAAATTTACCTCACAAAAGAGCGTTTCATCTGCTTTGAAAGACGTTTCTCATTACTTTTTTTTGTGTGTACTGAACTCAATATAGATCAGACAAGATAAAGGCTTTATTGCACTGAATTGTATCAAGTAACTGTTCTAACTTGTTCTCAATTGTTTTGTGATTGGTGTTTTGTTTCGATTTTCTAAGGTGAGCAGACAATATTATTATTATTAGTAAACAAACGATGGCTGCAATACTTTTTAGTATTTTATAATTATTTTGCTAAGCCTACTTTTACTAAATAAAATAACCATGAGTTTGGTTTTAAATGCTCAATTCCTTTTTTTAAGTTCTGTGAAAACGTAGTAATGTTGATAAAATAAGGCTTTACTTCATGGGAGGAAACTCCCCTTGTTCCCCCCTTTTTTTACTTCCGGTAATAGGTCTGTGGGCAGTGAAGTCGGATGTTCTATAACTGCCCAAAGCCGAAACACACTACCTAGGTGACCTACAACTCCAGAAGATGGACTGGCAGGAGGCATCTTAAAACACCTGTTACGTTTCTCCACAATCTGTCATACAACTGGGCGCTCCACGATGTGATGAAGAGCTGGTCTAGATCTCTGAGTCACATTACATGAGCGAGAACACTTGGTGAGACCTTTCCTCAAGAGTGAGACCGTTTAGAATGACATAAACTGTCTTCGGCTTAGAAAAGTCCAGTCAAAGCACACGATCAGCCTCTCGGATAGCCCCCGAAAAATCATAAAGACCCTCGCCACGCTGTTGAGGTCGATTGGTGTGGTTAAACATGAGTCACTCTGGTAACCACGCAGTAATAAAGAAGTTTAATGGTTCCATATGAAAAGCATAAAAGTTCCCGTGTGAGGCAAGAAACGATGAAAGCCCATCACAAAAGAAGCCGCACCAATGAGGTATAATGTGATTGCGCAGGGAAGTGTCGATACATGCAGACCACTACAGCCTGTGAAATTTCACCTGTAGTTACGTTTTGGCCATCAATCGGTTGCTTTGGAGGAGAATTTCCTATCACATCTATGCGGGTACTTATAGACCACCAAAGCCTGTGAAACGTCTGTTGGGAATCGATCGGCTGGCCCGGAGTAGACTTTTTCACCAAAGCTATGCTAATACTTATAGACCACTACAGACTGTTAAAGCTGTCGTGTATTGTGTGTCGGACATAGATGGTTTTGTCTGGAAGAATCTTTTGTACCACATATATACGGGTACTTGAAGACCACTACAGCCTGTGAAAGCTTTCCCGTAGTGCGTGTTGGACATCGATCGGTTGACCGAGTCATTTCTACCACAGATTTACGGGTAATTAAAGACAACTACAGACAGTCAAAGCTGTCCTGTAGTGCGTGTTGGACATTGATCGGTTGGCCTAAAAGATACTTCTCTACCACATATATACGGGTACTTAAAGACCACTACAGCCAGTGAAAGCTGTCCTGTAGTGCGTGTTGGACGTCGATCGGTTGGCCCAGAAGAGTCATTTCTACCATAGATATACGGGTACTTGATAAACACTACAGGCTGTGAAAGCTGTCCTGTAGTGCATGTTGGACATTGATCAGTTGGTCTGGAAGATATTTTTCTTCAACAGATACACGAGTACTTGAAGACCACTACAGCCTGTGAAAGCTGTCTTGTAGTACGTGTTGGACGTCGATCGGTAGGCCTAGAAGAGACTTGTCTACCACAGATATACGGGTACTTGAAGACAACTACAGACAATGAAAGCTGTCCTGTAGTGCGTGTTGGACATCGATCGGTTGGCCTAGAAGAGACTAGTCTACCACAGACATACGGGTACATAAAGACCACTACAGCCTGTGAATGCTGTGCTGTACTTTGTGTTGGACGTCGATCGGTTGGCCTAGAAGAGACTAGTCTACCACAGACATACGGGTACATAAAGACCACTACAGCCTGTGAATGCTATCCTGTACTTTGTGTTGGACGTCGATCGGTTGGCCTATAAGAGATTTTTCTACAACAGATGTGTGGGTACTTGTAGGCTTGTAGGATATAATAGATTACATGTATTTTAACATGGATTTCGTAGTTTTAAATATATAATTTTACAATTCAGAACTCATATTAATTTTAGTTTATTCTATGTAATTGTATCCATCCATAAAAAAATAGTTTTTTAAATTTGACTTACCCAATTTTCTAGCTCTGTTCGTAATTACCTTTCATGTATTGTTTTAAAATGGCTGTGTAATTGAAACACAATTTTTACACGTTGTGCAAGGGTTTGTTCAAAAGTTATATTATTATTAAAAAACATCAAAAAATCATAGTTATGTCTAGTAAATGCTAATGCTCTATCAGTACCGTATCAAATGGATTACAAGTTAATGAGATATTGCGAGTGGAACAGCCACCAACTGGAATTATTCCTTTACAAATTAGGCTTAGGATGGTTGTTAGCAGTATTAGTAAATAGGTGCCAGCTGGATTTACCAAAACAGAAAATGATATACTATTCGCCACAATTAAACAGTAGCGTTTATAAACGATCACATTTTATTTCATATTTATAAGATTTACGAGTATTAAATTATAAGTTTGATTGTCAGGACTGTGGTTAGTGTTTGCTTTAAATAAACATCCAAAACGAGAACATCGCAGCGTTGAACAATCACACCGCCTAAGGGAACGTTCTGGATTTTATCAAAAGCTTCCAAAGAGGCTAAATGTTGGAGAAATTGAAAATGTTTCATTACATATGCAAAATATGTACTCTTATATAATAAATATCTATTTATTTATTTATACTTAACATATTTATTTTTTCTATTTAATTAAAACAAAAAAAACAGTTACAGTTTAACCTACAGTATATTTAAACCGAAAACATACTGGTTTACGTTACAAAAAAGAATGTTATAGTTATTTTATAGGATAATATTTTAAAGAATAAAAATTAATTGTGTGGCTCACTGTATTATTCACGTTCTCAATATTTTGTAGTGAGAACATAACTACAAGACAACGGAAATTTAACATTTTCTACTCAGGTCTACACAAATAAAATCTGAAGATCCACCATAATAGCCGCAAAAAGGTTTAATACCATTTAGATTAAGAAATGCTAATTTGAGTTCTGTACCTAAACCAATTTAACGTTCTATACACGAACATTTAATTTTATAGCACCACGTATCTATAATAAATTACCATATAGTATCAAAATTGAAAGCAATGTTCATAGGTTTTTAAAATACTTACGTGAATGGCTATTGTCGCAACAAAACATCGGAGAAATGTTGCAAATTATAAGTTAGCAATATATTGTATTGTTTGTTTCTTGTCATGTCAATTTTTTTGTTTCGTTTTGTTTTTGATAGTATTGCATATATCTATGTTAGAAATAGTTTAATTTGCAGAAACGTTTAATAAAAATTTATTTAGTTTTAAACATGGGTAAAAGCACACTTTTAAAGATAATTCTAAGTAGTCCAATTCAGTGTACACAAAGTAAACTATTCTGCTTTTGAGCTCTATATACCAAATATATTTTTATTTTTGAATGAAGGACCCCCTGAACAGACTTTATCAGTCTTAGGGGCCCTATTATTTTTCTCTCTTATGTAAATTATAAACAGTAAATGTTTAGTTATTTTGGTCAGCCTGGATAGGTATAAAAAAAAATGTATAACTGTGTATTTATTTGTTTGGTTTTTTACTATACATACTATTGTTGGATAGGTATAAAAAAAAATTACAGCTGTGTTTATTTATTACTGTTTGTTTATTTATTACTATACATACTATTTTGTTATAAGTTTAATACATCAGTTAAATGTTATTTGAATGTAACAATAATTCCTCTAATTGAGAGAAAAATAAAGAATTTATTATTATTATTATTATTATTATTATTATTTGTGTCTTTATCTCGTTTCAAATTTTAACATTTCATTGTTTATTGAGTTAAAATAATTTTCAAATAAACACGTTTTTTCATAGTAAATAAAACTTAACTTTAAATGAATACAAATAAATTATTTACTTTGCGTACTGGATAGTAAGATCTGACAAAGTATTGATCATTTAAAAAACATATATCACGTTAATGTCACGTATTAATTTTTGTTACATTCGGTATATAAATCTTATTCATATTTAGAATTATTCGCTTAACATATCAAATTATTGACCTGTGTGTTACTGTCATAGATTTGGGATTTAATTTATAACCGTCACAGGAGTTACGGATGTAAGTGAACTAAATACAGTATCAGTTTTGCCTAATGAGGTAGTTGTCAGTCTGCATTGACACTAAACTTAATATTGGCTGCCCAACCTCTCCTCCGTCTCAGACCTAATTACTGTCTTAATTACCTATCAAGTCATAGGGCTTAATCAGTTGGCTTTAACGAGGTAGCTGTCAGTCTGCCTTGACACCAAACTTAATATTGGCTGCCCAACCTTTCCTACAACACATACATAATTACTTGTCGTATAGACTGTCTTAGTTACCTATCAAGTCATAGGAATTATAGACTAAAAGAGAGCATTAACTCAATATCATGTTGGTATAATAATGTACCTGTCAGTCTGCCTTGACACCAAACTTAATATCGGTACTCCAATTTTACTCCTACACTGACATTATTGCTGTTATTTGAAGTTATTTACATTTGTTTATTAAATACTATTAAACAGAGAGAATTGAAATAAGACATTACTATATGCACACAAATCTTATGTCCGGTTAAAAGGAGTATTAAATTTTTTTGGTACATCTTAATATTCATCTGTTTTTATAGTATTGCTCCTGTCGTTATTATTTATTTAGTCGTACTTTAGACAGCTTTAGCATAAATGCAAAATGTATAATAATAACATAAAATAATAAAATTATATTATTCTTGGAAAGAAATGCATTAAATATAGCAACATTTGTTTGATTCAATAAACTAATTTAACCGAACACGGAAAATGTTATTTGGGGAGAGAATGCAAGCAAACCATTTAAATTACACTCCAATACTGAATTATAGATCAAAAGCTTCCTAGCTCATGGGATTGTGCATTCGGATTAAAAATTTGTGCAACCAACCATTGTTAGGGCCATTTCAAATCCTTCCTAATTTTATTTGATGAATAAAATAAGAAAGTGTAGTTTATACTGTTACATAAGGATAACAATTCTTTATTTAATGCTTCGTTCTGTAAATGTTTTTGATTAAAAAACAAACTTGAATAAAAATTATGATATTAATATCTACCAATTATCTACAATAATAAACTACTGTAAGTAAATAAAATACACATATGCATATTTTAGCAAAACTCCATACATGAACTATAAGACACAGTTTTATCATGTTCAGTTACATTTCATTATTAGTTCTTTAATTAATGAAATATCACGTTCTCAAAGGGGAGTCTGTTGTCCAATTTATCTGGAATTCTCAATAAGACACAATCAAAGCCACCGAGTGTTTCATCTGATTCTGTTCTGTGGTCCAATAAGTCTTGAGTTTGCGGTGTCACACAATCATAGTCCACAAGTGTCTCATCTGTTGTGTAGTCCATTAAGTCTGGAGCTCTCGGTGTCACACAATCAGAGCCCATAAGAGTCTCATCTGTTCTGTGGTCGAATAAGTCTGGAGTTCTCGGAGTCACGCAATCAGAGCTCCCAAGTATTTCATCTGTTCTGTGGTCCGATAAGTCTGAAGTTTTCGATGTAATGCAATCAACCCCCCCCCCCTCAGTGTCTCATCCTGTATCTGGTTTAATAAATATGGAGTTCTCAATCTCACACCAACTAAGCCTCCTAGTGTCTTAAATGCTCTGTGGTACAATAAATAAGGGGTTCCCAGTGTCACAGCAATAAAAGACCCATAGTGTCTCATCTGTTCTGTGGTCCAACAAATCTCGGTGCTGTGGAGTTCTCGGTGCTACGCAATTAAAGCTCCAAGTGTATCATCTCCTCTGTTGCCCACTAAATTTGGAGTTCACGGTGTCACGCAATCAAAATCCCCTAGAGTCTTTGATCCAATAAATCTCTAGTTTCGGTCTAATCCAATCAACCCCCAAACGTCTAATGGGGGTTGATTGGATTAGATCCTTTTATTCCATTTCCATTTATGCAAGTCATACTAGTGACTGACGTCTTGAATTCAAATATCCATAATATGATTGAGCACAATTCATATTGAAATTAATGTCTGTATTATTTTATTGGTTTGCTACAGGGAAGTGTTGCTATTTAAAGTATAGAGCAATGCAAGATATATTATATTTCAAATATATATTTCTTGCAGTAAAATTAAATACATACATTTGACAACTTTGTCTATAACAACTCAGAGTTTATCTCAAGCAAATTTAACAGCACATGACATTAAGAGAGAATTAAACAGCAATAATTCATCATTACTCAAACAAATTTCATAAACAATGAGTAGATTGGAGTTACGCTCACACCTTCGGTATGTTCAACTAAAAACCCTTCCAAGTCGTAAATCGACTCTTTGACCAAATAGCTCTTGAGGAGATGCCAGAACAACGCCGAGTTTTCATCTCACTAATCTTAATTTGTACAATTGGGAATTCCATCTTTATACAGGCTGTTAACAATCATCAATATGTGATCAGCTGCATGGAGGAAAAATGTAAACTTTTCACAGAAAATATGTTTTAACGAAATTTATTAGGAAATGTGTGTGTATAACTAAGCCAAAACAATTATAATCATGGTTCTGATAGTATGATTGGGTTTATCAATGAATCATTTACCAGTATACTAAAAAGCCTTCCTTATGTCAAAATCGAAAAATTTATAGCAGAGTGTTATATAGCGTAACTGTATAAAGAAGAATAAATCATAGATAATTACTAAATTGTTTATTTCATAGAGAATGTTTGCCCATATTAATATTAAAATGTGTAGAACTAGCCATTTACCCTTGCTTTACCTCAGGATCAAAATTTAAGCTCATTAATGTTTCTAATATCCCCTAATCAAGACAAATGAACTATTTTTAATTAAAGTTAAGTCATAACTGAGAATTTGAGAGGTCATAATTTTGTGATGGTAACTATGGTGATTGACACTCAGACCAAAGTGTTTTTAAAGTATGATATATTTTAATTTAATTCACTACCACTACATTTTTATTTCCGTTAATTCCTTACCACTTCATAAATATTCTATTGCTCTAAAAACGGTTCCTCAATTATTTTAAGTCCACTGTGGTATTCCTTATCCGCTAGGAATCCAAAATCGCTGGCCTTATCTTATCGCTTTTCAAGGACCTACTCACGGAGAGCGCATTCAGCGTCAAGTCAATCATTGGATTTACCAGTTTGTAATCAACTTTGGTAGCCACCTAACCTGACCTAACCGTAATTGCTATAAAAAAGTACAGTAAGTGGTAGTAAATTAACGGAAAAAGTCCAAAATATGTACACTATTTATCTTGTTTATACCCTTTTGTATATTCTACTTGCTTGTAGATATGTATTTTCTAGCAACTCATAAGCAATGTGTAATTGAAGAATTGTGGTATTTGAAATATTTAAACTATTATTATTTTAAGTTCATCAGCCTTTTACCCCTTTTGTAACAGCTGATATAAACTATTAAACAAATTAAAATTGACGTAAAATCACATTGAAGGAAAATATTTACCATAAGAATAGTATTGGTTGGTGAAGATTAAGGTCTGTGGAGATTCCAAAGCGTCACTTAGAAGATAGACTCCTCAACCACGAATATATTGTATGAAATGATTGTATGAAAATAGGTATGTCTTTCTGCTGTGAAAAGCTACTGACACATAGAGCAGGTTGAAATAAATCACTATTCACGTGTTAGGCAAACGATACGTAAGCATAAATATTGATAGTTTCAACAAAAAAAGAAAGAAAAAGAAACGCATATATTTTTACATAAATAGAATTTAAATTGGATAAAATATTAAAAAAACTGTGCTCAGTGGGACACGATAAAATACTAGCACATACCAGAATAAACTGTTAAATAAATACCCAAAACCTAGGAAAAAATAGAATGTTAAAAAATGTTATGTCTGTATTTCACCACTGAGCATAGCAGAGTAAGTGGTGTACCTCAATTAAACAGTTTCACAAGTAAAAACTGCGTTTTAGATTTCAAGATCCATCTTATTGTCCTTGGAGATTAACTGTTTTATTAAGATTATCAGTTGGGCTTCGTGTTCCAGTGAGCACTAGCATTTGTTCAGTTATTTTTTTTTATTTTTTTTTTTATATATATATATAATTTATCTATATATTGTGTTTTCTGACTATTGTGCACTATCACCTTTTTGTCTGAAATGTTAAGTCTGAAACGCACCGTCCTGTTTCTTCTACTCTTGGTAAGGCAGGTATATCCCCTGGCGTCCTTATAGCCTACTACACCGCACTGCGTCCATGTAGCCTACCACACCGCACTGAGTGCATGTAACGCAGACGCCGCACTGCGTTAGGAAGGCACGCGATACTTATTGTGTTTTATGTTTTAAATTGTATATCTTAAAATTTATATTTTACATTAATATAATAATTATCTTTTATATACTATCTAGATTCTTGATTTATTCATTATTAATGCTGTGGCAAGTCATATGATTTTTATGTTTATTTGAAATATTACGAACTAAAAAATTCAAGCAAACTTTGACAATTTCATAAGTCTTCCATATATTTGTATAGCACATAAATGTTTTTGTTTGATAATGCTTGATTTAAATCTTCATTGAGTCTTGATTAAAAATATAAGTTACTTTAAAGAATCATAATTTATTTTTAGATTAATATAGTGGTAATTTTATAATACGGAAAACACTTCACTCGATTAATAAATCCACATCTACAGTATAGGAATATTTTTCAGAGAAAGGAAACACATTTAAAAAGTACAGCGCAGGGATAGGACTGCCTTCAAGATGTCGTGATACTACATGAATGCTTAGTTGCATTGCAGAATGAACCAGAAGACATCTGCATTGTCAAGTGTAACGTGAACTGATTGATTGAGGTACCTTTTAGACCCCCTCCCCTTCCCAAAACAAAACTGTTTTTGCTCTAGTTTGGAAATTTCACATTTCTCAAGAACAGCTCATTTCTTTGCAGTGAGTTACTGATTACTTCTACACAGCACTCTCCAAGTGACCAGTGCATTTTAGCTTGAAACCACCTCTGGCCATCACGTGGACACTGGCAACTATCAATAATATATATATATATATATATATATATATATATATATATATATATATATATATATATATATAGTACATCTACAATATTATGTTATATAGGTGATGTCTATAAATTATTAACTTTTATTCTATGGGTAACCTATTAATATGCTTAAAAATTTTTTAATAGGTTTATTGACATCATTGTTAACGTATTTAATCTGATATAAGAGAAGAAAAATAATTATTTTAGAAGTTTGGTTTTTAACATATTTTTCCAGATGGTTAGGTTTGTGAAACCGACAAACATGAAGGCAGAAATATAATTGAGGGGGGTTGTGTCAAAGTGTCTGATTCCAAACAAACTGCCCTGTTTATGTTTATAAACACACCAGTTTTATGTCTTTAGCCACTAAGCCAATGTTTACATGTGTTGACTTATACCCAAACATTTGACTAAATGCGCTATTAACAATCCTAGCGTCTTCAGTGGCGTCAATGAGGAACAGGGACTTATCGAGTAAACTTACTTTATCCGTTGCAGTGTGTTCTTTATAAATACAATTATTTTTAGTGCTATAATAGAATATGGTAGACTTTAATCGGATATCATTAGAGTTAAAATATTTCTGTATTTAGACTTTATTTAAAAAAAAATTAAATAGTAAAATAATTGAAATTATCAGGGATGATGATAAAATGATCATACAATTATCTTAATATGTATGATCAAAAAACATGTACTCACTCATTACGAAATTTCCGGCACCACCAAAATAGAACTGGAAATATGGACTGGTGATGGACTAAGGAGTGTCAGAGAAAGTAGCACTGTAAAATACCTCGCTTGATCTGTTAGCTCTGGCTTGTCCACACGGTGGAAACTGAGACGTCCACAGGGTTAATAGTTATTCTGGAATATTGTCTCTTTTAAAATTAAACTCGTGTTTTTGGATTATTTACTTCTCATAATAACATTACATATATAACTATACAACCAGTTTATTACTGTAGAAGCGTACATTCTTGTTTCATAAATAGTATTAGTTTATTGTTTAGAAATTTCTGAAGAACTTTAATGTTAAAAGACCCCATACTTCACAGTGATAGTATACAGCCAATTCTACTAATTAACAAGTGTAATTTTTAGCCCACACGTGAATATGTTGAGTGTGAGTTTTTCACGCAGAGAAGCACCCTTCACGTGGACTAACCATTTAGTGCCTTTTGTTTATCCTAAGCTAACAAATGTCTGATGACGGTATAGGTAATTGTTGAACAAACCAGATGAGCACACAAACAAAACGTTTTGCAAAAACGTGGTCTGTTGTTCCTGAAAGTTTTTGTTATTGCCATTTAATTCTCACTTGTTTTCACCATTTAATTGATTATTTATAGAAAAATGTATTTTCTAGGCTATGTCTTCATCAATTCCGCTTGACGTATATGGGTGGGTAGATGGTAACATTATTCATAACAGTCAGAGAGTAAAAATGTGTCTTATTTCAACGATAAAACAGCCAATAAAAAGAATATAAATATTGCGGTGTCATCCATGTTGCAAAATTTCACTGTGCATTACAAAATGTTAGTTTGATTTCGATCTACAGTATATCCCATTAAGTAAAGAAACGTATATCTTAGGAGTACCTCTCTCCAGAAAATGTATTGGAAGAATTATTCAAGTTGCCTATGTATCTACGTCAACCAATAAAGCTTCTTCAGTCCTGTAAACAAAGGACAATAGTGTGTAGCAGCTTGTCACGTCCTTTTATGAACACTACACTTCAAACAAAGCCAAAGACATAACTGTAGGCTTGTCAAATGGAGATAGCCCGGCTGTTCGCTAATGCCATCGTCAAGATGTCGCACATTCACAACATGCCTCCACATGAATTCAACAAACATCTCAAGTTAACGATATCGATGTTTTGAGCCTCCGTACAAATACTGGGATTTGTCTACAACCACTTCATTAAAAAATGTACATAGACAATGTACATAGGCTGGTGAATTAAATGTTTGTTTCCACAAATTCCAATTTCAACCTTTTCATTTTTGTGAAATAAGCACTTTACTATAACATTCCATTTATTTATAAACACACAAAAATATAGAGTCGTCTCTTTACAAACTAAAATTATAAATTTCTTGGATTTACTTTCTTCTGTACATTTACAAATATGTGTTTGAGTTATCGACCAAAAACGATTCCAAAAATCAATGTTAATTTCTAACTACTACTTTAAGAATTAATTGTTTAGTAGAATATTTAACTTGTGTAACAAGCAGGGATTTTTAATGTATCCTGAACAGTTTCAATGGTTGTTCTTGTTTTGATTTATAATATTAGGACGGCTTTTAAACAATTTAAGCCCAGAACACTTCTCAAAAGCGGCAGTCCTATGTCTTATGTGGCTTAAATATTTTCCATATCTCGTGTAATGTTATGGAAATCTCCCATACATGCTACCCGATTCTGTTTTTGAATGTTAAAAATTGTGTGCTGTCTAAATAATGCTCGGCAGGTGTGGTGTTTGGGGTGGGGTGTTTAAATAGTTCTTGAAATGTTATTTCGTGGCTTAAAAATTTGATCGAATAAAGAGGAAATACACAGATTGACATGACGTACTGTATGAGACTTTGACAGTAAATCCTGTGAACGTCTAACAGAATGTACACTGCTCTATGACCTTTGTTTGTGATCACCATAGTTTAAAGAGAGCCTTCGAACCATCCACTTATTGTGTATTCTATTGTGATTACAATTGTTCAATTCGAATGCAACCTGGTAAACACGCGTTCGCCGTGAATTTGAAAGAAAAAGATTTGCGTACTTTGCTCCCAAATTATTTAATAATTTTCCTCCAGTTTAACAGGCAAGGGTGTATCTAAAATTACATATAAAACAATTTATATAAATATTTAATGTATAATACAAGCCGATATATCCATATATAATGTATACATAACTTTATGTTTTAATTAAGACTAATTAAAATTAGCTTTTAATGTTTTAAATAATTGTAATATGACTTGAGTTGTTTTGTAAACCAGCATTGTTTGTTGAAAACCGCTCCAAAATAAATATCTTATTTATTTATTTATAAACAAGAATCATTTCCAAAATAATTCTACTTCCACATCTCCTCCTCAATAAAGCGTTTAATGTTATTTTTATATAAGTAGTTGAGGTAATTTTAACAATTCTAAAAACTATAACCCTTTGAGATACGTTTTACTTTTTTTGGCTGCTAATGATAAAATAAATCTTTTTAATGTAGTTAAAAGATATTTTTTGCAGGCGTGGTGGCTAAGGCTTCGGAAGGCAATATCCAAGGTTCGAATCCCCACAGAGCCAACGGTCGGTACTTCACTCGTTGAATAAAGTTGACGCACAGGCTTGCAAGCCCATGTGAACTGGCGAGTGAAGTTAAAAAAAAGTCATGTTAAATAACAAATATCTAAATTTATCAATTAATTACTTTCTACGTACATTATATAAGGTTCATAGAGGAAATAGAATAACTGGAAAGTAATTTATTCATATTTTGAACCCAATAATTATTGAATGTTTTAGAATTAAAATAGTCTTAAAGTCGAAACTTTCATTTTTTCATGCAAACGAACTCTTTGTCAATTTAGCACCTTTATATTAAATATATTTTAAACAATGTACCTAAATATTAAAATATTGTGGTTTTTATTTTCTTATGTAACTGATATGTTTTATTCCATGTATGTGTCCTGATATGTTTGAAATGTATTAAGCCAGTAAAGAGCACGACACAGATGACAAGTTCGTGATTTCCATTAAACAATTAGTAGCAGACGAACGTAGTGGACTTTCGGACTTGTGTGGAAAGAGCACTAAAGCGTATAAATACAGCACACAACGTTTTATTTGAGTTCGACTTAACACAGCATGCAAGTTGCTTTTCATTTGATACTACCCTTTGATATGGTCCAGTGGTCACTGCTTTAGTTACAAATGTATTACTGGCTTTGTTATTTAAAACTTCCCTCAATTAACTCCTTTCTTACATGGATGTATTAGACTTCAAACCGTAAAGTATTTAACGACTGAATTTTTTCTACATGTGGTGTTTGAGAGTATTGTACTCCTTTTCAGACAGTTTTTCTGCATGAACCAAAACAAACCATAATACAGCCAACATTGAAAAAATGAGGCATCTAATTTAACACAAAATTGACATCTGATCGCAATCGTGCCAAAGTTATCTGAGGTTTTTGAACATGTGTTTGTGGATAGATCTTGATACATATCTTGGTAGATGAAAACATTTGTGAAAGGAAAAATTCGGGTGTTTAAAAGGTAAATGTACAAGACACGAAATAACTGACTTCATTAAAAACACGAATACTGCATTGAATAAATATATAAGTAGGCAAGCGTATTCTTGAAACTTCAAAAAACACTTTTGATTATCTGGACGATGAAATGTTTACGAAAGATTAAACAGCCTTGGAATCATGTATTGGACAATTCCATCATAGAGAATGCTCAAATTACACTGGATTAAATAATTTTGAATTAGAATATATCAAAAGGTTCAAACTAATAATATGCTACATAAAAATACGGGTGTAGATTTGGAAAATCAGTTCCTGGCAAAATTTGTTGCTAAATTTATCTAAATGATCAACCTGAAATCTTTGTGTAAAGAAAAATACGGGTGTTTTAAAAGAGAAAAGTACAAGAGACGAAATAATTGATGTCATTAAAAATACGGATACTGCATTGAATAAAACTATAAGAAGGTAAATGTATTCATGGAATTCCATTTTAGTGATACTACCAACAGGTTCATTATCACTAAAATAATGACACTTCGTGTCATTATTTTAGTGATAATAGTGATTTTTTATATATCACTAAAATAATGATCGCGACTTGCGTGTAACATTTAGAGCGTACAGGAGTTGGAGCAGAGAGGTGGAAACGTTCCATTGCTCCACCGCTTTATATCATGGAAGTGACTAACACCCACATTAAAGCTTCCGTCTGTACTTTAAGGTGGAGTACAGACGAAAGCCTAAGTATGCAATGCTAGTTTCTATTACAACCATTGAATGGAATGACATAGTAGAGGAAGAGTAGTTCTGTCTCTCCCTTCCACAACTCAGTCCATCTCTCTCACACCAGTGCTTTCACTGTGACACAATATAAGTTGGATTATCACTAAAGAGAATTTACAAAAAGGAACTTAAAACATACTTTGACACTCTTTTCAAATTAATAAATATTTCTTATAAACTTCCTCATAAGTGTTCTGTTGTAAAAAATAATTGTGTTACTATACTGGCTTGTTTTATTGTTATTATTTAGTGTTTACATTAGCATTAATTGGGTTGTTTTTATAATTCATTTTTATTTGGATACGAAATGATGATTTAGTTTGATCATTATAAGCTTGATTTATTAGTGTTCATAAAACCAACCAATGGTCTTTGCTACTAATAATGTAACTAACAGGGCTTGCTACTGTAATGCCAACACGTGGCCTACCGTCTGTCTAGTTTGTGTTACAACCATTGAATGGAATGACATAGTGGAGGAAGAGTAGTTCTGTCTCGCTCTTCTACCACTCAGTCCATCTCTCTCACACCAGTGCTTTCACTGTGTCGCAATATAAGTGGATTATAACTCAAGAGCATTTACAAAAAGGAACTCAAAGCATACCTTGACACTCTTTTCAAATTAATAAATATTTCTTATAAAATTAGGGTATTTCTTTATGATTAAAAAGTCTAAATCATCATAAAAATGATTTACTAAATAAATACTGTGGAACTTATAAATGACTTGAGAGTCCTTTGTGGATCAATCAGGCCTGATAATAGAAACACTTTTGTTTGTAGAATTTACCATAGAAAAATTTTTATCTTCAACTAATTATATATTTTTTAACTTTCCATTGTTAAAAGTTTCATTTGTTTTTATTAATTTATATATAATTATATTATATCATTAGGAATATATAAAGTTTGTATTTTAAACTCAATTATAAAACAATAACTACTAGTAATTGTATTGATTTAAAATATGCTGTTTTACCAACTCATTACCTAACTAAATTACGCTTATAACATTATTAATACTGTATTGACGCCATTAAATAGAGCAATTGATGTTTTAGTTCTGTAAATTTCCTATAAATCTAAGTTTCAGCTCGCCTGTTCAACAGTTGCTAAAGCAGTGTTTTAGAAGTTAATTTAATAAATGTGTGCAATTTTCATTATTGGATAATGCAAAGGTGTTAAAGTATATCTGTTTGAATAAATGTTTGTGTACAGGGTGACAATTCAGTCTTAGGAAGACTTTATTACTTTCAAACGACAAGAGATGTCACAACCAAATTTGGCACACCGTTACTGGTAATAGTAAGCTACTTTTCTGTGTACATGGTGAGGAAACGGCCCGTTAGGAGTACGAAGAAAATCTTTGATGACAGCCTATGTTGATTTGTACATCATTGTAAAGGTCTAGTTAAACTGAAAACAATGCCACAAACCGGACTACAAAAGGTTGATCCAGTCGGAGGTAATTGCTATTCAAAGTTTTAAAAATGTTTAATCCATTTCCTTAGTACCATTGTACATGTATGGTTGGGCGGGTGGGTTAGTACCATTGTACATTAATGGGTGGGTGAGTAGGTTAGTACCATTGTACAAGTATGGGTGGGCGGGTTGGTTAGTACCATTGTACGTGAATGGGTGGGCGGATGGGTTAGTACAATTGTACGTGAATGGGTGGGCGGGTGGGTTAGTACCACTGTGCGTGAATGAGTAGGCAGGTTAGGTTAGGTTAGGTTAGGTTAGAAGTTACAAGTTAAAGGGAATATTTAGCGAACTCTTTCAAAAGTAGATGTTCAAAATGTTCCCCGTTGGCCGTCTGGCAATGTGCTAACCGGTTACAAAAGGTGGCTACTGCTTTTTGTATGTATTCTCGTGGAATAGCTTGAGCTTCCTGTGCTATCCTATTTCTAAGATCAATCAGATCTGTATGCTGAGTTTCATAAACTTTATCTTTGAGGTAGCCCCATAAAAAGTAGTCCAGGGGAATGATCCGGACAATAAATCGCTCCAAGTCTTCCAATCCACTGGTGACAGAATACTATGTCTAAGTATTGCCTCACTTGAACACTATAGTGTGGCATCTTGATGGTAAAAACATGTTTGGAAGTCAGCGCCAAGACTAGCTTGTAGAGCAGGGACTATCTCATTTTTTAGCATATCTTGATACTTGTTGGCATTTAAATTTCCATACAAGTATTCCCCAGTAAGTATTCCATTTAAATTGTAACTTTCTGTTATTCGTAAGTACAATGTATTAAACACTTTTAAAATTTGAACAGCAATTACTTCCGACAGGATCAACCTTTTTAAGTCCGGTTTGCGGTATTGTTTTCAGTTTAGCAAGACATTTAAAATGATGTACAACTCAACATAGGCTGCTATTAAAGATGTTCTTCTTCCTCCTAACGAGCCGTACCCCAAAGATAACATCCGATCACCATATACACAGGAATGTAGCTCGTTATTACCAATGATAGTATGTCAAATTTAGTTGTGATATCTCTTGTCGTTTAAAAACTATAAAGTCGTCCTAATACTTAACTGTCACTCTGTGTAAAGTAAATTGCAATTCATTCTATATCAGGTTATTAATGATATAATGATTAGTTAAGTAACAAATTGAAGAGTAAAATGCTAAATTAGACGTCCTTATTTTGTGGATTTACGTATAGAAAGTCTTCCACTCAAACTTGATATTAATATTATATTTTAAAATATCTGCAAACTATCTTTGACAAGAATATTAAATACATTTATATCTAACATATTTTTAGGATAAAAAACCCGCAAGGTTGGTTTTACTTTTTTCTAAAGGTAGACAAAGATAACAAGAATTTCATTAGCTTTACTGAGTCCAACCAAGTAAAGGGTGCAGTTGACAGTTTATTGAGAACTGTGGCACCTCTTGAAGAAAACTAATTAATTCAATGGATCCACAACTACTTGAAAAAGGCTACTCAATGTGTTACTTCTGGAAAATAAAATTTGGTACCGATATTTTAGGATTTTTAGTTAATTGCAGCTAAATGCGTTTATATTTTTATTTTTTTATGATACTGTTATTAATTACATCGTATGCCTTACACACATTCAGCTAAACTCTTTTTTAAAGGAGTATTTTTACAACAGAGTTTACTATCTATAAAATATTACTTAATAAATTAAATGTTCATGTTGAATAATGAGTCAGAAAACATTGTACGAAATGTTGGAAGATCTATTCGATTACAGCTATGTAGAATAAAATAAAAAATCTATGATGAATGCATAAAACACACAAGTATTGTATTTGTAATAGGATAACGGACACTTATACATAGAAAATATATGACATTTTCCTTAATAAGATGTGCTTTATCCATATTTATGAGTGTTAGCTTTTGTTGTTAAATGAAATATAATAAATCAGTACTAACTATAGATTCAGGGACGTTTTAAAGTCAGCAATAAACAGCAGCAGAAAATGCCCGAATGCCGTTTGGCGATCTGCCATCTATTCCCTTTGTTGGTCACACTCCACTCACCAAGCAAAAAATAACATATTTTACTCAGGTATAAAATATTACTCAAAGATTTTCCCTCTGAAAACAACTCAGTGTAATGTATATTACAATCCACACGGTAGGGCTAGTCTTCGACTGACAACACCTCTAAAATATATGTATTACAGCCCTCATGCTAGGGCTAGTCATCACGTAAAAACAACTATGTGATATGTGTATTACAGCCCACATGGTAGGGCTAGCCTTCGACTGAAAACAAATCTGAGATGTATGTATTACAACCCTCGTGGTTCGGCTAGCCTTCGACTTAAAACAACTCAGTAATAAGTCTGTTATGACTCACAATGTAGGGCTAGCCTTCGACTAAAAACAACTCTGTGATATGTGTATTTACAACTTACATGTTAGGGCTAGCCTTTGACTGAAAATAACTCAGTAATAAGTCTATTACAACCCACATAGTAGGGCTATCTTTCCACTGAAAACAAATCCGTGATGTGTGTATTACAACCAACATAGTAGGGCTAACCTTCTACTAAAAACAACTCTGTGATATGTGTATTTACAACTTACATGGTAGGGCTAGCCTTTGACTGAAAACAAATCTGAGATGTATGTATTACAACCCACGTGGTACTGGTTGCCTTCGACTTAAAACAACTCTGTGATATGTGTACTACAACCTACATGGTACGGCTAACCTTTGACTGAAAACAAATATGTGATATGTGTATTACAACCTACATGGTAGGGCTAGCCTTCGACTGAAAACAAATCTGAGATGTATGTATTACAACCCTCGTGGTTCGGCTAGCCTTCGACTTGAAACAACTCTGTGATATGTGTTTTACAACCTAGTTACGGCTAGCCTTCAACTGAAAACAACTCAGTAATAAGTCTGTTATGACTCACAATGTAGGGCTAGCCTTCGACTTAAAACAACTCTGTGATATGTGTTTTACAACCTAGGTACGGCTAGCCTTTGACTGAAAACGACTCAGTAATAAGTCTATTATGACTCACAATTTAGGGCTGGCCTTCAATCGAAAACTTCTCTATTATATTTTTATTTTGACCTACATGGTAGAGCTAGCCTTCAATTGAAAACACTTGAAACACCTTTAGCTGCCCGCCTTATCCAAACTTTTTTCTATGCCAATAACAACCTAAACTACTTATATATTTACAAGAACATGTTGTTATTAGCTTCATTTGAACTGAAATGACTTGCTTGTAACCTAACCTAACCTTACCTACACAATATATTTGTGAGTTTATGTGGAGAAAGCCCCTAGGACATATTGTATGGTTCGTGTTTAATATGAACTGCAACATCTTTCATGTCTCCTTTATGGATATTCAGTAATAAAAAAAGTTCAGGTTTGGCGGGCAGCTAAAGGTGTTTCACCGAAAACACGTATGTGATATGTGTATGACGACCCACACGATAGAGCTAGGCTCTATAATATTTTTACTATAGTTGTTCCTTAGAATAAACCTTGACAAAGGGTAGACTTGTGACGTTCACATTGACAGTGTGTGTGCTAGAGTTAACTTGGGCATTTTTACTCTGCGCAACGTGACACAATTCTGCTCCCTGAAAGTCTTAAAACTTGCATATTATGGCTTGATCCATACCCACTTAGCCTATGGTATAAGACTTTGGGGTAGCTGTTCCAAATACAAGCTGGAAAGGGTATTTAGACTTCGAAAAAGAGCTGTCAGAACTATTTTAAAATTAAACGTTAGAGAGTTGTGTCGAGAAGCGTTTAAGGAGCTTAGATTATTAACCCTACCCTGCCTCTATATATATAGGAGGTCGCGCTGTACTGCAAGTCAAAGTGCACTTTGACGTGCGGAAGGGATGTTCACTCTTATGAAACTAGCGGGAGGGATAATTACAGAACGCAGATACATAGAAGCGCAGCTTTCGAGCGTCTGCCATCACAAGTGGGTGTAAACATAATTAATTTGCTCCCTGAACAAATTAAAAATCAAAACCTAAATTTGTTCAAAAGACGTTAAAAATACCTTTTGGTGGAAAATGCTTTTAATTTAGTTGAAGAGGTCTTTCAAAGCCGATGGGACAATCAGTAAACACCCAATCACGCAATGCTGGTGTCAAGTGTGTGAATGTAGGATGCATGTATAAAATGTATGTATGAATATTTCTGACTGTGCGTGAGTGTTTTAGGCTAGACTAAATCATGACTTTTGCTACACAATTGTTTTTTGTATTATGCAATAAAGAAATTTTTATATTTATTTATACTGTGAGGCACACGGTAGGACTAGCCTTCAAGTAAAACAAACGTCTGTGATATGTGTTTTATGACCAACACAACAGAGCTAGCTTTCAACTGACAACACCTCTATGATATGTGTATTACATACAACCCACACGGTAGGGCTGGCCTTCAACTGAAAACAGCTCTTTGATATTTATATTACGACCCACATGGTAGGGCTAGCCTTCAACTTAAAACAGCTGTTTGATATTTATATTACGACCCACATGGTAGGACTAGCCTTCAACTTAAAACAGCTGTTTGATATTTATATTACGACCCACATGGTAGGGCTAGCCTTCAACTTAAAACAGCTCTTTGTTATTTATATTACGACCCACATGGTAGGGCTGGCCTTCAACTGAAAACGGCTCTTTGATATTTATATTACGACCCAGACGGTAGGGCTGGCCTTCAACTGAAAACAGCTCTTTGTTATTTATATTACGACCCACATGGTAGGGCTAGCCTTCAACTTAAAACAGCTCTTAGATATTTAAATTACGACCCACATGGTAGGGCTAGCCTTCAACTTAAAACAGCTCTTTGATATTTATATTACGACCCACATGGTAGGGCTAGCCTTCAACTTAAAACAGCTCTTTGATATTTATATTACGACCCATATGGTAGGGCTAGCCTTCAACTTAAAACAGCTCTTTGATATTTATATTACGACCCACATGGTAGGGCTAGCCCGTGGCTAAAGGATTGGCCGTAGCTGAAGGGCTAAGGCAATGGATTGTCACGCTACTGGTCCTCCTGATTCCTTTCCTGTTGTGACCTGAGTTTTGTTCCGTAGCTGTCGTAGTTCAGAAGTCACGTTAACCCTTTGGTCCCCAAGTCAAGTGTTAGGTAAGGACTTCTAAGCTCTAATATCACCTGGTAAAACAAGCCAAACTTTAACTTTTTTTAACTTATTGCCTTCTACCGAAATCATAACTGTTATGTGCCCTTGACGACGACATTTTTTAATTCGGTGCAGACTTTTTGATTGGACATGCAATGGAAAACTTCTTCGATGATTGGTGGAATAGTAACATTGGGAAATAAACACTTTAACTATTTAAAAATAAACCAATAGATAACTCCAAAATGTAAATTAATAAAAAGAAGGTAGAAAATTATACACGTATTTACAACAGCTTCTAGTAGTTCGTGAAATAAATAGGTTTTGTTTTGCCATACGAAGTAAGTTCAATTGTAAAGCCTTGCAGTGTGTAGTTATGCTAATTAAGAAACCCAATTATAGGCATAAAATTCATTATCCTAAAAGGTTATGCTCAACTTGTTAACACAAACATTTGATATCCAAGAGAGATTTCGAAAGGCAGTCTGGAACTCATTACCAAAGTAAATCCAGCTTATAACATTCATAAGACTGTTTGAAGTCGTAACTTACTTTAGTTGTTGAAATGATTTTAGTTTGCTCAAAATTTAGACTAAGTCAGTGTATTGACTTTCTTTGAAGAAATGTTTACAAGTCTGTAATGTTGAATTGTATAAATGCAAATATTAATAAAAAAAGATTGCGTAATTCCGTGACTGTACTTGTCAAGTAAAATATTTGAGGTTTGTTAATGATGGAGTATCAGATGAGGATGACAAAAATTGTTAGAGATTTGCCATCATTACGTAAAAATACCAATCACGACGAATCGACTTTGTAAGACCCAAATCTTTTTCAAGTACTACAAACTAAATTACATCTACACAAACATGTTATAAAACTACGTCCTTAAACTAATAAACGTATCTACATTATTAATTATCTACATTTTAACCTAGATCCTAGAATGGGGTACAGCAAAATTAACTTCTACTAAATATAAAATAATGTTAACTGGGTGAAATTAATATAACCGATTAGGCGCGGCCAAGATCAACGAAAAAATGTTAAAACACAATTGAAATAATATTCCAATCAGACTGAAATGAGATTACATTAATAAGCATAAATAAATATATGGTACCTGAAAAACACTATTAATTTAAAATAACATTAAACATACACAAAAAATGATTTATGTAACTCGGAGGGACTGAGATTATTATCTAATTAAATTAAAAGACCACAGTAAATACGTACCCAGTTACTCAATTTGTGACGTAATACCTGTATAGGTGATCCCTTCACAAATGTCAGTAGTAAATAAAGTGGAACTCATACTTGGGTACAAACATAAAAATTCTCCTATTAACCCTCATTGATATAATTATAGTTATACTGGATTAGAATACAGTTATTTTGTACTGATGATAGGACGATTTGTACAGCGAAAATGTTCTTAAAGTGTTAAATCTGCTTTGGTGTAAAAGACATAAAATAAACATACTACAGTATTACAATATATCAGTATAACGAGTACACCTCTCTACCTTCTCCTGTATTATCTGCATTATTTATGAAAATTGTTCGTGCTTTTAAGTAAAAACCACAGTATTTATATTTCGATACATATTCATTAGATCAATAAATATTATTTATAAACGTTCTATATCATTTTATGTAATAAAAGCTAGCATTGTATTTATTTTTACCTGCTGTCTACTAAAACCCTTCAAATATTAGTACAGAAGTTGTTTTTTCAGAAGCACCAAATTGAGTAGCCTCTTTTAGCTCTCCAGAATTAGTTTTTTCAAGAGTTGCCACAGGTCTTAATAAACTGTTCATCGGCTTCTTCCTTTATTTGGTTGGGTTCAGGAAACCTAACTAAATATTTCTTATTTTATTATCCCTATAGATAAAGTAAACTTTCTCCTGCATAAACACTGTTTTATTTAGCATTGTACTTATCTTCTTCCAAGTAAAATATATACTTTTAACATAAAAAATTTTACTCTTGAGGAAGACAAAGGTTGTTGGACATTTGCCATCATTACATGAAAAAGTACCAATCACGACGAATCGACTTTGTAAAACCCAAATCTTTTTCAAGTGCTAAAAACTAAATTACATCTACACAAACAAGTTATAAAATTACGTTCTTAACCTAATAAACCTATCTACATTAATAATTATCTACATTTTAACCTAGATCCTAGAATGGGGTACAACAAAATTAACTTCTACTAAATATAACAAAATGTTAACTGGGTGAAATTCATATAACCAATTAGGCGTGGCCAAGATCAACGAAAAACATTTTAAACACAAATAAGTTAATATTCCAATCAGACTGAAATGAGATTACATTAACTAAGCATAAATAAATATATGGTATCTGAAAAACTATATTAATTTAAAATAACATTAAGGATGCACAAAAATGATATATGTGACTCGGAGTGACTGATACTTTTATCTATTTTAAATTAACTATTACAATTACATTTTAACCTGAAAAGACAATAATTAGTAGTAATAAAACAATACAATAATCAAATATTACAAAATGATGAAGGCTTACCACCCGCAGTGACCATGGCGTCTAGACGTCTCAAGCACGAAGTGCTACTTGGATGATTCAATCTAAATGCAGTGTCTACGAAGTTCCCTCCAAGGCCAAAGGAGTGATTATGGGAAGGAGAAACTTGCATAACTCACTTGCAGGAGAATCTCTGGAGCTAACAATAGCTCATAAGGGAATGTTAGGTTTGTGAATTTTGGGTAGGCCATACATGTGTGGTTGGTGTGATGTGGTGTTAGACTACTATGGAATTTATCGGCCATGTATTTTTTGTGTTTTCTTAGGGTTTGTTCAATTTTCATTTCATAAGATTTAGTTGGGTCTCTATTTAATAGTGTGTATTTTCCATCTCTAAGCGTTTCTTGAATGTTGTGTTCGTATGTAGTTTTGTTTAATATGACTGTGCTGTGGCACTTCCTTTATCTTTAGGTAGAATTGTTATGTCCTGTTCCCTTTTGGGGGCCACGTGTGAGGCCAGTATCGTTTTAAAGAAAATCCAACCTACCAAACCTAACCTCTGTAAAAGTGAACTCAACGCTCTTAAGGCCTTCAAAAGTGAACAGGACATACAAATTATATCTGCAGACAAAGGAAATGCCACAGTAATATTATAAAAAACTACATACAAACACAAAATTCAAGAGACTCTTAAAGATGGAAAATACACACTATTAAATAGAGACCAAACTAAACCTTTTGAAAGGAAAATTGAACAAACCCTAAGAAAACACAAAACATACATGGCCGATAAATTACGTAGTAGGCTTACACCACAACACTCCAAAACACCACACATGTATGGCCTACCCAAAATTCACAAACTTAACATTCCCTTACGACCTATTGTTAGCTCTAGAGATTCTCCTAACCGTGAATTATGCAAGTTTCTCCTTCCCATAATCACTCCTTTGGCCAACAACACAACATCACACGTAAAGAATTCACTGAAATGACAAAAAACATGACTATAAATAATAATGACATTCTTGTCAGTTTTGATGTAGTTAACTTGTTTACTAATATTCCGGTAAAAGAAACTCTAAGAATAATCAAAAACAGGCCTAACAAAGACACTAAACTTTCAGAACGTACCAAACTCCCAATAAATGTAATAATGGAACTTTTACAGCTTTGAGCTCAATGTAATCACTTTAAAATAGAAGGTCAAATATAACGCCAAGATTGTGGTATGGCAACGGGTTCCCCACTATCACCTATTTTCACCAATATCTGCAAAACATGGAAGAGTTTTAGAAACAAGCAATTGCTTCCTCTTGAGCAACTTTGAGGTTGACTTGCTCAACCTGAGGTTTGGCTTAGGTACGTGGACGACACATTTGTCTGCTGGAGTTACGGTGAACCATATTTAGAAGAATTTATAAATCATTTGAACAAGGTTTCGCCCACCATCAAATTCACCATGGAAAATGAGTAAACAACAAATTATCATTTTTGGTTGTAAATATAGAAAAATAAAACATTGCCTTAAAACATCCATTCACAGAAAATAAACTCACACAGGCAAATACCTAAATTTCAGTTCTAACCACTCACAAACTGTTAAAGAAGGTGTAACCTTCTTTCTCTTTGATAGGGCCCGAGCCATATGTTCAGACAAAACTAAACTAGATAATGAACTCAAAAATGTCTCCAAAGATCTCATAAACAATGGCTACCCTCAGTCTCTCATAAACAAATGCAAACAAATAAGAAAACGCAAACAAACTGACACAGAAAATCTAAAGCATTCATGTCTATTCCATATACGCCTAACCTTTCAGAAAAAATAAGACTCATAGATAGGAAATACAAAATCATAACATCATTCAACACACAAAACACATTAAGACAGTCTTTAACTAAAACTAAACCGAAGAATCAGAAGCATTCTCCAAAAACGTAGTATATTTCATTATTTGTGAATGCAATGAAAAATACACAGGGGAAACAAAAAGACCACTGGGTGTTAAACTAAAAGAACACAAAAATAACATTAAAAAGTAGACACTACACAATCTAAATTAGCTGGACATGCCAGGAGCAATGAACACATATTTAATTGGGAAAACACTAAAATACTTCAAAGGGAACAACATTTTTCTAAACGTAAATTCATCGAAGATGCCTTTATAAAACTAAATAATGAACAAGTAATCAGTCAAACTAGCCCCCTAGTAATAGAAGTTACAACCATGTTGGTTCTTTTACTTAAAAACATACTTGATAAAAAGTTCAGTACACTAACGACATCATATAACCAGAATCCTACACCACCTGCACCTACAACAACAAAACACCCCATGCCCCTCCGTCCTCGTACTTGAATCACCGCATTCCTAGCGATCTCGGAGGGAACGTCTCTGACCACGTCAGTCTGTGGATAGTTCTTGTGAAGTGCAGTGTGTATGTTTGTCTTGTCTCCGTGTTTTATCACCTTGTAAGGAACTTCGTAGACACTGCATTTTGATTGAATCATCCTCACTTCGTGTTTGGGACGTCTAGACGCCATGGTCACTGCGGGTGGTAAGCCTTCATCATTTTGTAATATTTGATTATTTTATTGTTTTATTCCTACTAATTATTGTCTTTTCAGGTTAAAATGTAATTGTAATAGTTAATTTAGATTAGATAGTAGTATCAGACTCTCCGAGTCACATATATAATTTTTGTTCATGCTTAATGTAATTTAAAATTAATAGTGTTTTTCAGGTACCATATATTTATTTATGCTTTGTTAATGTAATCTAATTTCAGTTTGATTGGAATATTAATTTAATTGTGTTTTAAAATTTTTTCGTTGATCTTGGCCACGCCTAATTGGTTATATGAATTTCACCCAGTTAACATTTTGTTATATTTAGTAGAAGTTAATTTTGTTGTACCCCATTCGAGGATCTAGGTTAAAATGTAGATAATTATTAATGTAGATAAGTTTATTGGGTTAAGAACGTAATTTTATAACATGTTTGTGTAGATGTAATTTAGTTTTTAGCACTTGAAAAAGATTTGGGTTTTACAAATCGAAACATCGTGATTGGTATTTTCACGTAATGATGGCAAATCTCCAACAACCTTTCTCTTCCTCAAGAGTAAAATTTGTTATGTTAAAAGTATATATTTTACTTGGAAGAAGATAAGTAGAATGCTAAATAAAACAGTGTTTATGCAGGAGAAACTTTACTTTTTCTATAGGGATACTAAAATAAGAAATATTTAGTTAGGTTTCCTGAACCCAACCAAATAAAGGAAGAAGCCAATGAACAGTTTATTAAGACCTGTGGCAACTCTTGAAAAAACTAATTCTGGAGAGCTAAAAGAGGCTACTCAATTTGGTGCTTCTGAAAAAACAACTTCGGTACTAATATTTGAAGGGTTTTAGTAGACAGCAGGTAAAAATAAATACAATGCTAGCTTTTATTACATAAAATGATATAGAACGTTTATAAATAATATTTATTGATCTAATGAATATGTATCTAAATATAAATACTGTGGTTTTTACTTAAAAGCACGAACAATTTTCATAAATAATGCAGATAATACAGGAGAAGGTAGAGAGGTGTACTTGTTATACTGATATATTGTAATGCTGTAGTATGTTTATTTTATGTCTTTTACACCAAAGCAGATTTAACACTTTAAGAACATTTTCGCTGTACAAATCGTCCTATCATCAGTACAAAATAACTGTATTCTAATCCAGTATAACTATAATTATATCAATGAGGGTTAATAAGAATTTTTATGTTTGTACCCAAGTATGAGTTCCACTTTATTTACTACTGACATTTGTGAAGGGATCACCTATACAGGTATTACGTCACAAATTGAGTAACTGGGTACGTATTTACTGTGGTCTTCCTCCTCTCTTGTGGCCAACGCTATGATAAATAATAACACATGCATACGACTGTTGTTTGTGAGGAGACTGCCTCCAGACATATTGGGTCACAAATAGAGTGGCCGACTATATATTTAATGTGAGTTTGATCCTCTCTTGTCCCCGAATCGCGTACTGACCCACCCGGCCGCCCCTACACGTACATTGGTACTGACCAACCAATCCGCCCCTACACGTACAGTGGTACTGACCCACCCGCTCGCCCCTAAGTACAGTAGTACTGACCCACCTAACCACTCCTACACGTACAATTGTACTGACCCACCCGCCAAACCCTACACGTACAATGGCACTAACCACCCACCCACCCATACAGCTATAGTGGTACTGACCCGGCCGCCCACCCCTACACGTATATTGGTACTGACCCACCCGCCCACCCCTACACGTAAAGTGGTAAAGACCCAACCGCCCACCCCTACACGAGCAAACCGCCCACCCCTATACGTACAGTGGTACTGAAAAACCTGCCCACCCCTACACGTACATTGGTACTGAACCACACACCCGCCTCTACACGTACAGTGGTACTTACCATCCCACAAACCCCTACACGTACATTGGTACTGACCCACCCATCCACCCTATACGTATATTGGTACTGACCTACCCACCCACCCCTACACGTACATTGGCACTGACCCACCCACCCGCCCCTACACGTACATTGGTACTGACCACTCACCCGCCCCTACACGTACAGTGGTACTGACCCACCCGCTCACCCCTACACGTATACTGGTACTGACCCAACTTCCCACCCCAACACGTAAAGTAGTAAAGACCCACTCGTCCACCCCTACACGTACATTGGTAATGACCAACCCGCCCGCCCCTACACGTACAATGGTACTAACCAACCTGCCCACTCCTACACGTACATTGGTACTGACCCACCCACCCAGCCCTACACGTACATTGGTACTGACCCACCCTTATACTTACATTGGTACAGACTTACCCACCCACCCCTACACGTACATTTGTACTGACCCACCCAACCACCCCTACACGTGCAGTGGTAATGACCAACCCACCCGCTCCTACACGTGCAATGCTACTGACCCACCCCCCACCCCTACACTACCAGTGGTACTTACCATCCCGCAAACCCCTACACGTACATTAGTACTGACTCAACCACCCACACTTACACGTACATTGGTACTGATCACCTGCCCGCCCCTACACATATAGTGGTACTGACCCACCCGCTCACCCCTACACGTATATTGGTACTGACCAACCCGCCCACCCCTACATGTAAAGTGGTAAAGACCCAGCCACCCACCCCTACATGTAAATTGGTACTGACCAACCTGCCCACCCCTATACGTACATTGGTACTGACCCACCCGCCCACTCCTACACGTACATTGTACTAACCCACCCACCCGCCTCTACACGTACAGTGGTACTGACCCACCTGCCCACCCCTACACGTACATTGGTACTGACTCACCCGCCCACCCCTACACGTACATTGGTACTAACCCACCCACCCGCCCCTACACGTACAGTAGTACTGACCTACTCGCCCACCCCTACACGTACAGTGGTACTAACCCACCCACCCGCCCGTACACGTACAGTGGTACTAACCTACTCGCCCACCACTACACGTACAGTAGTACTAAACCACCCACCCGCCCCTACACGTACAGTGCTACTGACCTACTCGCCCACCCGTACACGTAGAGTGGTACTAACCCACCCAACCGGCCCTACACGTACAGTAGTACTACCCACCCACCCACCCCTACACGTGCAGTGGTACTGACCCACTCGCCCACCCCTACACATACATTGGTACTTAGTATTATGGTAAAGTTAATGTTATATCTAAACTTTACGTTAAGATGAACACTAACACTTCGGTTTAAATTTTTTTTCGTATCCAAAATATTAGTAGAATATTTTAAAAAGCATTTATAATTTTTGCTTCAATATAATTTTACTAATAAATTAAAAAGACCAAAGTAAACTTATTCCATATAACTGGCAGTGCATTTGTGATTTATTGTTAAATCCCTAGTATTGATTCTTATTATATTAATAGTAAAATGATAATTGTAATTTTTGAACTGTGTTATAGTTATGAACAACTCAAAAGATAAATTTTAAGTCTTAAAAAAATTTCAATTATTTTAATCACAACCTATTTGGTATCAAAAATCATATTATCTTAGTAAATAACAAGTTCCAACTTTATAATATTAATACAGGATAAAAATTGTTTTTCTGAGACTAAAGGAAACTTATGCCAGGAAGTATAGTTAATTACTCAACCTAGCTAAGTTGTTCGCTGCTACATGAATACACTATTAGCTCTGTGCTATAATGATGTATGCCCTTAATGGCTTTCTCCCTTCACCTTGCAGGGGAAATGTGCGTTCTACAATGATCACTACAGTTGCTGTCTACTGCATACTGCACTTTAACTAACCTACGTAAACAGTTCTGTGATACATGAATACACTATTAGCTCTGTGCTTGAATCATGTCTGCCCTTAATGGCTTTCTCCCTTCACCTTGCATGGGAAATGTGCGTTCTGCAATGATCACTACAGTTGCTGTCTACTACATACTGCACATTAACTAACCTACGTAAACAGTTCTGTGATACATGAATACACTATTAGCTCTGTGCTATAATGATGTATGCCCTTAATGGCTTTCTCCCTTCACCTTGCATGGGAAATGTGCGTTCTGCAATGATCACTACAGTTGCTGTCTACTACATACTGCACATTAACTAACCTACGTAAACAGTTCTGTGATACATGAATACACTATTAGCTCTGTACTAGAATCATGTATGCCCTTAATGGCTTTCTCCCTTCACCTTGCATGGGAAATGTGCGTTCTACAATGATCACTACAGTTGCTGTCTACTACATACTGCACATTAACTAACCTACGTAAACAGTTCTGTGATACATGAATACACTATTAGCTCTGTACTAGAATCATGTATGCCCTTAATGGCTTTCTCCCTTCACCTTGCATGGGAAATGTGCGTTCTACAATGATTACTACAGTTGCTGTCTACTACATACTGCACATTAACTAACCTCCGTATGCTGTTCTCTGATACATGAATACACTATTAGCTCTGTACTAGAATCATGTATGCCCTTAATGGCTTTCTCCCTTCACCTTGCATGGGAAATGTGCGTTCTGCAATGATCACTACAGTTGCTGTCTACTACAACTGCACATTAACCAACCTACGTAAACAGTTCTGTGATACATGAATACACTATTAGCTCTGTGCTATAATCATGTATGCCCTTAATGGCTTTCTCCCTTCACCTTGCATGGGAAATGTGCGTTCTACAGTGATCACTACAGTTGCTGTCTACTACAACTGCACATTAACCAACCTACGTAAACAGTTCTGTGATACATGAATACACTATTAGCTCTGTGCTATAATCATGTATGCCCTTAATGGCTTTCTCCCTTCACCTTGCATGGGAAATGTGCGTTCTGCAATGATCACTACAGATGCTGTCTACTACATACTGCACATTAACTAATCTACGTAAACAGTTCTGTGATACATGAATACACTATTAGCTCTGTACTAGAATCATGTATGCCCTTAATGGCTTTCTCCCTTCACCTTGCATGGGAAATGTGCGTTCTGCAATGATCACTACAGTTGCTGTCTACTACATACTGCACATTAACTAACCTCCGTATGCTGTTCTCTGATACATGAATACACTATTAGCTCTGTGCTAGAATCATGTATGCCCTTAATGGCTTTCTCCCTTCACCTTGCATGGGAAATGTGCGTTCTACAGTGATCACTACAGTTGCTGTGTACTATATACTGCACATTAACTAACCTACGTAAACAGTTCTGTGATACATGAATACACTATTAGCTCTGTGCTATAATGATGTATGCCCTTAATGGCTTTCTCCCTTCACCTTGCAGGGGGAATTTTGCGTTCTACAATGATCACTGCAGTTGCTGTCTACTACATACTGCACATTAACTAACCTCCGTATGCTGTTCTCTGATACATGAATACACTATTAGCTCTGTACTAGAATCATGTATGCCCTTAATGGCTTTCTCCCTTCACCTTGCATGGGAAATGTGCGTTCTACAATGATCACTGCAGTTGCTGTCTACTACATACTGCACATTAACTAACCTCCGTATGCTGTTCTCTGATACATGAATACACTATTAGCTCTGTGCTATAATCATGTATGCCCTTAATGGCTTTCTCCCTTCACCTTGCATGGGAAATGTGCGTTCTACAATGATCACTGCAGTTGCTGTCTACTACATACTGCACATTAACTAACCTCCGTATGCTGTTCTCTGATACATGAATACACTATTAGCTCTGTGCTATAATCATGTATGCCCTTAATGGCTTTCTCCCTTCACCTTGCATGGGAAATGTGCGTTCTACAATGATCACTACAGTTGCTGTCTACTACATACTGCACATTAACTAACCTACGTAAACAGTTCTGTGATACATGAATACACTATTAGCTCTGTACTAGAATCATGTATGCCCTTAATGGCTTTCTCCCTTCACCTTGCAGGGGAAATGTGCGTTCTACAATGATCACTACAGTTGCTGTCTACTACATACTGCACATTAACTAACCTACGTAAACAGTTCTCTGATACATGAATACACTATTAGCTCTGTACTAGAATCATGTATGCCCTTAATGGCTTTCTCCCTTCACCTTGCATGGGAAATGTGCGTTCTACAATGATCACTACAGTTGCTGTCTACTACATACTGCACATTAACTAACCTACGTAAACAGTTCTGTGATACATGAATACACTATTAGCTCTGTACTAGAATCATGTATGCCCTTAATGGCTTTCTCCCTTCACCTTGCAGGGGAAATGTGCGTTCTACAATGATCACTACAGTTGCTGTCTACTACATACTGCACATTAACTAACCTACGTAAACAGTTCTGTGATACATGAATACACTATTAGCTCTGTACTAGAATCATGTATGCCCTTAATGGCTTTCTCCCTTCACCTTGCATGGGAAATGTGCGTTCTGCAATGATCACTACAGTTGCTGTCTACTACATACTGCACATTAACTAACCTACGTAAACAGTTCTGTGATACATGAATACACTATTAGCTCTGTACTAGAATCATGTATGCCCTTAATGGCTTTCTCCCTTCACCTTGCATGGGAAATGTGCGTTCTACAATGATCACTGCAGTTGCTGTCTACTACATACTGCACATTAACTAACCTCCGTATGCTGTTCTCTGATACATGAATACACTATTAGCTCTGTGCTATAATCATGTATGCCCTTAATGGCTTTCTCCCTTCACCTTGCATGGGAAATGTGCGTTCTACAGTGATCACTACAGTTGCTGTGTACTATATACTGCACATTAACTAACCTACGTAAACAGTTCTGTGATACATGAATACACTATTAGCTCTGTACTAGAATCGTGTATGCCCTTAATGGCTTTCTCCTTTCACCTTGCAGGGGAAATGTGCGTTCTACAATGATCACTGCAGTTGCTGTCTACTACATACTGCACATTAACTAACCTCCGTATGCTGTTCTCTGATACATGAATACACTATTAGCTCTGTACTAGAATCATGTATGCCCTTAATGGCTTTCTCCCTTCACCTTGCATGGGAAATGTGCGTTCTACAATGATCACTGCAGTTGCTGTCTACTACATACTGCACATTAACTAACCTCCGTATGCTGTTCTCTGATACATGAATACACTATTAGCTCTGTGCTATAATCATGTATGCCCTTAATGGCTTTCTCCCTTCACCTTGCATGGGAAATGTGCGTTCTGCAATGATCACTACAGTTGCTGTCTACTACATACTGCACATTAACTAACCTACGTAAACAGTTCTGTGATACATGAATACACTATTAGCTCTGTACTAGAATCATGTATGCCCTTAATGGCTTTCTCCCTTCACCTTGCATGGGAAATGTGCGTTCTACAATGATCACTACAGTTGCTGTCTACTACATACTGCACTTTAACTAACCTACGTAAACAGTTCTGTGATACATGAATACACTATTAGCTCTGTACTAGAATCATGTCTGCCCTTAATGGCTTGTTCTGGAGGAATATCCACTTGCTTTGTGTTGTACAATGATTAATACAATTGTTGTCTACTATATATTAGAATATAACCAACCTAGCTAAGTTGTTCGCTGGTACTTGAATACACTATTAGCTCTGTGCTTGAGTGATGTAGGCTCTTAATATATTGCATTCTTTACTTTGTAGGAACTCCACCTACTGTATGTTTTACAATGATCAGTGCAGTTAATGTTTAGTCTACAGGGTGTTTCATGATAACTCTGGGAATTTTCGGGAAATTAATCTTTGGGTAAAACATGGAAAAGATATTATAAAATCATTAGTCATAGACTAATTTGTTTCGTACATACAAATCATGTTTTAGACTTTTTTTATTTTGATAAATGAGTTTTTCGTGCTATAGAGAATTAAACATTGATGATATTTTTATAAAACTTAAACAGACATTTAGAACAGAAAATTATAAATATTAATCGTTAGTTTTAAAAGTAAAAAGATTCACTAAATTTCGGCAGCTGTACTTAAAACTTGTATAGTAATTTTGCTTAAATAAATATTAATAACTTTTAACAAGAAACCGAGAGAAAAATATCTAAACAATCGGGCTGAAAATTTACCAAAAGTAGTATAATGTCTATAATGTCATAAAGATAGATAGTAAAATTATTTATAAAAAAGTAAATATGGAGTATTTTTCTCTAACGCGTCATATCCAGCGCCAAAGTTAAGCCATTTGTTTGCAAAACTATGTATCATTAGTTAGCATTGGGGAAATAGTTATCAGCCCCTCCCCCCAGTCGTAATCTATTTTATTCGTTTAGGATTATCCACAGATTAAACCTATTGTTGACTGTTTTTTAGTGATTAAGTTTTGTAACACTAACTTATTTTATGAGGACAATCGATTTGTTTTATTTATGATTAGTTGATTTAATCTTATTTCAGTCTGATTTGAATATTAATTTAATTGTGTTTTAACATTCTTTTCGTTGATATCGTGACCTGGGCAGCGCCTAATTGGTCATATTAATTTAACCCTGTTGACATTTTTATATTTAGCAGAAGTTCATTTTTTTTGTACCCTATTCTATGATCTAGGTTAACATGTAGATTAGTTAAAGTAGGTTAAAGTAGATTTGTTTAAGAACGTAGTTTTATAACATGTTTGTGTAGATATAATTTAGTTTTTAGCACTTGAAAAAGGTTGAGTTTTACCAAATCGAAACGTCATGATTGGTAATTTTCACGTAATGATGTCAAATGTCCAACTACCTTTGTCTCCCTCATCTGATACTCCATCATTAACAAATTTCAAAAACAAAGTAGAAGATAAGTATTTACATTTACACAATCGTTTAAGAGAGACAGGTTCGTTTAATAAAAGTAAACCCGACGGCATCAATCAAACTCCACAAGGAAGATCAAAAGTATGAATCCCGGAATAAAGCAAAGACATCATTAAAAATAAAATTAATACAAAATGTTTACTTTTCGGTGATAATTGTTGAGTTATAATTTATAAAAATAATGTGTTGTAAAGTTTTGTAATATACTGTTTTGATTTATAATATGTTAAATCTAAGGTTGTAGAGATATACAACACTTTTTAATAGTTTTTATGTTGGTGGAAACGAATAAGTCATTTATTATTGTAGCAGTATTGTTTAGTACTAAAGACGAAATAAATGGACTTAAAATGAGTTTCACTCTAAGTGAGGATAAGCTAGTTACGACTCGTCCGCTGCAACGTGACGAGAACTGGGAATCAGTTCAGTTCTAGAGGAACTTATTTGATGATGACTACCTTGGAACGGTTGGAACTAGTTCCCAGCGCGACATGTTGTAACGGGGAGGTTCCAGTTAAAATGACCCACTTCTACCAAGAAGTAAAGTTTAATATAAGGACATCAATTGTTATGTAGGCAAAACGACCGTAAGGTGCTGAGATGGAAATACAAAGTTTAGAGTCTTTAAAACAGATAAATTATCATTGTACAAACATTGACTTATATCCAGTTGAAAAATACAGTAATTATGTTTAAAACTAATAAGTTGATCATAGTTTAAACATTTAATGTACGGAAATTTATGGGAAATAAATTTAAAACAGATAAAAATACTTTAATATATATCGTCTATCTAAAATAAGAAAATGACTAGCCAATGTTTCTAGTAATATGGCCAGTTATAAAAAAGAATTATAAAACATTGTAAAACTATATATATTTGAGTCTAGTATCAGCAGAAAACCTAAAAATACACATCACGACCTGTGGTATATGTGTAACTTTTAACATAATTATAATAATTCAATAAATGCTAAAAAGCTAATAACACATCTGAAAGCTAATAAATATACAATATTACAATTTTGAATTGACTTAATAATAAATAAAATGAAATTTTAATTACTTGGATAACCAAAACTACTTTAACCATGGAAATATCACAAAATATGTATAAATTTTATCATTAAAAATCAATCTTATGACTTTTTATAGTTAATTGATTTTATTGATTATGCTGTTTACAAATTGCTAATGACTGTAAGATAGTATGGAAAAAGATCAGGATTAACCCTAGATCCGGGGCTATGCAAACTTACCAACCGGGCGGGCCGTTTTGGAGCACACTGTAAGCTTTTTTGTAAATTGGAAAAAATAGTAAACGAAACCATACATTATAATACTGCAAACCGTTTTTATTCTTATAAATGTTAATTTCACATAAAATAACTACAGTCATGGAAACAACATTGTATAGAATTGATATCGTAAGTGGAGTGAAGAATTGCAATTGAAGCGCATAGTGTTCGTAACTTGCAACCCTTATAAATGGTTTACAAAGTTTTTACGAAAAATACCAAGATAGCCAAAATAGACCTATTTATTTTCCAAATAGTATCCAGTTATAAAATTTCCAATAAAAAATAAATAAAAGTAAGAAGTATTTTTGCGAATAAAATAAAGTTGAAAAATTTGTAGTACGAAAGCATTAGGTATGTTATAGACACAAGTAAAAGCAATAAAATTATAAAAAATTTGCTTTATGTAGGAAGTAAATTTTTTTATAAAATGCATAAGTATTTTACTTTGAAATAGGTGACAATATTTTTTTACACCCAAAGAAACAAAATATTGTTTCATAGCATTATAAGATTTTGTTAAATTCCTGAAATTATATACACTTCATACCTAAATATTATTATTTGATAAATTTGAGCTGTAAAAATCCTTACATAATACATCATTGTGAGCACAAATCATGTTTCTAATCATAAAAACAATGAATTTTTTTAATTTTATAAAGTTATAATCGGAATATGTATTTTGCAGGCATTTTCGAAAAAAAGTTCAAAGGCACATATAAAATATAAATTTTGTTTTAATTCTGCCCCTACATAAATTAATATAGTACATTTTCTTCTGAATATGTAGATATATAAATTTATTAGGGTTTATTTGTAAATAAATTTAGTAGGTGTAATTGCAAAAATGTAAGCAAGTAATCATTTGAATACACATATTTACTTCATTATTCCTTAGCTTATAAATTACCAATAATACTAATGTTTGCCACAATAATAGAGGATGAACCACTGGTCCATTTCCTTTACGGGATGCATTCCTTTGTTTAGTTCAGTTGATAACGATGAGACACCTGACGCGGCGAGGAAGGGTCACCGGCCACTCTGTTGGAATCAGTTGACGCCCTGGACCTTTTTCGCCGTTTTCGAATAGCCACCACTACCAACCTAAGGTACGAAATACCACTACACTCATACAATCAAATTTACCGTTTTTCTTCTTTCAAGGGTATTTTTTTCATTAAAATTTATCAACAAATAAGCTCTACAGACTAAATTGTTAATAAACACATTTTGTGTCGATTGCCCAGTTAGAAAAATGCATTTGCAAAAGGTACGAAGAATTTTTTTAACTATTTCTTTTTGGCAAACAGACCTTCCTATGGATGGATCGGTTTTTGAACGGCCAGTTTTCGGCAAGATAGCTAGCGTCTAGTATTTGTCAAAGAAGAACAATTTTAGCAAGCGAAGCTGCCTGTGGTGGGGCATTTCAACTGCGCACTTGTGTTCTGTGTTGGTTTTTACTTGGAATTTGTTTATTATTGCAGATACCGACAAAAACGTTAATCATGAGTAAAGATTATTGAATTCTGAATCGAATGGTACCCATTTCATTACGCTAAGTTGATAAACAAAAATGTATCAATACTCTTAACCAATCGACGTGTGGCACGTCGATTGCCCGGATCTAGCGTTAAAAAAAGATAAATGCCAAGAAGTATTGTTTTACGAAGTTAATTATATTATTTGCACTTTTTATGTCTATAGGTAATTGGTTGAAGTGCTTAGGACCTAAGTAACGAAAGGAGAGACGTAAAATTGATATGTCTACTTCAGGTAGGCGAAATTGTTTATTGTTACTAAAGCGAGTATGATAGAAATCAGTTGTCTTGTAAAGGAGCCAAAGGAACTTAAAAATAATAATATGTTGAACTAGTAACATTTTATTCTGTAGTATAAGGTGAGTAAAGACTGCATAAGATAAGAAAATATAGTACTATGGATAAATAGTATATTATCTTTACCTAATGATTAGTGAAACTCAATAAATATTACTCCTGGTAAAATGGTAATTGATAGTTAAATGTTTACACTGTGATCACCCGATAAATCTCCAATATAATTTCTGTGTTTTTAAACTGGATATAAGTAAAATATTCTACAATAATAGTTTATATGATGGACATTAAACTTATCTTTCCATCTTAAAAATTTATTTTACCAGGCGAAGTTCGGGCTAAGAATCTCTCAGTAACACTTAGCCTGGGGACCAATGGCTTAAAGGTGACTTTCGAACTACTACCAGTGACCGGGTAGGCAGGCTGCGTGCAAGGACATGATCACTTTGACGGTTACCCAGATAAAGAAAGACCAGTTCGATGTTGCTTGACACTGGTTATCTTGCGATAACGGCGGAACCCTCCCGTCAAGGCACTTTCCTCAGCTGCGCTCGATGTTGCTTGACTCCGTTATCTTGCGATAACGCCGGAACCCTTCGGTCAAGGCCACTAGCACTTACCACATTTACTGTCATTTTTGCCTACATAACAATTGATGTCCTTACATTAAACTTTACTTCTTGGTAGAAGTGGGTCGTTGCAACCGGAACCTCCGCGTTACATGTCACGCTGGGAACTAGTTCCAACCGCTCCAAGGTAGTCATCATCAAATAAGTTCCAATATAAAGGAACTGATTCCCAGTTCTCGTCACGTTACAGTTTAATGATTCGTAACTAGATTATCCTCACTTAGATTGGAACTCATTTTAAGTCCATATATTTTATATTTAATAATAAACCAACCTGCTGCTAATCATAATCAATTACAATCTCACCATATACGAGCAAACGTGTGTAGTTGTTAAGGCTATCAGTCTAAACATTCATGATTGTATGTAAAAAAATTAAAAAAAAACAATTCGTGAGATCAAGCAAAAGGTACACAGCCTCGTGATACTTTCTTCAAGCAAAGACGATTTTCTCCTTTTCCCCGAGAGTACAATTTTACCAAACCAGAATTTAAATGTATGGGAGACTGATATGCTTACGTTAAAC
The DNA here is from genome assembly GCA_035578905.1 of Stictocephala bisonia. Taxonomy (NCBI): domain Eukaryota; kingdom Metazoa; phylum Arthropoda; class Insecta; order Hemiptera; family Membracidae; genus Stictocephala; species Stictocephala bisonia. The sequence goes on from JAQJVL010001282.1 coordinate 173,006, forward strand.
AAAGGTTATATGTGAGAAATGCTTTAAAGTCATCACTATTAATGCACTATGCAATTATTACGAATACAAAATAGCAACACTTTCTATAATATTTAGTTTTATTTCAACCCATTATATTTTTTACTGTATTTTAGTGTTGCTGTCAATTAAATAGTTGCGCTGTACATAATTTTCCCAAACAAATTAAAATGTGCTCCCTCTTAATAGGAGTAGTAATATTTTAAATAAAATAACGATTATATTACCTTCCTTCTTACAGTGAAAATGCAGTATATAAAAATAGAATAACTTGTTTTTACAAATGGGTATATCACTTGTAAAATATTTCAATAAAAACAAGATTTTATTTTTATATTGTTGTTATATAGTGTTAGTTGAGTTTTAATTATTTTACATTGTTTTGATTGTTAGGCTTATGTTTTCATTGTTGCATATAATGTCTCTAATGTACAAATGATATGTTTGACCTATTATTTTGAACTCTTTCGTTATACGTATTTGTTCGTTTTACCTAAGGCCATTAGGAGAGCTGAAAACAGCTTACACCCTCACCCTTACCAGATAATTATATTATATAGTAAATTAACTCTCTATTTAGTATCACCCAGCAACAAATGTTAATTATTATTATTTATTTAAGATTAATGTATTATTAGTAATATGTTTGAATTATTTTGCAATGCATGCATGTTTGTCGTCATATTTGATTGTGTTCTTCAGTATTTGGTTTTAAGATGCCATTCATAGTGAAATGCTTCATTGCCATCAGGAAATACCTGTTAGGAAGTATATAAATAAAAATTAAAATAAACAACAAAATCCCCCTCACAGTGAAACTACTTTATTTTCCTATTAAACGTGTTTTTAATTATTAAAAGACACTTATTTAAAAGAATTCAATAACGTTATTTATAATCTTGAAAAATAATCTGTGCTGACTAGGAATCATTGAGGCAAATTAAAAACAAATATGCTTTTAACAATATGATTTATATAGGAAAATTTATCTATATAAAATAAAGTTAAAAAATATACCTTATTATTTATAAAAATTACAGATCTACGTACAGTTTTAAATATACAAATTAAGTCTTTGGAGCAAATGTTGAAATAATTAATTAACATGTTTAGGCGTTGATAAATAAATAAGAAATTAGTGATGGAAGGTTGTAAAAGGATTTCATTTTATGTTCTGCAAGAACCACTGAACTTATGTTAGACCAAGAAGCCAACTTCGTTGAAGGGGCTTAGTATAACAGCTTTGCATATGCAATGGGGTGTGAAGTACCGCTTCGTCAAATTGAAACACGAAATGAGTTTCTACTAGGGAAGGAATTGTACTTCAGTTAAACAAGCTTTCTAAAAACAATGATAAAAGCTAGTATTTTTGTAAAAACACAAGTTTAAAATAATTGTGTAATGTGATTAAATTTCAATTCAACAATCAATACTAACAGTACGCCTGATACCAGTAAAGTCTGCCTATATAGTATATTTTTAGTTAGAGAATATTTTAATGCAAAGAAGTTATTCAAAATCATAAAAACTAAATAACAGCCACCAGAGTATTGTTTTACAGAAAATAATTGATCTATGAAACTGTTTGATTGATATGTTATAGTCAAGATTATTCACTAGATAGTATAAAAAGAACTCTCTTCATTATAGTAATTAAATAATAACAAGGAGATAACATTTACTCGTATGTGATAGATTATTCCATCGGGAGAACGTTTGAGAAGTCTAGGGTTTCCATGTTGGGTGGCAGTCAGGGTCCGGATGTTGTGTAGGGAGGAGATGTGAGTATAAAGCTTATCAAATAGCTGAGAGTCAGACTAACACTACGTGGTTCGGGTTCCACGTAAATCTGTAGGTCCTTTAGATGCCCTAACTAGTGGGCTAATAATAAGTGGTCCTTTCTGAGCTAAGTCAAACAGTTAGTAACAATGACTACACTCGTTCATGTACACTCATCACGATCATTTACCCCTCATGTTTGCCCATATATTTCATCGGCATCTTAATACTGATTAATAATGTTTTAGGCATAGTTTATGCATTTTTATTAGTATTAAAACCAAATTTAGGTACTCCATGAAATACCAATAGTTCGACCTAGGTATAGTATCCGTGATGCTTACAATTAATTATCCTGGGCTTTGTGGTTTTCCTCATTTAGTTGGAGAGACAGTGGACGTGAGATCTAAGGTGCCAGAACTTTGAAAATAATTTAGAAATAGGGCAGGTCCAAATCCTGGTCTTGACTGTTAGTTTTATCAGTAATATTCACCTCGTATTGTACTGGTTCCCCTTCACTCTGTCTGATAAGTTCCCCACACATATAAATAGTAAATGGGGAATGGGTAGAGAAAGGTTAAAAAGGAGATAAGCCTTTCCTTAAAAATATAATAAATAAAAATAACTTACAACATTTAAATATTTCAATCAACAGGCTATACATGTGTTGGTTCACGTAAATGCTTATATTTGTATGTTCTGATCAACTAAAAAATATGTTCACCAATCACAATCAATTAAATATTTTGATCGTTTGTTGTCTCATTTGACTGCTGTTAACTGAAAAATATCTGACAAGACTGTGATACAATTTAAGTTGACAGGAAAAGACCTGCCTGATTTAAAACATATGTTTGGTTGAGAAACCTTTTTCTAAAGGGATGAATGAGACCATAAAGTCAATGATATGTAGTTAACAATGTAGATCTTTGACCTATTGTTATTATTGCCATCATTAGATTTGAGGTAGTAAATTGCTCACCACTGGCCATCCTAATGTAAAGATTAGCAGTATTATTCGTTATTTTTTTTCACTTAGTAACTTTAATATAAATTTATTTCTATTTTGATGTTTACTTGCAGTGTAATTAATTATAGTTCCCACTTACAAATATTTCTCTACTTAATGGAGCCAATGCAGTGTAAATTTCAGAAATAAATCTATTCTGTATTCCTTAAGGGGTGTTCTGTTCACGTAAATTAGAAAAAAAACATTAACATGTCGTAACTCTCAATAGTGCAAGAAATATATGAAAAGCAATAAAAACAGTCAACAATGTTTCTATACTAATGGTTTCTATTGGTGGCATATAAATATTTTTAAGGCACTTGGAGTTCCGTCCAACGCTAGTTGTTAATCGATCACGATTGTTAAAACTAACTTTTTAATGTTATTTCCACCGTGAGCATACCATCTCATAGTTTGACTAGTTATCCTGCCATAACTGGAATTATAAGTTTCAATGCAATCGTAATGTTTCGAGTTTGTTTAAGAGTTGTGTAGTTGGTAGCATTGCAAGTAACATGTCTTTCATAACACGATGTTTTATGCTTTGCTGTGGTAAGGCAGCTTCTTTTCCTGGTTGTATATTAATGCTGCTTTAAAATATTGTTAAATATAGGTACATTTTTTAAAACAATTATACAACTAAATATACAAATGTAAGGTAAAATTATGATTTTATATTGTTGAAATATTTAATTGCAAGATTTTTTTTGTTTTTAGAAGATAACTCTTGACGTATTGTTTTAGATTAAATACAAATATTGTCCTCTCACTTTCATATTCCCATATGGATCATAGAGTATGAGAGAAAAAGGAAAACCCTGTGGTATCCAGTGAGAATGGTGGAAGAGTCAAAACATTTTAAGACATTTAAGTATTTCTTATGAATTTCAAAACTACGTGATATTTCGAACTGTAATAACCCGTGTCATCTCACGCTAAATACACAAGACTTCTTGTAACATTTGTAAAGCCACGCGATCATATATAATTCCGGGGAGCAGACCTCGAAAAAAATTTTTTTATCCATTTTTTTTTTTTACTGTTTATTGTAGCTCATTTCCTGCTCTTTAAATTGATATATAACTTGATGTATATTTAATTTATATCAGGTGTGAAAAAATGCTTTGTTTAAAACTATGCAAGTGCATTTTTGCAACAAATTGTTACCAGAGTAATAAGTTCATAAATGTTATTTCTTATAGTGTCTATGTTTTGAATGACAACATAATTTGAAAGGCTTTGACTGCCTTATAGGCAATGTTTGTTTACATTTCTGTTTGGTGTTTATTGTTGTGACAGCTGTCAGTTAGTACTACAGGTTATTTTATAGTAATAACTGTGTGTTTCAAGTAGTTATTTGTTTGTGGATTACATTTGTGTAATAATAATATAATTATAATCTGCACAATGCCAAGATCAAATAGGATTTTTAAAAAGAAGAAAACATTTGGTTGACATGCTCAAGGTAATAAATCTAACCCTAACTTATGTATATACATATTAAAGGCCTAGTACATCAGTCCAAACTCCACCTTCAAATGAAAGCAGATCCAAGCCCAAAGATACTAGTGCATCTAAAATAAAACTTGCCCAACATTTTGGAGAGTACAAACAATTTGGAAACAGTAGCTTTGATTACAACATTGTAGATATAAGTACAATTCAAGAACTTATTCAACAAACTGCAGTTTGCAAAATTTTTCATGGTAATTTGTCTTAGAGTAATAGATCTTAGAGTATTTTGTAATATATTCATTTCTCCAAAAACAGTGTTTTTTTATACCCTATGTACCTTTTTCTCCAAAACTGTTGGAGCTAGAACATTGAAACTTGATACACATATGTAGGGCTTTAATATACACAACTTCTTCAGTTAATTTATATAAATACTCAAAATAAAAATATAAAAAATATTGAAAATAAAAATTTTTGTTTATAAATTTAATACTTATAAAAAAATTGTTTCTGCATAAACTAATTAAAATAAACAAAATTCCCCTGGAGAGATTGTTTACAAAGAGGGTATAAAATAATGGTAAAAATTTCATCTCCATATCTTAAATAGTTTTTGAGAAAAAGGTACATAAGATAGGGAAGTCTGCTCCCCTTATATTTCTTCAGCATCAAATAATTACTAAGGTCATAAATCCAATAGTTTTCATTTATGTAAATTATAATCATAAGAACGATACAAAAGCTCAATACAAAACCAATCAAACTGTATAATAGTTTGAGACTTTACATTAACTGAACCTATGTAATCAATAAAAAAAAAACAACATGATTACTAAATAAGGTTTCCGTGAAAAATATTACCAAGCAAGCTAAGTGGTAGGCATATCTTTTTTTATATTTAAAATTTTCAACCAATCTGTGGTTGTTGAAATTATTTTAATTCAATTTAATGAAATTAAATTTAATTTAAAATATATTAAATTAATTAAAAATATATTAGATTAATTTTATAAAATTAATTAAATGTATTCTAACAAAAAATAATATTATTTGTTATATTAGTAGCTAGATTGTAATATATAAAACATGTCGCTGATAAATAAATACAATTAGTCACATATACGTTAATAATTTAAATAAATGAAATTTCAAATATCAAAGAACTCTACATTAATGACTGAGTTTTAATTAAACCAAATAGTAATCGAATTGGTTACATTTTACTATCAAAACACTGCTAGTTTTGGTAACATTACTAATAACTTGTAGTTTCATGTCACTTGTTGTATTTAAATATTAAATGTTTATATTTAAATAAAATTATTAAATATATATTTGTCAAAACTAACATATTTTGTCGTAAGTTTGTAACACAGTAACTGTATCACATTCGGAGTGGTATTACACAGTTCCGTGGGAAGAAACTTGAAACAATCTGTAGACTTAGAGGAATGAATTAATATCCTGCAAGATCTTCTCTACCATTTCATATTCTGTTATTCATAATTCCTCTTATAATGAGTGTTCTTGGAAACTAGTTACGGCTTGTTCAGGTATATGTTAGTGTTCTATAAAGATAAAAAAGGCAAAAAAATTTCCTGATGCAATTAAACGTTAAACATTTCATCATATGTTGTAATGAAGATTATCCACGAGAATTAAGTCATTAAGTCTTATTATTAAAAGTTTAAAACTGATAACAATTTGAAATTTAGAGCTTCAATAAACTATAAGTTGTTGATAAATTAAATTTTTATAAAATAATTATTTTTATTGGGTAATGATTACATGTCGACTTTATTGACCACAGGGCTGTAACCCAGCTTCATAAAAACAGATTTTTGTGGAGATTGTAGGCGATTGGTTCTATACTTGGTTCTTTTAATGCCAGGATGGAGTCCACTCAATGGTTGCCACGACGTGGACACTACTAGAGAAGTGTGGGGTGTCCATGTTGGATGGTAGTCAGAGTTCGAATGTTGTGTAGGGGAGAGAACTGAGTTCTGAGCTTCAGGCTACAGATAGCTGAATACTACGTGGCTCGGATTCTAGGTCACGCTGGAGGTCCATTAGATTCCTTAATGATGGATAATTTTGAATAAACTGCATGTGAAATAAATGCAATACAAGCACATTGCATTTAATACGGCTAAGTAGGCTATATTAATTGTAGACATATTAGACTGTGGTAAGTCCAAAAATGATGGGTTTAAATGATAAAATAAAAATAAGTTAAAACAAAATAAAACATTACTATTGTAATATCATTCACCATTTGTTTATTTTTGAGTGCCAAAGGTAAGTATTACTGAGACTACTCAAAAAATATTTCGTTATCAGTTAAATCATAATCTAGAGTAGGCCTACTCCACTATTACACATCAACTCATTTTAATCTCACAATACATTATTTAAAAAGTAAATAAATAAACAAAATCGCTGGTACTTTGGATGATTTAGTTGCTATATGAATGTAGTCTAGGATTTCTATGCATATATCTTAGTTGCGCTTTTGGACATTGATTCAATATAAATTTACATCAAAAACAGTTTCGACTGAGCATGTGAGAAATATGAATCGAAACCATAGATCAGTATTATAATATTATTAGTCTAATATTTAATATAATATTAATTAATCTCGTATATTATCAAAGCCTACAAGATATATATTCAAATTCTTTATTTATTATTTTGTACAACAAATATTCTACAAGCAGTCTTTTTTTTTATTCCTGTAGCCTATGGCTATTTGAGGAAAAATCTTACAAATAAACACATATTCTATGATGTTTACACTATAAAACACATTTTGATCCATTTATTTCTTTTTTTGTTATTTTTAAATAAATATCTAGTATTTTTTAATTTTATTATTTTTTTACTTTATAAACGAACATGATTAGACTCTTCATATCTATACAAAACAAAATACAGTAATCAGATCAGGAATTTAATAAAAATTACATCAATTCAAAGCCAAATCTTATTAGACCCAAATACCTTCAAATACGAACATAAATATATATAATATATAACACAACGTAACACAATATAATATGACATTGTATAAATACCTAGACCAAGTATTAGAAAAATTAGCTAGAGTAAATGTTTAACAACAACAAAACAAAAATCAACAATAAACAATAAATTAATCTTCTTTGGAGTATTCACTGATAACAGGTTGCAAAAGCAATTTGGGGCACAGAAATGTACAGAATATAGAACTGTGAATATACCGACTATATTAAAGGTCTAATATGGACGGTACTGACTGTAAACCAAGAGGGGTGAAATCTAAAAACAAATCCTGTCTTGACAGAGTTGCCTTCGAGGACTGTTTTCAATAAACAACTGATTGGTTAGTTTTTTAACCACACACTACCGATCCGAGCACTGATTGACAGCTCAACCGCTCTGTTTGGTGTTATGGTGTCCGCAAATTTTGTCACAACTGTTTCACCCCGAGCCGAGTGGCGAACATAGCATCGCCTCGTAACATTTTGGCTGAACCACAACTCTGGGAAACTTCATCAACTGAAGATCTCGTTTCCTACAGTTCTTTCTCAAGTGTTGTGTCGTAGTGTCGAGTTGTGTCTAGTTGTTTGTTATTTCCAATATATCTATCTACATGGCTAATTCACAAACTATTGCAGCAGCTGCATATTTATCTCCATTTGGCCACGACCAAGGGAAGGAAAGATTCCTGAGTTGGTGGCAGGAGACATTTCTACAAAGAATAAATGGTGGAGTTCTGTTCAGACTAAACTTTAAAAAAAAATAAAGTAGTATTTTTATTTAAAATTATAGAATGTGTGATTAACCAATCATTACAAATTACTTTAATAACATGTACACATATACTTTGAGAATACATACCAAAAATATACTACAAAATATTCTAAAAACTCACTTAAAACACAACGAGTGAGTGTTTAACTAAGTTAACCATTCAAACAATAAATAGTGTATTTATTTTTTAAATAGACTAGGCCTACAAGAAACAAAACATACAATTCTATATATAATTTATGCCAACAAATTCTGGTTATAAAAAAAGCCTAACGATTATCAAATTATTTTCTATTTCGTCTTAAAAAAAAGCCTTAAGAGTTATATTTTCCTTAAATAAACGTCAATCCTGTAAAGAATTCTTTCAAAATTATAAGGTTCTGACCTTTCCTTCTCTTTTTATTCTTGAAACCCTCACTTTTGTAAAATTAAATTTCCCTGTCTTTTCCACTTTCTCTAACCACTCTTACACTCTTCGTGTCAATCACAGTTTAAGAGTACCAAAGCATTCTACTGCCTTCTTTGAGAAACATACCCTTTATAATGATGTAGCTCTTTATAACTGCCTTCCACTCTCACTTAAAATGGAGACTAACCATATAAAATTTTAGAAACAACTGAAAAGCCTTCTGCTCTACCTCTGTTGTTACAGCGTCCATGAGTTTCTAGCTGGCCATAAATAATTCTGATTTACTGTGATTGTTGCAAACTTTGAAATATAAATAAATTGTTTTTGCTCTATCTTTTCACATGTTGTAGTCTTAGTTTATTATTGCTTAATTGCATTTACTATGACTTGGCTAATGCGTGTATATATGTTTACTGGCTTAATAAACGATATGATTTGATTTGATCAACAACCTTGAAATATGTTGAATAACAAACACAACAACAATTTAAGTAATGAGGTAAGTACAGTACCAGGTGATCATCGTTAAAGCAAATATAGATCAAAATCTCTCACACATATTTAAAACACATTGCCGGCCGACGATAGACACCGGCGGTTAGTCATCAGTTGGTGTCTATCGCCGGCCGGCAAATGTGTTGTACTCGTGTTTTAATATGTTTAAATGTTTTAAACAGTGACATTTTTGGAAACCTAATAATGACGCTTTATATACTTTGAAATGTACATAGCAGTAATGTAACTGAAGAACTGTTATGACAGAAAAAAAGGTAATTTAAGCCAGTATTATTTCTAAAAAGATAGATCATTTATAAATTATAATAAGATAATACAGAGTGTTTTTTTGTAACCCTCGATAAACATCTTTGTATCTTCTTCACTCCACTCCATCGCTGAAATTTTACAACTACACTAAACTTACAACAACCACACTAAAATTATTTAAACTACAATATACTTACATTACACTAAACAACTACTGGTTTGACAATAAACCATATGCTATATTTAGCGTGAAACTTTTGCCAGAACTCCACTTGAGTTGCTGAGTTTTGGTGTTACGGAAGGAAATTACGAGAGGATGTTACGAACCTGCCACACATTACCGAGCGCCGAGCCGTAACACCCCTTTGATGCGTCGGGGAAAACCGACAACTGATAAAGGGTTCGCCCAGATGCTCGTCACGACGCTTGGTTCGGCACTCGGATCTACCACACACTACCGTAACATGTCAAAATCTGTTACGGTTCGGCGCGCGGCTTGGTAGTGTGTGGCGGGCTTTAGGGTTATGTTGACAAATAAACTATTTTATATCTGATTCGCTCAATATAATTGTATTTTCCTATTATTTGTAAAAAAAAGTGTGTCTATATAAGGCCTATGTGCAATAATCAGTTCTTTGTGTTTGGTGTTTAATTGTGATTAATCCATGTGATTGTGATGTATAACCTAAAAGTCATTATTGGTGTTGGTAAGTAAATATCAATATATTGGTGAGTAAGCCTAATATTTTATGTTGTGTTTGTAAACTAATGAAATTATGTTAACGGTGTGTTTTCAACTGGTTGTAGTTATGTTAATGTTGTAGATAATGAGTTAATTACTGATGGAATTCTATATTCAGGCACTAGTCTAGCATAATTATTGTAATGCCTTTACACTTGATATTGTCTACGCCTAAAAATTATATTGCACATCATGTTGAATTCTATAGTCTTTATTGAAATAATGTTTACTCGGGTCAATATACCTAGCCAAATAATCAAATTTCATTATTCCTAGCCACTCCAATGGAATATTACAGAACAGTACTTTCAATATCCTTGCTAAGACATTTTTTAATTATATATTGACACATTCATGGGCTAAATAGTAAATAGTTATTCCATAATGAAACATACTGCACAAGAGAATAATAAATAAGTCTCTTTGTGCTTACAGATAAATTGTGTCTAATTCTCCTACACTTAAACAGATCTATTCTGAGACAATTTGTTAGATAGGCTATATGAGAATAAAATTTATAAAACATCTAATATAACTCCAAGATGTTTTATAGTAGGACAACATGCAAGTAATTTAAAGAACAAACAGAATATTGTGTACAACATGTTTAATTATGGCATAATAGTTCAGCATAATTTTTTATTGGCAATCTAATATTTATTCTAGGATTTCTAAAAACTATGGCCTTAGTTTTCTTAGAGTTTAGCATAATTGAATTGTTAAAAAAATATTTTATTACCAAATCTAAATCTTTCTGTACAATGGACATACCTCTATTGATATTATTATGAACTAGGTACATTATGTTATCATCTGCATATTGTAATATTTTACTGTGTATTTTTAAAAATGGCAAATCATTGACATAAATATTAAATAGGACCAGTGATATTATACTCCCCGGTATTTAAGGAAATTGGCTTGGATATGAATTAAGCCAAATTCCTGATTGTAACTAATACTATTACTTTTAACAGTGGAAATTCCGTTTTTACTTAATTAATGATAGTAAAATTGCGTGTATAATTATATCTGATCTAAAATAAAAAGGAAATACAGTATTTCAGAAATTTACATAACATTTGTATTCATATTACCCAAATGTGATGAGTTCATTAAGAGTCAAAATTATTTGTTAATATTTATACATTTATTTTATTATATTTTAGTAAAAGGTTCTAATTACATATTAGTGGTTAAGATAGTCAGAAGTAGGAAGACGGAAGCATCAATGTGGCCTCGAGGTGTTTGACCACTAGAAGGTCACTGTGTTGGGATATATTCACGGGCCAGCGAGGACATGGGGGAAGTGACCCGTCGGGAGTTTCCGGGGTTGGTTGTACCAGCGTAATGTTTCAGAGCCGAATGCTATGAAAAAGTCATTCACATATGTTCACGTACCCAAGGAGCTTTATAAGGGTTGTCACATCCACATCCGTTAAATACATATTATGTACTACTCATAGTACTTAAATATGTCGTTAAATAAGTACAGTACGGTCGCGGTAATCCGATATTTGTTTCCAGGGGCCTGTTCGGACTATCAAGGTTTCAGAAAACAATAATATTTATTTCATAAAATCACCATATAATAGAATAGTTACTAAACTATAAAAGGTTTAGTTATTACTAAACATAATAACAAGCTAGACAAGTACAGTGATGAAAAAATCAAACTATTTACATACGTGGCTTATTTGTTAAAACTGCTGAGTTCAATTACAAGAAAATGTTTATATCTTTAAAAATCATCTAAACTAGTCTTTATTTTCAGAACAAGTCATCAAATAAGAAACCCATTGGAAAACTCAAAATCAAAAATAAATGAAGAAGATAAATCTGGAATATATAAAATTAATTGTGATAATTATGATAAGGTGTATATTGGCCAAACAAAAGAAAAATTAAAACAAGATTCAACACACAGCAAATGTTAAGTATGGACAATGTGAAAAATCAGCAATGGCCAAACATGTACTAGAAAAATGACATAACTTTTCTAGTTTGAAGTTCTAAAACAAATTAACAAAAATCAATTATTAGATGCATTAGAAACATTCTACGTGAACAAATGTAATACACTAATTGTAAATAATGAACCTCCTCCTATTCTAAATTCTCCGTTCATACAGTATAATTTAAAACAGAAAATTAATATGTATTCATATTTATATATACAAACTTTACATTTAATTTTTTTTTTTAATCTACCATGTTTAAAATATTTATATTATTATATTTTGTAAACAAATGTTTTTTAAAATTATAATTTGGTTGATGTCTGACGATGCGTACATTGTACGTGAAAGGTCTCACAAAATAAATTATTTTATTGGAATTTATGAGAATTTTTAAAATTATTTAATCAAATTTTACATAATTAATAAAGTAATCTGTAATTTTAAAATTGTCTGTTTACGTTTATTTGATATTCTGATTGTTATTAGAACAACATTACTGTCACTGTTAATATCCGGACAAAAAACTAACAAGTTGGGACGTGCAACGAAAACAGCTGTTTGCAAGTGGCCGGGAGGGTCGTTCGGATTACCGCGTGATTCGGATTACGGCGACCCTACTGTGCTAAGAGTTTTATAGAACGTTTCAGGGTGTTTGAAGAAAAATGTGAAAGAGAGGACATTAAATAGCCTAAAATTTCCTTTTATAAATAATATAAGAGTGCCAGTCTTCAACACAGTCAATAACTATGTGACAATCTACGAATTTTGCAAGGAAAAATTGTTAATGAAATGACTCGTACCATAATATTAAGGTTCTGTCGGGTGTAGGGGACTTTGTCGTTCGAGACTAGACGAGGTTTTGGGGCTCAGCTAGTTCTTGGTGAGTTCGAGACTACACTAGGTTTTGGGGCTCAACTAGTTCTTGGTGAGTTCGAGACTATCGAGCTTTTGGGGCTCAGCTAGTTCTTGGTGAGTTCGAGACTAGCGAGGTTTTGGGGCTCAGCTAGTTCTTGGTGAGTTCGAGACTATCGAGCTTTTGGGGCTCAGCTAGTTCTTGGTGAGTTCGAGACTAGCGAGGTTTTGGGGCTCAGCTAGTTCTTGGTGAGTTCGAGACTAGACGAGGTTTTGGGGCTCAGCTAGTTCTTGGTGAGTTTGAGACTAAATGAGGTTTTGTGGCTCAGCTAGTTCTTGGTGAGTTCGAGACTAGACGAGGTTTTGGGGCTCAGCTAGTTCTTGGTGAGTTCGAGACTAGCGAGGTTTCGGGCTCAGCTAGTTCTTGGTGAGTTCGAGATTAGCGAGGTTTTGGGGCTCAGCTAGTTCTTGGTGAGTTCGAGACAAGCGAGGTTTTGGGGCTCAGCTAGTTCTTGGTGAGTTCGAGCTTTACCTACTTTAGAACTAATTGTTTAGTTGTTTTCAGCTCTAGGACACAAGTCGATTAGCGGAAGCCTTGCCTAGTATTTGCAGTTAGTTTGTGATAAATTTGTGATTGTATTATATTTTTATGGCATTGTCTTTTCTTTCAGGTAAGATAAGTTTGTATATTTTGGTTGCTGTTCTTAGTTATAGTATTTCTTTAGTTTTAGTAAAGAAGATTTTATTACCTTATTTTATAGCGTTTAATTACTTAAACTTTTACTTAAGACCCTAGATTACTCTTTTTTAGTGTTAAGACCCTAGATTACTCTTTTACCTCTCACAGTTTGTTTAGTTTAGGAAGAGTTGGTCTTATTACACAAACAATAATTATACTTCTAACTATTATTTAGTCTTATAATAATCTTAAGTATTTTTTTTAGTACATGTTTACTGTACTCTATAATTTTTGGTGATCATTTGAATTTAAAACTGACTATAGAATGTAAAAAAACCCATAGATATACAGAAATAAGTTGTTTGGAATGCAAATATTTTTTATGAAAAAATTATTGAGTGGACCGATATATATTGTCCATAACAAACTCCACCGGTATGAGACAATATTTAAATCTCTGTTGTTGGAAACTTATTTCCGGCCTGCATCCCTTTCATCATAAGACCACTTTTTGCAATGCGGGTGTGGTTTGCGGGACACGCTGAATATTTGCGGCTGGAAAATTGTCATGTGGTTCCCGCAGTTGCAGCCTGCATGTTACTCGTATACCTCCCATGGCGGTTGTCAGAGCTGCCAACGTTACTCAGTTGTCATCTTGGAAGAAGGTGGGTAGCATAAATTTTGAAAACAGACCCTCCCATCCCAGTCCTGCTTATAGTTTATTTTAAACTATGCAATTTTACTAAAAATTAGCAAACTGTATGTTTAATAATTAATGTTTCATGTTTGTTTTTATTCTATTACGATGGAAAATACAACGTCGTGTTTGGCATCTTGTGCTTTTTAACATCACACAATTTATAAAAAAGATTAACTCTATATATTGAACTGGGGCATGCACTTTTACCCGCAAGTTATGTTACAATCCAATCGTTACGCACACGTACAGCGAGACACAGCACCCGCAGGATCATGCTTCAAAGACTTCCTGTAATTATACCCCCTCCCATCCCAAACCAAGGAATGAAAGAGGTTTTGTGTGAGTACAGCCAGTGCTGCGCAGTAAAATTCAAATGTCCTTAATGCCGGTCAAACCATCTTAATGGACTGATTGTTATTATTCTCAGAGACCGGAAACTAACGTCTTCCGAGGTGACTAAGGGCTCCTGATTTTGGAATTGTCCGGACTTGCTAAATAAATACATGTCTGCTCTTTAGAGCATTGATATTTTTATTTCAGTAATGGGTTACTTAAGGGGGGGGGGTTAAGTTTGCATGCTCATGAACAAACTTGTGAACTTGCCTTCGGACCTATAACATCTGAGGAAATGCTCGTGGACGAGCATGTGAACTTGTTGGCGGACCTATTAAACGTGAGAACATGTTTGTGGGCAAGCTTGTGAACTTGTTGGCGGACCTATTAAACGTGAGAACATGTTTGTGGGCAAGCTTGTGAACTTGTTGGCGGACCTATTAAACGTGAGAACATGTTTGTGGGCAAGCTTGTGAACTTGTTGGCGGACCTATTAAACGTGAGAACATGTTTGTGGGCAAGCTTGTGAACTTGTTGGCGGACCTATTAAACGTGAGAACATGTTTGTGGGCAAGCTTGTGAACTTGTTGGCGGACCTATTAAACGTGAGAACATGTTTGTGGGCAAGCTTGTGCTTAACAGTTAAACTCAGCAATCAAACGGGTAAAAAACAATATAAGCATAATAACTACCGCGTCTCTGGCAGGGAACAGGAGGCAAGGACGAGTATGTGCAGTACGCGTGGAATTGCTGAAAGACTAATACACGTAGGGACATGCTCATGGGGAATTCCCACGTATCAAACCGATCCGATGTTCTAGAGAATGTCCACATCAGCAAGTTTACGTCAAAAAACCCCATTACACGGGAGAACTTGCTCGTGAGTATGCTGATGTAAACATGCTCGTGAGCAAGTCCTTGCGTGTAACACCCCCTTTAGTGTAACCTTTTATATTTTCATTGACTACATAATGGTTGTGGCAGTGTTAGTCCTGTATTTATTTAGCTTCATACAACTATTTGAACCAGTATTTGAAATTGAGAGTATATAAAATCAAATTAATCAAATTAAAACTTCTGTACTTACAATTTATTCTAAATTTGCTGTTCTTTATTTGTTGTACATAATTGTAATAAAACAATGAATCACTATGAATCAAGATATAAACCTATTTTTAACGATATCCACACATTTCAAATTTTCTCTCCGAGGTTGTGGTAGGAACCGGAAGGTGCAAGGCTAAGTTTTATAAGGTACTTAACCTGACTTCATAAAGTCTTTAAACCCCTAAATCTCTTCGGACTCGTAATAGGGCTTGAATAATGTATATGCCATTAACCAAGCACATGTTTCAACTTTAACAACATTTTGCATAGTTTGCAGCCATCGATCAAGGGCTTATTGGTTAATATAGAACCCTAAGTCGGGAATCATTTTATCCAAAAATCAATAAACTTGTCCTCACTACCGTTGACCCTTCAAACATAACGGAAATAAGGTAGTCTTAACCAATCTACAAGGAAATCCCCTCCCATAGCACCATAACGCCAATACATAGCCCTTCAAGACATTCTCAACTATCCTACAATCCCTCACAGAGACTGTAGTATCATAACACCAATATAATAGTCCATCAAGAAATACTCAACTACTCTACAATCCCTTACAAAGAATGTCATATCATAAAGCCAATATAATAACTCATCAAGATATACTCAACTGTCCTACAATCCCTTACAAATACTTTAGTATCATAAAGCCAATATAATAACTCATCAAGACATACTCAACTACTCTAAAATCCCTTACAAAGACTGTAGTATCATAGAGCCAATATAATAACTCATCAAGACATACTCAACTACTCTAAAATCCCTTACAAAGACTGTAGTATCATAAAGCCAATATAATAACTCATCAAGACATACTCAACTACTCTAAAATCCCTTACAAAGGCTGTAGTATCATAAAGCCAATATAATAACTCATCAAGACATACTCAACTACTCTACAAAACCGCACATTGTCTGTATTATCATAACGCCAATATGATAGCCGATCAAGACATACTCAACTACTCTACAATACCACACATAGTCTGTATTATCATAACGCCAATATGATAGCCGATCAAGACATACTCAACTACTCTACAATACCACACATAGTCTGTATTATCATAACGCCAATATGATAGCCGATCAAGACATACTCAACTACTCTACAACATAGACTGTAATATCATTACGCAATACACGTACTCAATTATCCTACAATCCCTTACAAAGACTTTATTATCATAAAGCCAATATAATAACTCATCAAGACATACTCAACTACTCTACAATACCACACATAGTCTGTATTATCATAACGCCAATATGATAGCCGATCAAGATATACTCAACTACTCTACAACATAGATTGTAATATCATTATGCAATACACGTACTCAATTATCCTACAATCCCTTACAAAGACTTTATTATCATAAAGCCAATATAATAACTCATCAAGACATACTCAACTACTCTACAATACCACACATAGTCTGTATTATCATAACGCCAATATGATAGCCGATCAAGACATACTCAACTACTCTACAATACCACACATTGTCTGTATTATCATAACGCCAATATGATAGCCGATCAAGACATACTCAACTACTCTACAACATAGACTGTAGTATCATTACGCAATACACGTACTCAATTATCCTACAATCCCTTTCAAAGACTTTATTATCATAAAGCCAATATAATAACTCATCAAGACATACTCAACTACTCTACAATACCACACATAGTCTGTATTATCATAACGCCAATATGATAGCCGATCAAGACATACTCAACTACTCTACAACATAGACAGTAGTGTCATTACGCTAATACACTTACTCTACTATCCTGCAATCCCTCACATATTCCATGTTATTACATACCTGTATAGTCAGCTATTTAGCTATATTATACTAACTATAACATTTTGCCAAATGTACCATGATATCCTGCCCCTCCCCCTTACATAGTCTCCCTATTGACCTATTATCCATTAGGCCTTTGAAAAATTCCCATATATCTTTTAAAACTACTACCACACATACCGGCTTGTGTTAGCACTGTAAATCCTATCAAATTACTTTTATACCCCTCTAGCAATGATTTGCAATACATCGAATCTTTAACTGCTAAACTGTACAGTGGCATCTCCAACTTAACTCTCTACCAAACTGCTATCCGTTTGCTTCATAAACTAAACTGCATAACAAACTAAACTGTATTGACACACGTGTACTGGCATAGATGTCCAGTAGTCAAAGGAACATCATTCTATGCTTGGTGAATTCTTTTGTATTCGGATACTGCCCCGAAGAATGTTCTTATATTTGTTCTCACTTTCCGACTCAAGTCTGTTTGTCTTCCCTGTATTTATTCCATCCATCAAAAATTGCCGTAATATTTGACGAAAAAATGAAAAAATCTGAACAAAGTTAATACTGATTACATAAATAATATAATTTTAAAATAACGAAATGCTTAATAATGAAAGAAAAAGTAATATATCATTACTCTTATCATCAAATAAAAACTATTGCTGACCGAAATATTGTCAAAGATATGAGACAAAACAATAAAGTATAAAATGTTATTGAGAAATAGCATATATCAAAACATCATTTTTGAATGGAAGATAATTTTAAAACAAATTTTAATTTCATAACTTCAGAGGCATCTTAAAAATATTCTTAATAACCAAAACTACAATTATTGGATGTATAAGCTTTTATATATATATCTTATATTAGGTCGATTTTTCTATCCTGTCAATTGTAGTAGGATTTTTCTGTAATATAAATAACAAACGAACGTAAAGTTCAAATTCCAAAATCACATAAAATCACAACAAAATTAGTTGTATGGTGTCTTATGATCGTATTTTTTTGATACGGTTGATATGGTGTCTTATTAGCATTTTTGATACTGAAAGGCCTGACGAAATATAAAATGATATTACTGGAGCTTTTTAGCCCTTTTATAAATTAAAATATAAGATCAAGTAAATGTTTATAACCGTTTTAAGACGACAATTTATTCTAAGAACTCTAAAGCAATAGCTCTTATCAAAGTTCTTGAGAGTGTCCCACAGATTTGGAGTGTTTTTTTAGAAACTGGTCTTTTCAATCTTTGGAGTGTTTTAAAGGTCATGTTTTGGGGGGTTTCATCGCTCCCAGGTATATGTAAGTTGCCACTGGCTAAATCTGTCAGTTGGGGCAATGAAGAAGTCCTTTCTAAAGTCACTGCCCAGCAATCAAAGATAAAAATGGACATAAACATTTTAATAACTATTTATTAAATAGACTTTGGGGAAGTTGTTCAAAAAGCAAAATTGAAAGAGTTTTTAAACTTAAAAAAAAAGGCTGTCAGAATAATTGCTAAATTGAACCACAGAGAGTCGTGCCAGAATTCTTACAGGGAG
Organism: Stictocephala bisonia; assembly: GCA_035578905.1. NCBI lineage: Eukaryota > Metazoa > Arthropoda > Insecta > Hemiptera > Membracidae > Stictocephala > Stictocephala bisonia. The sequence continues at coordinate 191,989 of JAQJVL010001282.1, forward strand.
TTAAATTTGCTGACTTTACCTTGCCTTTATATGTATGAGGTGATACTATACTGCATATCACGTTCTTCCTTGATTCGTGGCAGAAATATTCACCAATACTACACTAGAGGCAGGGACAACCTCTGAACACAGCAATACAGATTGGCACTATCAGACCACATGCCACATCAGGTTGGTGTCAGACTAACCAACAAACTCCCTGATGGATTTCTAATTAATAACCAAACTCAATTCAAAACTCGACTTAGACACCTCTTGGTGTCTAAAGCTTTCTATTCTTTGGATGAGTTCATGATGAGTCGCTGGGAAGATTAAACAGCAGGACAGGAAGGCAGTGTGATTGTGGATGTATGAATGTTAGAAATATATGTATTTGAATATGGGTTGAATGATAATTTGTTGTTTAGTTTTAGAACGTTAATACATTTTATATATTATACTTATATTATGTTGACGATTGCATGACAAGTTAAAAATTTTTACTATGCAATAAAAAATTCATTTATTTATTAGACATAAGATATTTAAATTTTCACCTTAATAAAAGCAAGGAAGGTTTTTACTTTGATCATTAGTCCATGTTTAAAATTTCAAATATTAATCCTGACTGTCGGGAGTTTCTAAAATAATTTAAATTTTCACATGTATGTTTTAAAATATTCATAGGATTTAATAATTTTCTGTAAATAATTATTTAAGACTAGTCATAGTATACCTGATTTTTTGTTCAGGTACTTATCAATACTACTGGATTTTATTTTATTTAAAATGCAGATACCAAACAAATATTTAGGTTTTGTTAGCCTGGACCATTGTGTCTCTGGAGTAAATCCAATGTTGCATCATAAAAAGGAATCATCTAATTTATAAAAGCATGATAGTTATAACTATCCAATCCAAGCTGCTTAGTTTTTATATCTTGAAAGACATATTAAATTGCTAAGCAATAATATTTTAACATTCACTATGATTCTTATTTTAATTCCTTTCGAGATGCATTATCCACCCTAAATCGTACCTAATGAAATCTTCAAATAAAGACAAACACGTCACGATGGAGTGTTTTATGACTGTCTACCTCCTTTTAATTGTATATAGAATTCCAGAGAGTTTCTAAAATATAGTAAATGCGGATCGTCTATGTTATAAAGTATATCATGTTTATGCAATCAAGTAAGTAATTGTTTTTATTTATTTTATGCAGCATTATTTTATGTAGACGTGTTTGAGATCAAACTTTATAAAATTTCTTGTTTAAATATATGCATTTGGTTGTGGTTTAGTTTATTTCCATCCATATTCATTATTTTATGTTGTCTACTATTGTACTAAATATTATTTTGATATTAGAGTTTACATTGTTGTTGTAATTGTTAATTAAATAATAGAGACCTGTAATTAATCATGTAGACTCAAGATTGATTATTAAATCAAATGACTATATTATTGAGGATTATTATCTTCACTTACATATTTATTATGAATACTTATCAAAATTAAATTGATATTAATAGAATTAAAGCAATTTAATTGTATTTTCGTGAACACTGAACTTCTGCATTCTGCATGTCGAAGGGAATGTGGTGGCATTGCCCGTCCCCAGTGTGGATCAATAACTGCAGTGTAAACACGAACTGGCCTTGACCAGCCACTCCCCAGGCTTTATTTCAATTACCCATGACCAGCCACTCCTCAGGGTTTATTTCAATTACCCTTGACCAGCCACTCCTAAGGGTTTATTTCAATTACCCATGACCAGCCACTCCTCAGGGTTTATTTCAATTACAATTGGCCAGCCACTCCTAAGGGTTTATTTCAATTACCTTTGGCCAGCCACTCCCTAGAGTTTATTTTAATTACAATTGGCCAGCCACTCCCCAGGGTTTACTTTAAACACCCTTGGCACAGAATATAGACCTGTGCCCTTGGCCAGCCACTTCTCAGTGTTTATTTTAAACAGTCTTGTCATTCCCCAGGGTTTATTTTAAATGGTCTTAGCCAGCCACCCCCAGGCTATATTTTATTACTTGACCACCCATCCCCAGGGTTTATTTTAATCAGCCTGGGCCAGCCATCACCCAGGGTATATTTGCACATTTAGAAATTCCAACTGGATAAGGAGGTAAATACAGCTATGTAAATTGTTCTCGGGAATAATGCTGGTTCACCTTGTGGCATTTTGCTCTTTACTGAACACTTCCTTCGTTTTAACTTATAATTGATTTACCACTCTCCATTCCGTAAAATATTTAAAAAAACTTAATTTAAGAAAATAATAAGTTAAATATACTTACAACAGCCATTAAAGTTTATTAAAAATGAAAATATTGTTATTTCAATAACAAGAAGATGGAGAATGTCCATAGACAAGAATTTATAGTTAATAAAGTAGCATATATCTCAAACAGCTGTAGTTAGAGAGACAAATTAAAACAAACAAAAAACTTACTGTACACACTTATCTGATATAAAAGAGTAATTAAATTATACGAGGAAAAATAATGTGCTGTTTAGGGTGTCATTAAATAAATTGTGTTTTATTTCTGTACAAACAATGTAGAGTTACATAACTGATCTAAGACCCTATGGACTGATCTATGGACTATCTATGGATTATGGACTGATTTTCCCCCATCTTGTTTATGCATTGCCTATCTGGGGTTGTGAGAGTCAAAGAACCCTTTGCATTTTTCGTCTTCAAAAGAAGGCGTTAAGGGTAATATTTTCTATTGACAGACTTCAATCCTGTAGAGAAATATTTAAATCTTGCAACATTCTGACGTTTCCATCTCTTTACATCTATGAAAGCCTATCATTTCTTAAACAAAATCATTCAAAGTTCAGTAGTTCTCACAAACACATAAATACGACCTCCGTCCTTCGCCCAACCTTCAAATACCAGCACATCACACCGCTTTCTTCAGAAAACATCTCTTCTTTAATGCAATAGCAATTTTCAACAAACTCCCAAAAACCATTCAAACCGAGTCAAACCACTTGAGCTTTAAAAACAAACTAAAATCCTTTTTGATTAATAAGTGTTTTTACAGCGTCCGGGAGTTCATGACTGACGGTGCTCAAGATGTTTGAAACACATAACAAGAGTTTACATTTGAATTAAGTATTCATGATCATTTTCGAGTTATATATTATTATTATTATGTTGTTATTGTGTATATTTTAATAGTGAAAGGTGATATAATTATAGCACAAATGTTGACAAGACTAATGCATGTAACATGTTGATTTTGGTCAAATAAAAGAGTTATTGAGTTATTGAGTTATTACCCTCTCACAAAGCGTTTAATTCTTCACAATTTCTAGTAAATTTCTAAATAAATTGTAATCATCTTGTGCAGATTTAAGGCTTAGAATTTTGTGGCAGTTTATAGGTTTGTGTTAAAAATGCCTATACTTACCCTAAGAATCAACTCTGAGAAACACGTGATGTTATTTTGGAACTCGTCCTTCTACTTTCTTCAATTGCATTATGTCTAGTTGGTCGAATTATTACGATTTCAAAGCTATTTCTCTTCAGTCACAAAACTGTTTGGACTGTGACCTACAAGTAATACAACCTTGTTACTTACGTTGTTACGTGTTGGGCGATGTCTACACATCATATGTCATAACATTTTCCAAACACCAAAAGTAATTCATTACAAGAGTATGTCTAGGCCATGCTGTGCCAGTCTTTATTTAATTACACTAAAATATTTTCTTTTTTATTAGAAATAATAATTTTAGGAATGATATCTTGAGCTTTTGAATGGAAAATTGTCCATATTGAAATATTGGCCGGGCTATAGGAAAAGGTTGATAGTAAAAAATTCTATCAAGTTTATTTACTCTATTATAATATCTATTACAGTACTATTCCATACTTTTCAGGTTCAAAATAAGCTATGTACTAACAAAGGGAAAAATAAACAAGAGGCCGCTACGAACCCCTCAGTAATTAAAAGCAGATTACAGTAATCATGCACTTTCTAGACGTTTCTGGAAATATGATTTCTTGTTGAAAAGTGGTGAAATATGAGTTTCTATATACTAAGGAGGTTAATTTCAACCGTGGAATACCAGTTTTTACCAAACAATTTTAAAATTAGTTTTTCATCTAGAAATGAAAAAATCCCAACTTTTCAATAAATCGTTATCTTGCAACGATTTATATCATGTTTTATGCTGAGCACGAATATGCATAATTAATTTTTAAACAAAATTACTGTCCGGAAAAAATAAACACTATTTACTTACCTAATCAGGCATAACCTAAGTTTTCCCAATTGGTTGAATACTGAACAAAAACTCATAATTTACGTTAAAGTCGGGTGCCTGGAGACTACCGGCTGTCCTTCCATGACCGTGTATCGAATTTGTTTTTAGCTCCTACTATCATCGTAGAATTGGGCACCATAAGTTATTTTTCGTAAAAGTAGTTTTTCTGCTATATTTTGATAGATGACTGTTGTAGACCATTATAATTTTCAGCACAATAAACTCCATCAAATCAATAAAAAAAATCACGAAAATAACAAAAACATAGCAAAAATTGAAATTTTAAATTCTTTAGATTTTTGACTTATTTATGTTTTTGCCACCGAATAAAAAGCATTTTCCCCAAAAAAATACAGATCTGATTCTACCCACTAATTATAAAAATAATGATTCGACAAGCGTCTAGAAACTGCATAAATACCTATATTACAGTTAATGTATGTCATTATATTTTTGAAGTAATAATTACTGCATTCCTTGAGGGTTTGGGAGAGTAAGAGAAGGACGGAGAGGATGCTAGATAGTCCTGCCATCCCCACGGACAACTGGAGAACTAACTATTCGACACACATCCAGCGCTCTATTGGATGCCACCTATGTTTATTTATTCTCTGTGGTACTAATGTGTTTAACATAAGAATAAAACACTTAAAGTATTTCTTAATTTCTTATTTTAATTTCGTATTCAACATTTCTTATTTTCTAATTGAAATATGAAATACATTTTACTATGCAATAAATGCATCGGGTTACGCAAAGAACGTTAAATTTATGAAAGAAAAACATTTATTCGTTTCTAAATAAAATTTTAAAGCGATATTTAGACACGATTTCACCAAAGTTAATAAATGCGAATATAGTCTGTTTGCATGTTACGAAAGTCATGAATTAATATATATTAAATAATAATTACATCGTTTCAATTGAGTACATTTTTTAACTTAGTCAGTTTCGGTTTTTTCTGTGAATAATATAAAAATTATTAACCTTAGTGTTAACTAAATGTATAATAAGCTCAATAAAGTATAGTTTAATATAATTTAAATTTATTTTAATTATGCCCAAAAGACAATTTACTAATTTTTGGCAAGTAACAAGGTACGTTACAAGCTGACAGACCAATTACCTCTTTAATTAAAAACCCCTGAGGCACTCCCATGTAAATGGCATTTAGTTATTGTACCTTCATCCTACCCTCACAGTCACGCTTTCTGTGGTAATTCGTGGTTTTTGTACATTCGTAAAGAAAGTTTAATTTAGAGAGTATACTATTTGGTAAATCTTATTTCTTAATAGCTTTAATTTTACAAATAGTTTTTTAATTAGCATGATACGTGTTGGTACATAAACAGTACAAGTTAATGTCACACAACAAAAATGTAACTTATTACAATATAAGCACAAAATGCACAAATAGTATGGTGATCGATTTCGGTGAACCACGCTTACCATTCTCAGACCAGAGGGATTCACAAATAATGGAAAATGGTGTTCAACTGTACAATTTTAGGATTAACTGTAATGATTGTAGTATGTTTTACATAGGTCAGACTGTAAATTTTAGCAAAAGATGTCTCTGCTTTTAAAAATAATAAACCTGAAATATCTAATGTAGCTAAACACATTCTGAATTGTACCCATGGTTTGGATAAAATAGATGAAAATGTAGATATTCTAAAAGTTTGTAAGAAGGGTCTTATTATGAATGCTTGGGAAGAGTTATTTATTTTAATGAAACATGTAAGTATCGTGATAAATTAATTTATTTATTTATTCCAACGGTCAATACCATTTTACAATATTTTGACAGTGAGATATACATGCGACAAAGATACAATATTTTACATTAGCATGCTAATATGTGTTGAAAGATGACTTATGCCATCAAGCTAGACTTGATAATAACTTGCATAAATATTAAACGACAACTATGTACAACATTGATTAATACTTAAATAAATTAGACATGGCAATACTGTGTGGTTATATATGTACATTGATGGCAACATGCAATTTGTGTGCAAAGTGCAATGAACATTTAAAAGACCAACAGTATTTTAGTCAGATTGATTGATTATGTATGTAAATATGTACGTTGATAAATATATTTAGAATTAGATAACAAAGATATATAAATGATGATTATAGAAGGTAACAGCAATAAACTACGATAAAAGAAACAACAACAATAATATCAAGTAACAATATACTACGATAGATGGTAACAATAAATATATAGGTAACAACAATAAACTACAGTAAAAATAAAAATATTATATGCTATGACACAGTAATTATCAGATAACAAGATAAAGGTAACAGGTAACAGACAGAACGAGACAATATACTTCCCCCTCCCGACAATGTGGTTGTGACCCTCCAGAGGCGCCACCAAGAAACACAACACTGCTAACACAAACACTATGGGCAAGGAGCTTCAGAAGAGTAGCCTCTGGACATCTCGCTTGAATGATTCTGGCGATGGTCCAAAGAAATCTAGCCGAGAGTAGACGTCTTCGCTGGTTCTCAGAAGTCTCGAGATTCCGTGGTTAGGAGTGTAGTTGGTTGGCTGGTATCTCCTTGTGAAGACTGTCCTGGATCTGGTACCCCTGGGAATTGTTAGGTCAATATTGGGTCAAAAGTTCAGCACAATCGATGATCCATTCACCAGTTTGTAAAGGAAGATGATTTCACAGACCCGACGTCTCACCGGCAGCGGCTGTATGTCAAACTGCAATTCTAGAGCTGTTACTGGTACTTGTAAGAAGGGGAAACCAAGTTTGAGGCCTAACAGTCTGAGGAAACGTGTTTGGATTTTGTTTAGGATGTCCATGTGGGCCTACTTGGTAAGGAGACCAAATGATGGAACAGTACTCTAGTATCGGACGTGCAAGTGATTTGTAGAGGATGACTAAGGTCGAAGGTGATTTAAGGGGCCTTGTAGAGCGGTATATAAAACCCAGTAGAGAGGAGACTCTAGAAGAAATGTACACCAGATGGTCGAGTGGGCAAAGAGAGGGAGTAGTGATCACACCTAGATCCTTGATTCTCTGGATAACACCAAGACTGCTTCCGTCAATGCAATAGTCATACTCATGCACCACGTCACTACGACTGAAGAACATAACCACACATTTCGAGATGTTGAGTTCCATAGCATTCGACTTACACCAGTTGCTAATGTTGTTGAGTGAGTGTTGGAGTTCTTCTTGGTTTTGTGTCGAAGTGATTTTGTTGAAGACCTTGATATCGTCAGCAAACAGAAGGAACCTTGTTGTGATAGAATTGCAGATGTCATTGACGAACAAGTTGAACAGCAGCGGGCCCAGGTGGGAACCTTGAGGTACCCCTGAAGTAACTGAGAAAGGGGTAGACTGCTTTCCATCACATCTAACAATGAGAGTGCGGTCAGATAGATAGCTTTCCATCCAGCGGAGCAATGATCCACAGATGCCATATCCTTCGAGTTTGGCAATCAACAGTCGATGGTCTATCCTGTCGAAAGCTTTACTAAAATCCAGATAAACGCAATCTAATTGGGAGTGATCAGTGAATGCTGACATTATGGAATTTCGAAAGACAAGGAGATTTGTACATGAGGAGCGATTCTGCGTGAAACCATGTTGCTCAGGAACAATGTGTCTGCCAAGTTGGAAGCTCAAAGAGTCAAGAATAAGACTTTCATAGACCTTGGACAAGGCGGGCTGAATAGCTATTGGCCTGTAATTTTTAACGTTGGTTTTGCAGCCAGATTTATATATAGGGACAACAAAACTCTTCTTCAATGATGATGGAAAAATTCCCGCTGACAGTAGTTTAGCAAAGTAAATTTGGAGATGAGGGGCAAGTACAGGGGCACAGTATTTAAGTACTGTAATTAATGAACAGGTTAATTTTGATTCCGAAATAGTTTATAATAATGTATTTTCAGCGACTAAAAGAACAGAAGTATCAACCAATAGGGATTAACCAATAATATTACAGTACCCGCCATTTTGACGATTCCAATTTGATGTGACAAGCCTATAAATTGAGTTGTTGAAAACCATTTTCCATTCTTTTGTGAATCCCTCTGGTCTGAGGAAGGTGAGCGTGGTTCACCGAAATCGATCACCATAATATTTATGCATTTTGTTCTTGTATTGTATTGTGTGACGTTTACTTGTACTGTGTCTTTAAATTTAATAAAAGTCCGTTAACAATAACTAGGATGAAATTCTACTTGTTTAGATATTTTGTGTAAAATGTTTCTCATTGTGTGTTTTTGGTAATTTTACAACTACAGTCATTTACGGTTTTATCTGTGAGTGATATAGAAGTTATTTGAATCACCTTAATGTTAAATAAATTTGTAATTGTCTGCGTTTCTAACTTAACTGATGATTCCATAACTGGCGAAAAGTTCTTTTTTAGATTAAATATTGTGGAATATCAAGAATGTTTTCAATTATCAACCCATAACGATTACTCCAAGCAATGAATGAAGAAGACATTTGCTTAAACTAACTGTTATGTGAAGAGTTTGTCACTAAATTGAGTGATCCTAAATATCAAATGTTTAAAATAATCAAAGCTTGCGCTTCTTATAGTTATTTTAGTTTGCTGAATTTGGTCTAAAAATTTGATAAACTATTAATTTAATAGTCCCCATCTCCTTTATTTTCAACTGCATTTTAGTTTGAAAAAACTTATAATATTTAAAGTATTTTTACCATATACAATATATTCATACAATTTGTTGATTGAAACAGCTCTTAATAAGTGTATTATGTTTTTGTCAACGAATATTAAATTTACTAAGTTAATTTCAACCTAAATATTATACTGAGTGAGTAATTTTAAAATAAATACAATATTTACTAAAATCATCAGAAATTAATTTTATTCTACAAAGGATTCGTAGTTTTATCACACAAAAAATGTAGAAAAGTGTTTTATATAAATAAAACGTGCACACCAATTATAAAAAAAAAAGAAATTGACTTCATTAAACAGTTTTCAAAAAAATATTCGACATTTTATCAAAGTGAATATGATATAGTACAAATATTGTAATACGGTCGTGTAAATTCCTATGCGTGTGCCTGGTTAGCTAATTTCTATCCAGAAACAATTTTACACACGATTACGTCAGGACTTAGCGGCACGGAATGTTGCGTGATTCTGGCCAACCCTATACCTCTATCAGACAAACTTTGGTTAATAGAATGAAATTACAACGGAGTTTTTAAATTGGTAAATAGTTTTGTTAAACTATTATTGTTATGGAGGAGGTAAGCCTTCCTAAAAAGAACAAGTCAATTAAAACTTTATAAATTAAATTAAATAAGAGGAATCAGCAAATATTGTGAGTTTCAAAGTTATTTTAAATAGAGAACTCTGCCACTTAGTAAGGCTGCATTAACGCTTAACGTATTCTCTTAGTTAATTATAAATGCTAGAAACAAAATTCAATTTTTATTTAATAGTTTTTATTGGTTAGTTACCTGCGAACTTCAAAATGATTTACAAAGTCAGCATGATGAAGTTATGATTATGCATACTTTATAAACTACGATATGGTGGTTGTCTATGATTTAGAAAGCCAAAGTAAACATCGCAATGACAAGAAAGCATTGATGGATTGTAACAGGTGTAATGATATTTAACGAGACTCCATAAAACTGGCCTACACTGTCGTAAAATTTAGATATGAGTAAAGTCTGGCGTTTCTATCTAAATTGTATATAAAGTCACAAATATAAAAAATGAATCTTCTTTTACCAGATGAAGTGAAGTCTTTACAGCTTTAAGGCCCCACTTCATCTGGTAAAAGACCTTTCTAACACTTAAACTGGAGACCAACGGCTTAAGGGTGACTTCCAAACCACCACCAGTGACTGGGCAGGCGGGCTGCGTGCAACGACGGGATCGCTCAGACGATAACCATACTAGGAACAGCCATGCTTGATGTTGCTTGACGCCGTTATGTTATGATAACGTCAGATCCCTCCAGTCAAGGCCACTGGCTATCAATTTATTCATTGATCTATTATTATTACATTTGTTTATTTTTTAAAAGAAGATTCTTATCTGCTATTTAATTACTCTGACCATTCTCCCATAGACTATTGATCTGTTAGTGTATCTTATCATACAGAGTAATTGGGAGAACAAGTACAGTACAAGCTGAATATTACTGATAAAAACTAACAGTCAATGCCAGGATTAGAACCTGCGCTATCTCTAACTCTAGTACATTGTACCGCCACCTTAGACCACTCGGTCACCGGCTCTCCCAAATTAAACTTACTACAAGCAGGAAACAAGTGCTTTGTTAATGACACATACTTTATTGAAGCTCTATTACGGGTATAAGCACTATGCAGCTTTTAGAGGCTCAAAGACCCCCTAAACTCATGTTAAAAACCTTTTGAGAGCTAGCTTTACATCTTCCTGTCCATAACACCCCTTTCGAGAGAATATTACGTAGTTCATTTAAATAACTTAAAGTGGTTCAAAATTGTTTGTAGTAAAACGACTTTCTGATTAAGCTTAACATTCAAGAAAAAATGTGCGTAACAGGAACTATTTCCATGCTATAGACTTATTAACTAACCATTCAAATGTAGTTAGATAAATAAATTTCAGTAATATAGATATTATTTTTATTTAATTTTTATCAACTACTTAATATCGACTTTAACTGCTATTATAGTTTATTGGATGAAAGTCAGATGTATGATTTGCGATTTTCCTACAAAAAAGTGATGTCACCTGATTATTAGTAAGCTTATAAAACATTTAAATTGCCAATGCTAATAAAAGAACACTAAAATACATTTTTATTGTCCTATCACTTGTGTTGAAGACATCAATACTAAAATAGTACAAACAAAATTTCCTGATAATCTTTGTAAAAATAAATGTGCTCTCAAACTAGTCATTCTTACCACAAAACGTATTGTTATTATCAATTTATTTTAACTTGTTAGAGCCAGTGGCCGAGCGGACTAAGGCGTAAGGACTTTGAGCCAGGGTTAAGCCCCGTCTACACGACGCGGGACTCGGCGAGTCGCTGATGACCAAGAGGTTTGGATGGATAGACGAGTTATCAGGAGTAAACGCGAGCCAACTTTCAAAACGGCGAGGGGAGGCTAGTGATATGTGTAGGCTTGTGGAGACGGCCGAGGCAGTAAGAGCTGGTGTTTGGCCTTGTTAAGTGATTATACTGTATTATTTGTGAAGAGAAATTAATAGCTCACGCTGCCGCGTATTATGTGGTTACATGCCTGCAGGGCTGCCCAAAGGGGGGGGGGGAGGCAAGAGGGGCAGATTGCCCCGTGGCCACACAAAGAGTCCAGAGGGGGCCACATTTCAAAAAACAAAAAATAAAAATTAATTATCTACTTGATAAGAAATGATTCAAAATATTATATAACGCCAGATATTTCTCCCAGTTTTAGTTTTAAAAAATTTAAAATAAACCATTGGTTTTATATCAACCAGGGAGCCTTTTGGAGCAAGTTGAATACTGGTCTTTGAAGTTTGCCAGTGGTCGGCATAGTGGTTATCGTCTTGTTTGTGAACAAGTGTTAAGTCGTCCAGCTTATGAACACACCAAAATATCTTTCCAGTTTTCAAACTTATAAATAGGGTTAAGTGGTGTGAACAGTGGGCCACCCTCTGAGACGTTCTGTTTTCGTACACTATTTGTATAAATCCTGTCAAATGACCCACTATCTTTATATTTGTATTACCCAAAACTCCGTTTTTGGACCGCATTCATTGGCAGGAAAATTATTTGTTTGGTCACGTTGTAATCCTTACAAAACCATTAGGTATGATATAATACTATTATAAACTTAATATAATACAGCGATTGCAAATGTATTTGTATTTGTTGTGGTTTTTTACTAAGCTTTTAACCTTATTTTGTATTTTTTTCACAAATTCTGTTTGTGTACTGTAGATAAATAATCTTGATTTAATCTTTCGAAAATCCCTTGACTCATCGTAGCAAAATAATAGCTCTATTTAATGTGAAAACTGGGGCTAAAGTATGCAAATTAATAAATTGTAATAAAAAAGTGGAAGCCTAAGAACAATACAATTAAATAAGCAAACAAAATTAAAGTTAAAACATTTTAAAAAGGTTGAAAAGTCTTTATGAGAAAAGGTTCTTACAAACTTGGTTTCAAAGCTGGTAGTAGGAGGCGGCACTCCGTCTGAACGTGGTAACGTTGCACTCTTTCCCAGCATTAATCAGCTAATTTTTGGATATACGCACTAAATTTCAGAAATAGTAGTCGTTTTTTCAGTAGTCACTGTGTTTTGCACACAAAAAAACATGCAGCAAAAAATGTACAATTTTGTAACGACGTGGCTGGAAGAGTTCAATTAATTGTCATGAAGGGTAGGTTGGGTGTATTCTTGGCACCGTCAATCATATTAATCTTTTTGGTTACTGTCATCCAGTAAGGAAATATTTTGTTATTATTGTATTTTATAGAGTGATATTTCTGTGTTCAATGCACTCTTTTGGATTTTCTAGTAACCTACTATAATTGTCCATTACTTTAATTTGCTATGATTCCTGTTTCAATTTCAGATTTATACAGATTTTGTAAGAACTAAAAGCTAAAGTTTAGGCCTAGTTATTTATGGTCACGTGTTATTGAAATCGATAAAAATAGACTATAAATGTTGCAATATAGTATTTTAATGTACTACAAGGTAAATTATATATTTTTACAATATAAAAAGAATAAATTAATGATGGTGCATTATAAACTAATAAATTATAGTAGATTTCTAGGTCCTTAATTCTGGTAATATGTATACAACATCACCGCTCACCCGATGTGCAACAAAATGTGTGTATGATGCATTAGCATTACATCAATGAATACACATCTATGTAATGCAATGATGAGAAGTAGTGACGGAAAACTAATTTTGACGACATCCGAGAAAAAAAGAATACGTAAAAAACCGGTAACTGATATTGACAATTAATACGTAGATGGAATTAGATGCCATTTGTATGAATACTTCATGAAGTCTATCCCCTGTTTTAAGAAAGAAATACTTGGTTTACCAAAATGGATCACCGAAAATATCCATGAGTTTACATTGTTGTGTATAAATAAACTTAGGTGACATCTCTTTGGGTTGTAAATGCTACCAATACATAATGTGCTAGTTAATTACTTTTTAATATCATGAATGACGTATATTTTTAATACATTAGTGTTTTGAGAATTTTGTATTCAGTATACTTGCTAAACAGGTAGGTAGGTATATTTAAATTATAAAATTTTACAACATATGTAATTTTTATTTCATTCCGATTTATAGACGATTTCCTTTGTTGTACAACACAAATTAATAGTTTTTATATGATAAAATTGTCAGATTGACTTCGATTACAATAAGTAAAATCAGCACTTCCTAGTTAAACGCTAAATAGTTTCAAATTCGCACTAAAAAAATAAGTTTGTACCATCCTATATTCTTCCCAATTGTGACTCACCAGTACAAACGAGTTCATAAATGTACATTAAATAAAGTTTCTTCCAGTGTTATAGAAAACTGACTAAATCAATATTATCAACTTCACAACAAATCATAAATAAGACTAGTTATTATTTTACATTTTTTCCTTATTAGGTGACTTATAATTAAAATTTTCTATTTAAATGATTTATTTCTACCTTTTTCAGCCTGTACATGAATATACAGGGTATCTCAGAACACTCTGATAAGCACTCTTATTTATTTTTTATGGTTCATTTAGAATAAAAAATATTACATTTAAAGTATTATTTGCTATAATCCATAACACTTTTTTATGTTCAGTTGTTTATATAAACTTTATTGTTGCACTAGTCAGCTGATTATTTAAGACTATCACAAATTACTTTAATAATATCAGCTGATACATGTGTATTTCACATTTTATTGGCATCTTGCCTTGTACATACTGTCAAATAAATTATATTTCCTTTTTATTTTTCATCGGATTTTTAAAAACATTGTCATTTGATTTTTAATCAAAATTTATAAAACACATAATCAGGTGTAATTTCTAATATAAATATTAGTTTATGAGTTAATTAGGATTTTAAATTTTAAATGGCCCCCCATTAAAAGCAATAATTTTCTGAAAATGGATGTATATATACACATATTTATTCCTTTTATATTTAGTCCATAATTAGATTATTTTTAGGAATCATGGAGTCAGGACAGATTAGAATAATAGTTTTTTAATTAGCATAATACGTGTTGGTACATATACAGTACAAGTAAACGTCACAAAACATAAATTTATTAGAATATAAGCACAAAATTCACAAATATATTACAATACAAGTACAACATTCACAAATATATTACACTACAAGTACAACATTCACAAATATTATGGTGATCGATTTAGATGAACCACGCTTACCTTCCTCAGACCAGAGGGATTCACATAAGAATCAGACCAAAATAATATACTTGGCTGAGGAATGTGTCTTACAATTTTCATGAGTGTATGGAAAGACGTTGGGATGAACCCAAAACTAAGATGAAAACAGTTCATCATCCATTATCTTAGAAGGATGGATGCAAAGGATTCAAAAAGGAAACAGCATGTATGAAACTAAGTGTCCAAACCATCAAGGTATATTTAATGTATACATTATTTAAAACCACAACATTTTTATAGTTTGATTCTTTTGTGAATCCCTCTGGTCTGAGGAAGGTGAGCTTGCTTCACCGAAATCTATCACTATAATATTTGTGCATTTTGTACTGGTATTGTAATATATTTGTGCTTATATTCTAATAATTGTGCTTATATTCTAATAAATTTGTGTTTTCTGACGTTTACTTGTACTGTAGATAATAATATTACTTGCTTGAAACCAATAAATTAAATAAATTCTGAAAATGTTTTCCTTGAATTTTAATGCATGTAATTAGTCATATAGTTTATTTTAATTAAGATTTTTGTATCTGTCTGTTGTTTAAAGGAATTTCATTGAAATTTAAAAAGCAAATATCATTTTGACGGTCATATCTTCATTAGGTGACTTCACCCATACGTAGATAGATGTAGTGTTGACACACGTCAAGAAGTTATTTTTTGCATAGAGCCATTTGATGGATTGACTGGCATTGTAAGCATCATTAATATCAGAGTTTGCTCTCTGTCTCTTTATAACTTTATTATGGTCTAGATTTAAAGAAGCTTTAATAATAGATAAACGTGGTTAAATATTTTAATAATGCACGATTAAACTAGCCTATTATATAAGAGTATTTTCACAATTACAATTACTTAAATCGTTAATTTGAACACGCATAGTTACATTATTCAATGCAAAATGTCCAAGGAAAATAGAACAATACAATGTTTTACTACCAAATTGAAAATATATGATATGGATGAAAATTATATAAAATATTTACACATCATTTAATAAAAATAATAATAGATAACATAAAAAATAATAATTATAAACTTTAGGGGCAAAAGGTAAATAAAATATGATATTTAAATATTAGTAGTTAGAGATTGGTCTAAAAGTACTCATTAAAAATTAATAAGAAAAGTAGTTCCTGATTCCACATTAACAGGAAATTACTAATTAAACTATAAGTAGTAATCTTAGAACATTACTAACCTATGTAAGAACTAACATTACTAAAATTAGAACGACCTATGTAACGCAAAGACTTTTTACGCAGCTACACATTCCTCAAGTGTGCATTTTTTCTTCTAAAACACATCACTACTTATAACTAGAATCTACATTTTCCGGTGACAACCACGTCAAGTTACTATCTACAATATTTTTACAAGATAACCATAAGTTTCGCCCATACTGTGATCCTTAGAGGTTTCTCTGAGTCTGACTGGCATCCTCAGTGGTCTCAGAGAAACCACCAAGGATGCCACATCACAGTATAGGTGAAACATCTAATTATCTTGTAAATATTGTAGATAGTACTTTGACGCGGTTGTCACCGGAAAATGTAGATTCTAGTTATAAATAGTGATGTGTTTTAAAAGAAAAAAACGCACACTTGAGGAATGTGTAGATGCGTAAAAAGTCTTTGCATTACATAGGTCGTGAATTACTTCACCTCTGCTGCCGTAAATGTCTTTGCGTTACATAGGTCGTGAATTACTTCACCTCTGCTGCCGTAAAAAGTCTTTGCGTTACATAGGTCGTGAATTACTTCACCTCTGCTGCCGTAAAAAGTCTTTGTGTTACATAGGTCGTGAATTACTTCACCTCTGCTGCCGTAAAAAGTCTTTGTGTTACATAGGTCATGAATTACTTCACCTCTGCTGCCGTAAATGTCTTTGCGTTACATAGGTCGTGAATTACTTCACCTCTACTGCCGTAAAACGTCTTTGTGTTACATAGGTCGTGAATTACTTCACCTCTGCTGCCGTAAATGTCTTTGCGTTACATAGGTCGTGAATTACTTCACCTCTACTGCCGTAAAAAGTCTTTGTGTTACATAGGTCGTGAATTACTTCACCTCTGCTGCCGTAAATGTCTTTGCGTTACATAGGTCGTGAATTACTTCACCTCTGCTGCCGTAAAAAGTCTTTGCGTTACATAGGTCGTGAATTACTTCACCTCTGCTGCCGTAAATGTCTTCTCAATTTGTTGAATTAAGTTGCAAGTGAGTAAAACTATCATGTACTGTGTTTAGGCCTATACTTAGGTACGTTGGTTTTCAATAAGGTCTATACGTCATCCATTGAGTCATAAATACCAAATACATTTTCTGTCGGTTATACAAAATGTTTACTTCATATTTGATTGTAGTTACTTCATGTTTGATTGTCTATTAACAACACAAGATTTTTTATAATAGTAGAAATTTAGCACGTATATTTAAATCTCTTAATTGTTGAATTAGTAACGTTTCGTGCTATTTCATGTCATATTTCATGAAATATAATACGGTTAATTTATTGGACAATTTATTTTACCTTAAAATATGAAATAATGCTCACAGTAAATTAATTGGTTTAAGTTGTCAATCAGTAAACCACTTAATTGATAAATATGTAAACGAGTAAGGGGTAATATAACAAACAATATACATGTATTCTTTAAAAATAACGTTTTTATATAAAACATATATATTGTGAGATAATTTAACTGTATGAATTAATAAAAAGATAAATACGGTAGAACTTTGACTTAAAACTCCTCAGAGCGCTGCGAAACTGTAAGGAGATTTGCTCGAATAAATAACTCTACTTACATTACATTTCTTCACCAAGTGTTATTTTATCTCAAAGTGTACATTTCTAAGTATATTTCCTTAGATTAAAATTCTACTTTTTCTGTGGTTATGAAATTAATACTTTATGTATGATAACATATTTAAATTTAATTAATAATATTTTTGAACAAAAGTTTCCATTAAAATCACCGTATCATCAATTTGAAGTAGTTCGGAAATTTTCGAATGTTATTACTGCTTTCATGAAAACCAATAACAATAATATACTGGTTTATTTGTATGTAATGATATGATTCAGTAAAATCATTGAGTGTCAAAAATAATTTTATCACACTAAATTATTGCAATGGTCAGCAAGTAACCTAACAAACCAATACTAATATCAAACATTAAAACAGTGGGCTTACAGCCATTTATATAGAAGGTCCAAACACTTCTGAAATCGGATGCTTTTAGAGAGCTTGCAAGGCGTAAACTTCCGGTGACAGAACAATCGAACTGATCTATCCCCTCTTACTTCAAATTGAGAAAATTTAGTGGTTTTGGATGTTCTAACTACCGGTGACTGAGAGCAATCTAACTTTCATATCCACTCTCGTTTCAGAGTGGATATGTTTAGTGGGTATGCAAGGCATTAACTTCCGTTGACTGAGAACTAGCGAATTGGCCATTTAATTCATATTTCAGATTGAGTTTTTATATTGGGTACGGAAGGCATTAACTTCCGGTGGCTGAGAACAATCGAACTGGCCTATTCACTCATATCTCAGAGTGAGTATGTTTATTGTGTGTAGATGAGTTAACTTCCGTTGACAAGGAACTAACTTACTGGCCTATTCATTTATATCTCAGAGTGTGTAAGTTTAGTGGGCTTGGAAGGTTTAGCTTTCAATGATTTAGAACAATAGAACTGGCCTATTCATTCTTGTCTCAGAGCGATATGGTTAAAATGATTGGAAGGCGTTAGTTTATGAGCACTGAGAACAAGTAAATTGTCCTATTTAAATTTTATCTCAGAGTAGGGTACGTTTATTTTCTTACATTAGAAAAATATTGTCATCGTTGATTTATGTTGTCTAAAATTTTTGTTGGCTATACATAGTAAAAGGTCTGACGTAATCCATAAAGTAGAAATGTAAAATATATTATTGTATTATACAAAGGCTCATGCTAAATAAAACTAAACATGCATAAGTTTTTTTTTTCATTAGTTGCCGTCAAGCTAAATGTTGAATAAGTCTATACAAAGACGTTAACGTCATGGAATGATTAGAACTACATTGATTAATCACTGTAACACTAACTATTAAGCTACTTATATTATCAATTAATAGATAACTGACAGTCTGTCCTGATTGACTGTATCTATCTCCATTCAACGTCAACTCCAAACTTGTTAAAAATTACGAATAACTGTAGATGCTTAATGAAACAAACAATGTCTACATTCCCACACCTAACATTATTAACTGTGGTGAATTTGAAATTGTCTACAATTAATAAATTAGTAGATCATTGATCAGTACTAATAAGACAAGAGATGCCACTTCTAGTTATTTATTCTAGGGAAATTCTCTAACTTACATGAATTGTTTGGATATAACTCTTTGAAAGGGATTGTCTAGGGAAATTTGATACGACAATAAATAATTTTGCACACTACTACACTCGTTTAAATTGTACTTGCAAATTTCCTAAAAGCATAACAAATGATTACATCCAAGAAAATATTCAAATTACTTCCATTTCTTTCCTAAAATATATTGAGACAGTTAAAAATTCACAGTTAAATGACCAATCACTTCAGTGTTGTCTACAATAATCAATCAAGAAATTATTCTGGGGTGTTTATTTTTAGTCTTTGGATATTTTAGAAATGAAATTACCCTATTTTAGGGTATATTATAGCAATCATGGTGGCAACACGGTATACGACAAAGTCTGCAGCAATTTATGTGCGGATACTATTTCACAGCGAAAGCCATGAATGGCATACTTATGGGAGATTTCATTTCTTATAATGGGATACGATATTGTTTGAAGCCAGCAGAAATTCATAACCTGAGCGTGTTCCCTGGGTAGTGCTAAACGAACGACTATTTTGTTAGCTGAACTGTAAATGTTTGATCTTCCAGACATGTTAGCTGCCAACCAAAAACCCTTCTCAGGTCACGCAAAATTAGGAGGATATAGGTTGTGTTTCCAATATTTCCATATGGCTGGGTGTTAGGTAAAAGTTCTCTCTGAAAACAGTGTTGACGATCTTGCGCTCTAAGAAATATACGTTGAATAACTGCAAATGTAATATCCCAGGGTATTGGCTGGTGGTGGCTTTCGGACTTTGAGCTTTTGGTGTAGCATGTAACCTAGAAGTAGGCTGCATGAAACTAGGCATTGATGAGAGTAAAAACGTACATAACAGCTGTGATAATAGTATTTTCATGGCAGTAAAAAGTCTGATACTACTATAGTGAATGTGTACAAACCAGCACACCTTGTGATCAGACACTGTACTTCCAGTTTTCGGACACCCTGTCCTATATTTAGTGGACTTTATTTGTCTAACATTTACTATGCCCTACTATTTAAACTATTTAATCACTAACTTCATGCCTTTTAAATTATGGAAGAGTAATAAAAATGTAGTACGTATTAGTAATTTGGTGTTGTTTAATATTATTTAGTCATTATTCAAATAAAATTGAAGTTTTCATGTTCAAATAAAAAAAAGAGAACTAAGCCTCAACAACATAGGAAAGGCTCTTCTCTTGATTTTATGGAAAATATTAGGAGACCACACCTAACGCGTGTTCTTTTTTATTTTATTTCTTATTTTTCTTATTCGGGGTCACTAACATATGAGTAACGATTGATTTTTAAGCAGATTTGAGCCCAAAGACTTTGAATCCTACATTTTTAGTATCTTAGGAAGTATTGTGTTATTGAGGTATTCAGTGAAAAAATGATAAAACATAATTTTTTAAGCGTTAACGGATTTGGGTATTCCACACAAAAATTTTTCGCTTGAAAATACTAATATTACACTAAAAGAGGAAATCCATTATGAAAAACATGAGTCCACAATTTCGGGGTCGAATATGCTTACTGGAACTCCAAAAACTTCAATATAACAATACATATTAATGGTGTTTGAGGATGGTTTATATATTTTATTTTGATTTGGGGTTTACGTAAAATAATGTTGACTTGTAGTTGATAGTTATGTCGTGGTTTTCAATCATATATGTTTGTAAAAATTCTAAATTTTTACTTAGAAGTCTGATTATAATTAATTTTTGTGAACCTTTATGACGTTGGAAGATCAGCATGTATTTCTAATAAAGTCCTCACATTCTAATAGAATTTACTTATTTGAATAAAACAAAATTAGACACAATATTGAATTTAAAAGCCAAAAAAAGTTATCGTTAAGCTTCCCACTCTGTATTGATTTAGAAGTTTGCAGGGTAAACTTCTTCTGCTCCACGTTTAATCAGTGAACAATCTCATTACATGTTGTGTCACATTACTGTGTTTGTCCATGTTAGGTTACTTGATAGGTCACAGATGTTTTATTGGCATTTTAGAGCCAGATATAGCTGACGTTAAGCTTCCCACTCTGTGTTGATTTGGAAGTTTGCAGGGTAAACTTCTTCTGCTCCACGTTTAATCAGTGAACAATCTCATTACATGTTGTGTCACATTACTGTGTTTGTCCATGTTAGGTTACTTGATAGGTCACAGATGTTTTATTGGCATTTTAGAGCCAGATATAGCCAACGTTAAGCTTCCCACTCTGTATTGATTTAGAAGTTTATAGGGTAAACTTCTTCTGCTCCACGTTTAATCAGTGAACAATCTCATTACATGTTGTGTCACATTACTGTGTTTGTCCATGTTAGGTTACTTGATAGGTCACAGATGTTTTATTGGCATTTTAGAGCCAGATATAGCCAACGTTAAGCTTCCCACTCTGTGTTGATTTGGAAGTTTGCAGGGTAAACTTCTTCTGCTCCACGTTTAATCAGTGAACAATCTCATTACATGTTGTGTCACATTACTGTGTTTGTCCATGTTAAGTTACTTGATAGGTCACAGATGTATTATTGGCATTTTAGAGCCAGATATAGCTGACGTTAAGCTTCCCACTCTGTGTTGATTTGGAAGTTTGCAGGGTAAACTTCTTCTGCTCCACGTTTAATCAGTGAACAATCTCATTACATGTTGTGTCACATTACTGTGTTTGTCCATGTTAAGTTACTTGATAGGTCACAGATGTTTTATTGGCATTTTAGAGCCAGATATAGCTGACGTTAAGCTTCCCACTCTGTGTTGATTTGGAAGTTTGCAGGGTAAACTTCTTCTGATCCACGTTTAATCAGTGAACAATCTCATTACATGTTGTGTCACATTACTGTGTTTGTCCATGTTAAGTTACTTGATAGGTCACAGATGTTTTATTGGCATTTTAGAGCCAGATATAGCTGACGTTAAGCTTCCCACTCTGTGTTGATTTGGAAGTTTGCAGGGTAAACGTCTTCTGCTCCACGTTTAATCAGTGAACAATCTCATTACATGTTGTGTCACATTACTGTGTTTGTCCATGTTAGGTTACTTGATAGGTCACAGATGTTTTATTGGCAATTTAGAGCCAGATATAGCCAACGTTAAGCTTCCCACTCTGTGTTGATTTGGAAGTTTGCAGGGTAAACTTCTTCTGCTCCACGTTTAATCAGTGAACAATCTCATTACATGTTGTATCACATTACTGTGTTTGTCCATGTTAAGTTACTTGATAGGTCACAGATGTTTTATTGGCATTTTAGAGCCAGATATAGCTGACGTTAAGCTTCCCACTCTGTATTGATTTGGAAGTTTGCAGGGTAAACTTCTTCTGCTCCATGTTTAACCCGTCATCAGTCGTATACATTTTTGAAACTTCATCAGTCGCACATGGTCATTTTGACCATACACTTGAAAAAGGGTAAAAATAAATAAAAACTTACAAGTTATATGATGATATGCATTTGTAATATCTTTTAAGTTATATTTATTAAATAATAACAGTAAAATAAAGCAAATCTTATATCAATTACACGTTTTTCAAAAATGTGATTGAGAAAAATGAAAATATATCATTTTTAAATTAGAGTAAAAAAGAAGTTAAAAAATTTCAGTGAATTAAATTATTTAAATTATAATTTATTACCCTACAAAAACGTCTATCTATGGGAAAATATAAGTTATTCTTGAAATAATGTATAAAAATGTAGATATAAGTATAAAGGATATTATAACATGAACTAATTATAAAATAAAGAATAGTATTGCTTATATAATAAAGGAAATTATATGACTAATTATGAAATAGCGTAAAAATGATGTACTGTATCATAAATGTTTACGATTGTCTTACGATATGATCATGCGCCATTCATTCACTGACATCTTCGATAGGGCGTACATCGCTACAGTTAGGGCAGGTTGGAGTGCTGTGTTCCCGGCAAATGAAGATCCCACATCTTGCACATGTTGTGTTGGTCCGACGGCTTTTCTTGTAACCACAAGGATCACATCTCCCTGGTCCAGGAGGTCTTGGTCTTGCAGCTCCAACAGGACGGTCAGGAAGGGCATTTCCTCGAACGGCAAACATTTCTCGTATTCGTTCCTTTATTGTCTTTGGCATCGACATAATCGTAGCCCGTTTTTTCATTTGCACTTCACACAAGTCCCATGACAATTTTTTTATTAAATCTTTCCTTGGTATTGTTGACTGTGTATTTGCCTTAAAAATCAAATAACCGTTAATTCCTCCTATGTTTAGCATAGAAAAAAACAGTGTAAGTGGCCACCGACGACTGACACGTGATATTGAATACTCATTTTTCATTTCATCAACGACGTCCACTCCTCCTTTAGTTAGATTGTAAAAAGTGAGTATTTCAGGTTTGCTGGCCTCACTTGTGGGATCAATCGAATCTGACTGATGCATTGTTGACAGCAATGTAACTGTTTTCTTTTTCTTTAAAGCGTACGATACTAGTGTGCATTTGGGTTGGAACGCAAACAAACTGATATGAATTGGTCTGTCAGTCATAGATCGAAAAATTAACGGTAGCTCAGGTTTTTTTTTTTTTATAGTTCCCACCACAGTAAGTTTATGATCATCTAATAGATGTTTAGCCATAGGTACAGACACAAACCAATTGTCCATAGTCACATTTCTTCCAGTTCCAATAATAGGGCTTACCATTCTTTCAACAACATCAATTACCTTATTGCTTTGTTGAAATGGTCCAGGTGGCTGAGTTCCAGGGTATATTTCAATCTTCACCGTATAGAATGTCCGGGCACAGCACAGGGCGAATATTTTTATTCCGTATTTGCCCGGTTTATTTGGCAAATACTGGCGAAACTGGCACCTTCCCCTAAACTTTTCCAGCATTTCATCAATGGTCGTATATTCACTGGGATTGTATGCTGATTGGCAGCTTTCTACAAAAGGTTCAAAAACCTCCCGTATTTTTGAGAGTTTGTCTATTTTGACGTTTTCTGCTCGAGTGTTAGGATTATCAAACCTTAAAGCTCTCAAAAGGAAACTAAATCTTCTCTGATTCATAGTACATCTAAACAAGTCAACACCAGTGCCATCGGAACTCCAAAGATCACTAATATTCTGGTGTGACGATTTTAATGCACCAGCCAAAAAGAGGAGACCAATAAGAGACTTTAATTCTTCAATAGTTGTTGGTAGGGCATCTCTGTCACGGGTGTAGTTGTCCTTTATAGACTCTATATACATATTAGTATAATTGACGATTTTGTCTAATAAACTGTCAGGGAAATAGAGAGAAAATGTTTCAAGTGGAGAACGAGCATTGCGGGCGTTACCTTTGGGGCCTGGCAAACGTATTACAACATTACGGGCTGGTGTACGTCCCATTCTACCTCTACTTCCTTCCATTTCCCACTCAGTGAGTCCATCATTCCCCAGGTAACGCTTACCATCAGCTGTAAATTCACTTCTCACACTAGGATGTTGTCGTCTTGCTAGTTGTGGTATTCTCCGTGCTGGTTGACGTGTAGATAAACTTGCTGCCTCTTCACCTTGATTATTATTCTCTTCAATACGATCTTCGTTTGCATGGGTTTCGTTGGGAGCAACATCTCCACTTTGTCTCTCCTCACTATCGCTATTTGATTCTTCAGTATCTGAATTATGTTCGCTTACACGTATAGCATCC
This sequence comes from Stictocephala bisonia, assembly GCA_035578905.1. Lineage (NCBI taxonomy): Eukaryota > Metazoa > Arthropoda > Insecta > Hemiptera > Membracidae > Stictocephala > Stictocephala bisonia. The sequence continues at coordinate 216,759 of JAQJVL010001282.1, forward strand.
ACCTCATCGTCTTTTTCACAAATAAAAACGTTATCCTCTTCTTGACTAAATAATTGTCTACGTAACGAGTTTATATTATTTTGCAAGGAATTGTTTGTTTCCCTATCTTCCTTTTCAACACTTTCTAATAATCTAGCAAGTCTTTCTTCGTCAGAAGGATTCATATTTACATGAAAAACTGTATACAATTTCTATTTTACAACTGTTATATACAAAATAAAACTTATTTACAAGTTGATTACACAATAAATAATGTAAACGCGATCACTCGCACATGGTCAAAACGACATTAATAACACAAAACACGATCGGTCGCAAATGGTCAAAATGACAGTAGTCGCATGAAACTTATTCAAACAACGCACCAACTGCTACTGAAAGGCTGTTAACCCCCACTCCCTCATCCTCAAGGACACGCTATAAAAGTCAAGGAGCCTCGTCTATTAAGGGCACACGCATCACCAGTTATAAACAAAAATGGCGTCCGGGCTGGCATTTTGACAGTGGTGCGACCGATGACGGGTTCAGTGAACAATCTCATTACATGTTGTATCACATTACTGTGTTTGTCCATGTTAAGTTACTTGATAGGTCACAGATGTTTTATTGGCATTTTAGAGCCAGATATATCCAACGTTGAGCTTCCCACTCTGTGTTGATTTGGAAGTTTGCAGGGTAAACTTCTTCTGCTCCACGTTTAATCAGTGAACAATCTCATTACACGTTGTATCACATTACTGTGTTTGTCCATGTTAAGTTACTTGATAGGTCACAGATGTTTTATTGGCATTTTAGAGCCAGATATAGCTGACGTTAAGCTTCCCACTCTGTATTGATTTGGAAGTTTGCAGGGTAAACTTCTTCTGCTCCATGTTTAACCAGTGAACAATCTCATTCATTACTGCAATGGGAGGGTAGGCATATTTGTCCAGCTTAAATTAAACAACCCTTGATAAATAAAAAGTATTGTATTGATATTTTAGCACAAGATAGAGCTAACGTTGAGCTTCCCACTCTATACTGATTGGGAAGTTTGCTGAGAAAAAATCTTCCACTCTACGTTTAATCAGTGACAATCTCATTCATAAGCTCGGCATCCACTGGCAATTTTCAGTCGCACGATAATCAGCCGCAAAAACATAACTAATTGTTTGTTTTAAAGTTATACTGTACCCATGTGCGTCTAAATAATCGCATCTATTAAAAAGTTGTGTCTAAACCTATTTTTACTGTGAAGCGGTAATCGCTCCACCGAATGAGTT
>JAQJVL010001283.1:0-217876 GCA_035578905.1 Stictocephala bisonia
AAAAAAATTAAAAAGATAATTAAATTTTTAAGTGCAGCTAGTCCCCAGCATCTAATCAATGAGTTATCGTTTATCGAATAATTTTAAAATGTAACCATTTTATAAATTATAATTTTATCTCATTGATGTTTAATATTTTTATAAAACCTAATAATCCTAATAACAGTTATATTGCAAGGTATGACGTTGTATGGTCAAACCACAATTTAATTATATCGGTTTATAAAAACCACAAAATGGTGACTGTTGGTAAAGTTCATTGGTGTATTTCCAAAACTTCTTGAATGTATCCTGTTAGTAATATTATAAGGAAGTAAATATTAATCCCTGGATACAAAATGATATCAAAGCATCGATAGAATACAAGAACGTAAGGTAGAATCAGGTTAAGAGAGATATATATAATTTGCATTTAAGAGAATTGTTTAGACATACTGGAACAACTTATTAGGTAAAATTATAAAAGCGAAAAATGAATGCTATTTTAAAATGTTAATAGAAAGTTCAGCAGATCATAAAAAATCCTGGAATATAATAAATCAAGCTATAAATAGAAAACCTAGGCCTACAGTTTTAGAAACTATTAAATCTAACTTTAATGTTGAAAATGATAGTGACAACTTATTTCAAACAATTTTAACAATAATTTTACTAATATGACAAAGAACATTATTAAACAATTTACTGGAGTGTCGTTTAGTCTAGATAATAGTTTTGAAGAGGGTAAATATAATATAGGAAGTAAGTTGAGTATGTTATTTAGGCCTATAAATGAGAAACTACTAATGTTACCTCTAAGAAAAATAAAATGTAAGCTCATCAGCTGGATCAGATAAAATAAGGCAACAAGATATACAAAATAATATATTATATTTAAAACATGTTATCATTCATCTAATAAAAAGAATATTTGAAACTTGTATTGTTCTATCTGGATTGAAAATAACATATGTTAGGCCTATTTTTAAGAATGGAAATACTAAGAATGATTTAAAAACTATAGCATCAATAACACTATACGTGTATGGGTGGGCGGGGTGGGTCAATACTACTGTACGTGTATGGGTGGGCGGGTGGGTCAGTACTACTGTACGTGTATGGTGTGGGCGGGTGGGGTCAATACTACTGTACTTGTATGGGTGGGCGGGGTGGGTCAATACTACTGTACGTGTATGGGTGGGGGGTGGGTCAATACCACTGTACATGTATGGGTGGGCGGGTGGGTCAATACTACTGGTACGTGTATGGGTGGGCGGGTGGGTAAATTACCACTGTACATGTATGGGTGGGGCGGGTGGGTCATAATATTTGTACTTGTATGGGCGGGCGGGGTGGGTCAATACTACTGTACGTGTATGGTTGGGCGGTGGGTCAATACCACTGTACATGTATGGGTGGGCGGGTGGGTCAATACTACTGTAATTGTATGGGTGGGCGGGTGGGTCAATACTACTGTACATGTATGGGTGGGCGGTGTGGGTCAATACTACTGTACTTGTATCGGTGGGCGGGTGGGTCAATACCACTGTTACATGTATGGGTGGGGCGGGTGGTCAATACTACTGTACGTGTATGGGTGGGCGGGTGGTTCAATACTACTGTACGTGTATGGGTGGGGCGGGTGGTTCAATACTACTGTACGTGTATGGGTGGGCGGTGGGTCAATACCACTGTACATGTATGGGTGGGCGGGTGGTCAATACTACTGTAATTGTATGGGTGGGCGGGTGGGTCAATACTAACTGTACTTGTATGGGTGGGCGGGTGGGTCAATACCACTGTACATGTATGGGTGGGCGGGTGGGTCAATACCACTGTACATGTATGGGTGGGCGGGTGGGTCAATACTACTGTACGTGTATGGGTGGGCGGGTGGTTCGTTTGCTTGCCTATTGAGTCAATTTCCATTATAATGAAGTTGTTAGAGCATTATGTTAATGACCAACTAACTAGATATTTATTTGAAAATGAAATAATCAGTGAATGTCAATTTGGTTTTGTACAAGGCAAATATACAGTAGACTCTTTGGAATACTTGACTAATGATATTAATAAGTCATTACATGAAATAAATTTGTAATTGCTGTTGCAATGGACCTAACCAAATCATTTGATGTAAGTTATAAAATGTTGCTCAGCAAACTATTAAATTCAAAAACTGTTTATTTAGCCCCTGAACTGTTTTAAGATTATATAAAAATAAAAATAAATTAACTCTGTCAACAGTTCAAATATGTTATAATGTGTATGACGATTATAAAGGCCAGCTGATAACATAACTACACCTGGAATAACTTAATTGATTCCAAGAACAAAGCACATCTTTTCTGTATATTTTATAAAATGTCAATTATCTTAAAATTTTTTTTAGTAAACCTATATTTTATATCTGAAGATAACATTATAATGTTGAAACGATCGTCATACATATTATAACATATTTGAACTGTTGACAGAGGTAATTTATTTTATATAAACTATTAAATATAGGAATAAAGGATAAACTAACGTCATTTTTTACTGATTATTTAAAAAATAGACAAATATACACCTCTGTAGGACATATTGTTAGTGATAGTTACAATAAGGAATACAGGGGGGTATAATATCACCGGTACTAAGTAACATTTTTGTAAATGATTTGCCATATTTATAAATACATAGTAAAATAATATTGTAAACATAATGTATCTAGTTCATAATAATTTTAATTTATGTATCTCCATAGTACAGAAAGATTTAGATTTGGTAATAAAATATTTTTTTAACAATTCAATTATGTTAAACTCTAAGAAAACCAAGGCCATGATTTTTAGAAGCCCTAGAATGAATATTAGTTTGCCAATATAAAACTATGCTGAACTGTTATGCCATAATTCAAAGTGTTTTACACAAAATGCTGTTTGTTCTTGTTAATCTGTTACATTTTGTCATACTATAAAACATCTTGGAATTGTTGTTGACTGAGATATGAAATTTCATTCACATATAGCCTACCTAACAAATTGCCTAAGAATAGTTCTGTTTAAGTGTAGGAGGATAGACAAAAGTTTTCTGTAATCACAAAGAGACTTATTTATTTTTTTCTTGTGCAAAGTATGTTTCAGTATGGAATGACTGTTTACTATTTAGCCCCTGAATATGTCAAAATACAATTAAGAAATGTTTAAACTATGATATTGAAAGTACTGTTTTGTAGTATTCCATTGGAGTTGCTAGGAATAATGAAATTTGATTGTTTGGCTAGACATATACCTGAGTAAACATTATTTCAATGACGATTATAGAATTCAAGGTTCATGATGTGCAATATAATCTGAGGCATAGACAATATCAAGTGCAAAGGCATTACAATAATTACGGTAGGCTAGCTCCTGAATATAGAATCCCATCACTAATTAACTCATTACCTCTAGATCTACAACATTTACATAATTACAGCCAGTTGAAAACAAACCTTAAAAATTGTTTCATTAGTTTACAAACATAACATAAAATATTAGGCTTACTCACTGACTGACTTTTACTTACTTTACATACTGACATTTACTTACCAACCAACACCAATAATGACTTTTAGGTTATACATCACAATCACATGGGTTAATCACAATTAAACATCAAACACAAATATCACACATACACAGACGCTCAGGAAAATACAATATATTGAACAAATCAGACATTAAATCATTTATTTGTCAACATAACCCTAACTAATCTGTTGCATATGAGACAGTGCAGGAATGTAATTCGTTCAAGTTATGGTTTTTTTTTTTTAGATTTCACCCCTCTTTGGTGTACAGTCAGTTCCTTCCATAGTAGACTTTTGATATAGTCAAAACATTTACACTTCTACAACCTGTACTTTTCTGTGCCCTAAATTACTTTTGCAACATTTTTGTAAATGAATATTACACCGAAAATTAATTTATTGTTTATTGTTGATTTATTGTTTTTTTTTTGTTGTTATATATTTACTTTCGTTCATTTCCCCAATATTTGGAATGGCCTGGGTATTTATACTGTGTTGAATTATGTTATGTTTTATTTGAATGTGTTGCGCTATATTATTTTTACAATAATGTTCGTATTTATATGTATTTGGGCCTAATAAGATTTTGGTTTTTAATTGATATCATTTTTATTAAATGCCTGATTTAAATATTATGTTTTGATTATATAAATGTGAAGAGACAGCATGTTTGTTAATAAAGTAAAAAAAATAAATAAAATCTACTAATTGAAAAGTAACAATGAAAAAAATAAATTGATAAAAATATATTTCATGATGTAAATATAATAGCAAATGTATTTATCTATACGATTTTTCCTTTTATGGCTAGGCTAGAGGAATAATAGAAAAGACTATTTGTAGAATATTTGTTATACAAAATAATAAATAAAGAATTTGAATTATTATTATTATTATTATTATTACTATTGTTGTTATTATTATTATTATAGTATAGTACAGTGATTTCACTAATCACATTTCCTATTCTCCAAATGTCACAGTATTTCCATCGGCTTCCTTTCTTCAATCCACTTCGTTTCTGGTCTTCTGAAACTTCATTCTCTGGCTGCACTATCCTGCAGTTTATCTTTCATTGAAAGTAATCTCGTCTACTCTTTTTAAGTTTTAATCCAATCGTAAGTCCTTCTTACTTATTTAATTAATGGCATGCTCTTCTGATATCCCATGTATACCATTATCTAGCACGTAGACTTACTGAAAACGTCTATCTCCGTTTTCTTATATCTGCTTCAAGGTTCGATCATGTCTCTGTTGTCTATACCTGTCTCCTGAAAATGTATATATATTATTATATTTAGATACAACAAAAACTATATATTATGACATATGATAATTTACTGTCCAGTGTTAATATTAGGTATGAAAGATACAGTAGTTCAAATAAATGTAATTCCTTATAAAATCACACAGGTTCACCACTTTTATATTTAAAATCCAAAAAGAGCACAAAGAAACGAGTTTACAAAGGTAGGTCTTCATAATGCAAACTTTCAAGGAAAATTTAATTCTCACATTTTCGATTGAATTTATTTATTAACAGGCCCATTTTTTCATGAAAACTTCTACCTTTAGTTCAGAACATTAGTTCTCCATCCAAATTAACTTGAATATTCTCCTGTTCATAAAACATATCTCTTTCACAAACACTTACTATTTCTCTTAATCTTTACAATGCAATACGGAACTAAATAAAATCTTAAACAGGTTTTCTAGGGAATCCAAATTGTATCCAATTGAATCCGAATCTCTTGTACCAAGCCTTTTACACGTCACGGAACACCTGGTGAGTCTTAGTGGTGTAAAGTGGTATAGTATGGGTATTTTATTTTATTTTTATGATGTTTATTATTGTAATTATTATTTTTTAAAGCTATTATGAGGTGTATTAACTGTTAAATAAAGTGTGTTTGATTTGGATATTTTTATTTTAGAGCCATATAAAAGAAATAGTTCAACTAAATATATTTATTGAGCCTTAGCAAGAAATTTGCATTTCTTAACCGAATATCGTAAAGTAATTTATCACTTAATGTCATACCTATAATTAGAACATTATAGCAAATAGCACCGGTTGAACATTACCCTGTAAGCAGAATAAAAGATTCCTTTTATATAAAGTAGGAAAATAGGGATGTCTCAGACGTCAAGGGACATTAAAGGACTGGAAACTGGACCTGGCCCTTTATTTGTACCTTTTAAAGTAAAGTCTATTCAAGTTACTTTCCCTTTGAACTCAGTTTGAGAAAGTAGTTAGTTTCCTTTTTCTTAATTTGATTTCACTAGTAAATGATGGTATTTTAATTTTAAATTATCAAACAATTTCCACAATTTTATGATCTATCACAATTAATATATATATATATATATATATATATATATATATATATATATATGACTGTTATTAACCACATATTGGGCCTTCTTAATAATATATATTTGTATTGTTGTATTATTATTTAATTTGCTGATAATAATAAAACCAATTTGCTTATTTTATATATCACCAATTTAATTATTTTAAATTTAAAATAGTGTGAAAAAACGTTCGTAATACAAATGGCTTTTGGAAAATATAATCTTAACTTTTATTTTAAAACCAGCGAATTTTAATTAATTTTAAACTACAGTACTTCCAGCTTGATTAAAGACATTTTTCAGTATTAATAACAAGTTTAAATAGGATAAACGAATTAGAAGATTATTTTCACTTAATAATTCCTACCAACTTTCACGTATTTTATTTGAGTACGTTTCAAATGTTAGCTTGTTTTTTAATTGAGGTTGACGAATGGTTCTTTAAAAACCCTACACAGAACGGACTTAATGTAACTCCAGAACGAATAGACAGACCATCACGACTTACATTTAGGCAAGTTTGTAGACGAAAAACTGTTATGGGAAAGGGGGACATTGGAATAGGTAGGAATTAAAAAAGCAAACCAGTCTCCTTTATGTTAAAATTAATTATTTACTGACAGCACAACCGTGGCCAACATTCACTGTCATTGTAACAGCCTGAAATAATCGATGACATTTTAGTGCCACCCTAAACCACCTCATTTTGGATATAAAATAAAAGAATTTTAGGTATATGTATAATGTTTAACATGGGCCTCAACGACAAGTATATCAAACTTAGTGAGGCCAAATCTTAAAAATAAAATTTATAAATAAGGAAATTGGAAATTGGACTAATTATTAATTTATTTTTGAGTTGATATACAGTGAAAATACTCGCAGACAATTCGACGTGGTGGCTGAGTGGTTAGGTTCCGGACTGCAGTGTTGGAACCCCCACTTGCTGAAGGTTGGTAAATTCACTCAATGAATAAGGTTTACACTCTGGGCCCATGTGAACTGGCGAGGCAGAAAAAAACAAAACAAAAAACGGAATTAATACAAATGACAAATGATCGATCAGTAATTCCTACCTACCTGTCATGTCGAACTGCTATAAAATAAGATGTAGGGAAGTACACTCTTTATGTAAGTACTGGCAGGGTCAACTACATAGCTGGAAGACACAGGACGGTAGTTTCGGATGTTTACCCTCACGTGCGGGCGTTCGTTGTCAATATTCAATCGAAAGAGCGGAAGTACCCTGACACTGGCAGATTTTAAAGTTGGTCTGAAAGCAACATAGATATCGTTACATAAATACAGTGCAGGCGAGTTTGGGCAGACGAGTTGGAGACCTTGTAACTGACGTAGGTACTGGAGTGGATTATTTAATTAAAAAGAACGTACTACTTAAATTTTGTAAGTTTTATTAGGTCTTTAAATGTAATGTATGAATTTTAATTTCATTATAATTAGGAAACTCATGTTATTCACAAAAAAAAACGTTGTAAGTATTTTCTTATTTGTCTTGGTTACTGACGAATGCTGTAAATCGCTCTTCATTAAATTATACAGAGTTGGCCAAAAGTCTGGAATGTATTTATTAATTTTAAAACTATTGAAAGAAACGCAATGAAACTTTGCAGTTATTAACATCTCCCTATACCAAACACCTAGACATTTTTTACTCTTTTTTCGTATATTAGGGTATGGTCCATGAGGAAAGTTATAAAATTTTCAAATGTAAACCTACCTCGAGTTATACCTCATTTTAAAGATCTTTGTTTGTACAAAACAAAAGTGCAAACTTGAGGTCAAAAGGATCACCCAGTCAGAAAATATAACAATTCAAACAATTTAATGTCATATTATTAATTTGTCTTAGTTCACGCTTATTTATTTAACAGTTTCAGGTCCCTGTTGTTTAGTATGTTGTTGATTTTAACAATCGTAATGAACGACTGCGTTATAAAAATAACTACAGTAAGATAGGACTAAGCTACTTTCTAAGGCAGGCCTATGTTTCAATTGTTTATGTCAAGGACATAAGGTCGATCAGTGCAGATCAAGAGGGTGTCACAAATGTGGAAAGAAACACAATACCGTTTTGCACATACATAGTGAAAAGTAACATGAGGTCACACCCTTGACAGCAACAAATAAAGTAACTACAATTTCACAGCAGAACAAACATGAGACTCTACTATCTACAGCACTGGTAGAAATAGTCAATCCCCAAGGATCATCAATGACATGTAGACATTGATTTTTTTCTGGACAACGGAAGCCAATCAAATGTTATTAATGAAGCCGTATGTCAACAGCTACAATTAAAAAGACAAAAATCATCTGTACTTGTGACAAGGATAAGTAGGAGAACCACACATGTGACAGCTACTGTCCAGGCTAAGATCCAGTCAAGGACTACAATCAATGGCTGAGTTCTTGGTGTTGCCAAAGATCACTGGACCTTTATCAGCAACACGGGTAAACACTGCCGCTTGGGCTATTCCCAGCAACGTGACCCTGGCAGACCCAACATTTTCCGAACCTGGAAATATTACATTCTACTGGGCCAGGAGTTCTTTCTTGATCTGCTGGAATAAGGTAGAATTAAACATCCATTCTTTCCAATTTTACAAAACACCAAATTAGGTTGGATTCTCGGTGGCAAGATAAATATATCTAACTTCTCACAGAATCCAAACTCAACTGTATGTAACCTCAACGTATTAGAAAGTCTTGATAAGAATTTACAGGCATTTTGGAAACTTGAGGAACCAAAGTATGAATCACTAATGACCATACATGATAATTATTGTGAAAAATTGTATGCCTCTTCAGTTAAAAGAGATGAAGATGGGAGATTTGTTGTTAAAATGCCTGTAAAGGACGACAAACTCCAATTCAAGAATGCAAGGGAGACAGCAGTTCGGCGATTCATGCAGATAGAGAAAAGATTCCAGAAACAGCCACAGCTGCATCAACAGTATGTAAATTTCATGACAGAATATGAAGAACTAGGGCATATGGAGGCCATTGAAACCAAGGAAACTGATGAGAGTGAGTACTACTTATCACACCACCCAGTAGTGAAGGAATCAAGTACAACTACGAAGCTTCGTGTCGTATTTGACGCTTCAGTTAAATCACATTCAGGTACTGCACTTAACGATAACCTAATGGTAGGTCCTACTGTGCAAGATGACTTGTTTTCAATAATACTACGATTCAGACTTCACACCTACGTTTTTACAGCTGACATTGAAAAAATGTACCGACAAATATGGGTTGATGAAACACAGAGACATCTTTTGAAGATAGTTTGGAGAGCGGACAGCTCAAAGCCACTTCAAGATTATAGGTTAAAAACCATTACTTATGGTACAGCATGCGCACCTTACTTAGCTACAAGAACTCTGAATGAACTTGCTACAACTGGAAAACACAATTTCCCTGATGCTGCAAAGGCAGTTTTACAAGACTTTTACGTGGACGATATGTTGTCTGGAAGCGATAGCTTAGTGCAGGCCCAGGAACTGCAAACTCAACTTGTTGGACTTCTGAGGTCAGGAGGATTTAATTTAAGAAAATGGAATAGTAACAACAAAACTCTTCTGGATGGATTACCATCGGGATTGACAGATAAGCAATCACAAGAATTGCTGTCACCAACTACAAATAACAAGGCGCTAGGGTTACTATGGAACTGAGAACAAGACACCATTAAGTTTACGTATACTACTGAAGACAATGCAAGCTTGCGACACACCACTAAAAGAACAGTACTATCAGACATTGCCAAACTGTTCGATCCGTTAAGCCTTGTTTCTCCTGTAATAGTAAGAGGAAAATTATTAATGCAGGAATGGGATGACGAACTTCCTACAGAAACAACAAAAATTTGGTTAGAGTTTCATGAATGCCTAAAGGGATTGGATACATTAACATAAACAGAAGCGTGTGTCTGCCAGGTGGCCATGGATCTTTAGAATTACATGATTTCTCGGACGCCTCAGAGAAGGCGTATGGTGGAGCCATCTACCTTAGAAATATCCCTTCTAATGGAAAACCTAAGACAAGTTTGCTTTGTGCAAAGTCTAAAGTAGCACCCTTAAAAATGGTGTCCATACCTAGATTAGATCTGTCTGGTGCCTTGTTACTAGTCGAGTTAATGGCTCACGTTAAAGATGCACTTAGGGACAGAATAACAAAAACGTTCTTATGGACAGACTCCACAATAGTGTTAGCGTGGTTAGCAGCAGAACCGGCTACGTGGAAGACATTTGTTGCCAACGGGGTGGCAAAGATACACGAACTGTCAAGGCCTTTGGACTGGAGACACGTTCGTACTGAGGACAACCCCGCCGATTTATTGTCCAGAGGAACAAGAGCGAGGGACCTGCTGCAATCATCACTGTGGTGGCAGGGTCCTTTATGGCTTGTCAATCATACAAGTGCCTGGCCTACAGCTCCTTATGAGCTGAGGTTTGACGACAATACCCTTGAAATAAGGACTATAAAGGTGTCAGCCCCTTCATTTACAAAACAACAAAGTGATAAGGACGAGACACAAGCGATTTTACATGGATTCTCTACACTTACGAGACTGCAAAGAGTTACAGATTATTGCCTACGCTTTGCTCACAACTGCCGACGTCCCAATAGTAGATTCACAGGACCACTTACTGTTAATACACTAATTGTTAATACACTATACGGCTAAGTGAACCGTGTAGTGTATTAACAATGTCTTGCACCAATGTTTTAATCATAAGATCTACATTTAATTGTATTATTATTTACACTGTATTTATTCACCTGTTAATTTATTTCTTGCTTATAATGTCATTCTATCACTCACATTTGATGAATTTTGCATTATCCTTGTATTGATTTTTGTGCTCTATTTTTAAGTTTTTATGATAACTGAACCACATTACAATTGCTACTTACAATATATACTATGTTAATATTAGGACATTCTAAGCTAATTTTAGAATGTAACAACATATTTAAATTGACTATTAGATATTATGTTTAATATAAGCAGTTCATAAAATGAATGTATTATGTACAATTTATGAATAACTTATGCTTAGTTTTTTAATGTTAATATTAATACATGTACATTTATCACATTATCTTGTTTTGAAGTACTAGGTACTTTCAACGTGGGCGGTATATTGGGGTGCGAAAGGGTGCACTTAGTCTTTTCCCGCTTCTTTTCCTAAAGAGTGGAGGAGTCTAAAAACAACCCCCTTCGGTCAGTCGCAGCGTACCGGCCGATAGACTCAGACGTACATTTTACAACACATTCTTTCTGTACACACAGTACAGTTGTTTACGCCGGCATTATCAGTTACATTATTTTACAGTCATATTTGTATCACATAGTTAACAATAAACATTACATTTTCTTCAAGTACATACTTAGTGGTTATTCTGCCCGCACCTAATACCTCACCTAACACCTCAACAAAAAAACGCGTTAAGGACACACCGGCGCGTACAGTGACATTTTCTTAAAAACTCATTTATAAATCATCTGATACGTTTAATGCGTATTTTATTAAATTCATTTTATTACTTTCCAACTTCATTAAATTATTTTTATATTTTCGTCACCACATGAATATAAAAACTAATGAATGTATTCAACCACTCTGTTTTAATTAAGTGATTCTCTCCTCAATAAATAACTAAATTATTGAGGTATTAATAACTAATATATTATTAAAATAAAATTGTTACCAAATAAATATATTGTCATATCATACAATAGAAAATAATACACGTGTTATGGACTACGTACTTCCGTTTTATAATGGTCTCATATACAAATATATACCCAATAGGGAAGTGTGTTGTAGACGGTGTAATATTTATAACTCAGATAGGTACCCGGATTGACTAAACTCTGAGATATTTAGTTGGTTAGTTTCTCTAATAGTATATTTAATCAGTTATAATTGATTATAAAATATTATTAAGTGACTCATTATAAAATACTTCACACTATATTATGAATATAGTTTATAATATTGTTTAGTTTTAGGTTATTTTATTGTCTATGGAGGTAGTTAATATAAAATATCGTGTCTTTTGTTGAGGAGTTAGTTAAGATTAAGAAACTGCTCATCTCGCCTCTGTTAAAATCCCTTGTGTCTCCGACTCTGCCCTTCTGTAGAACGTTAGAAAACATTTACAATTTTATGAATATTTGTTTACTAACAAATCCAGATAATCGTTGAATATATTTTTTACATTGATAATAGTTTAGAAAATGCCTCTAGTTTTGAGAGCTATTTAAGATAAACCTACTCTATCCTGCGAACGTAGAGATTACGTATGCATAAAATAAAATACGTACACAGTATTAATTTTACACAAAATTATGTAGGCACAAACAAATATTCCGAAGGTCAATTAGTGTATAAACGATAAACCAATAAAAAGAAGTTACGGCAAATGAGGAAACAAAATAATGTTTGTTATAAACAAAATTCATTTCAGTTTATTAATTCCATTACTTATGTTGTTAATATGACTTTTAGAATATTTTTCAATAAATTATTAAAACCCTTCGTGACAAGGATGAATGATATAGATAGGAACAATAGGAATGTATCTCCTAAAACCAAATTAGTACGCTTTGTAAATATAATTACAGCATATAGTTATAGTTACTTCCATTTCAACGGAATAAAATATATATATAATGTTAGTTATAATTTTTTTGTCTTCCAGATTCTTGCACCGTCAACAACTAACTATCGTAAACTATGATAGCAATTATACTTAGAGTTTTAATATAATTAATTATATCTTACGTCTCATTTATATGTTATCCGTTGAAATATAAGTATTTATCATTATACTTTGTAATTATAAGTACAAAGCGTACTAAATATTTGTTTGAACACATATATATGTTTTGTCAAATTAACTGTCATAAAGAAAAAATAACATATATTACTAGTTGGTGAGTTTTGTATTAATATACCTAGATAATATGTCATTATGTACCTTTCAACTCCTACCGTATAGTTAGTATATCTTAAACTTACCATATTCCAATTAATCCATAAAACCTAACATTTCCCTGTATCGTTCTTACCCAAAAACCAATACGATCAACTTCTTTTTTTACACAATTTATCTTCTAAATCACATACTTTTAATTGAGTGAATTTTTTTTAACTTTTATAATTTGATTTACCTTTTATTTACGTTTCAAATAAATTTTAATTATTTTTAATTTGATTTAGTATATAATTTAGTTGGGCTGAATCCTCACATTATAGAACAGTTCAACTGAATGTATATTTGTGAAAATGGTGTGTTTTCACGTAGAAACGAAACACGTAATATAAGAACGATTACATAATATATTTTACTAATGTCTAAAAAATCATATTGCATAAAACACGCCATAGTCTTTATATTAGCGTATTACTCAATAAATATCTATTATTGAATGTTGTTATTAATTAGAAAAATAATAACTGTAAATTACCTATTTTAATTGATTTAAATCAACATAAAATAATTGCTTTAAGTACGCATATAAAAGTAATGTAGCATACCAATACATGCCACAAAAATAACAACGTAACCAGTGTTGTTACCCCTCTAGAAGCCGAGAAAACTAATAAGACATTCTTCATTGAAAATAATGAAATTTGGAAATTTATGAAACTTATAGAAAACATTCTTGTTAACCAAGTATTGAAATATAAATGCGATATGTAGGTGAGGTTTTAGTAATAAACGTATAAATTTAATGCACTATAAAAAATAATTAAAATTCCAGTACATTTGTTGTTCCGACTAGGTTAAAAACTACTAAAAATGATAATATGATTTTAAAATGCATATTTAATAACTTATAATGAAACGTGGAAATCGGTGGTGTGTTTGGAATGTTTATAGGCTTCTTAATTTCTTAGTTAACAACCTTCAAACTTGGGTACACATAACTTCTACACCGACAGTGTGCATAAATGTTCCTCAGTATACAGCAAGAAAACTTAAATAATAAATCGTTTTTCAACTCATTTTAAATTTGTTTGGCTCATGAGTAATGCATCAATCAACAATAAACTACAAAACAAATACAATTTACTTCTAAATATGTGTTTTCTTTTAAAAGTTGTTTATACGTTTATATAAAATGTGTAATGTATCGGTAAATTAATAAAAATGTGGCATAAATAAATGGTTAGAACTCTAAATAAACCTGAAGCTCATAAATGTTATCATGCAGGTTATAAGCATTAACTTGAAAAATTCAGTCTAGAGTACACCATGGTTTTGTATGTTGCACCACAAAGAACGAACATTCGTCAGGACTATTCTTGGGCTAGGCACTCCATTTCATCTGTAACCTTCCATGGTATTGTTTGAATACAATAGATAAAATGTTTTGGAAAAAACAGGAAGTTATATTCTAAGCTACTTTCTAAGTAGCAAAGTGGTTGTAAGTTTACTTGAAAAATATATTAAATAAGTATGGAAATGTAAACTTCTGATACATCTGGAATCAAGATCTGTACTTAGGAATATAAATAATTAACTATTTAAAGAAGACGGGATGGGTTTTAGGAGTTCAGAGGCATCAGAGGCGTTTTAAAGCAATTTGGGAAGCTGACAACAATAACATTACATTTAAATCACCAAGAACAAATGAAGATATTGAACTTATGGTAAATAATGCGCTGGTAAAAAATTGTAGTGATGTAGCTGAGGAGTTAAACATATATTTCTCAAAACTGGGATTGCATGCGTTGTCTGGTACCAGTAAATCGTCGGATTTTCATAAAAATATATTATCACCAAGAGGAAGTCTCTACCTATCTGAGGTTTCTGTTTCATATATTGAGAAAGTAGTGAAGCAGTTAAAGAACACTAAATCTGCAGGAATATATGAGATCCCCTGTTCTTTGTTCAGGAGATGTTTTCCCTACATTTGCCATATTTTTACTCATCTTTGTAATTTATGTATTAAAGGTGGAATATTCCCAAAACCATTCAAGCTGAGTAAAGTCATTCCTTTATTTAAAGCTGGAAATAGACGTTTAGCAGAAAACCACAGGCCCATTTCAATCTATCTTCATTTTCTAAAGTCTTTGAATTACTACTATGTCACAAGCTTCTAACTTTCTTAGAGACTAATAATATAATATCTACCCAACAGCATGGCTTCCGAAAGGGTAAATCTACGTCTTCAGCAATTTTTATTTTTCTCAATGACCTCACACACTCTTTAGACAAAGGCCATCAATCCCTCGGTATTTTCTGTAACTTAAATAAAGTGTTTGACTCCATAAATCATAATATTCTACTTCAAAAACTTGAAAAATATGGTGTGCACTCAAATTGTTTCAAGCGTACATTTCAGATCGGAGTCAAACTGTTCAGATCCAGTTAGGTCATCAAACCATTTATTCTCCTTATAGATCGATTACGTCTGGAGTACCCCAAGGTTCTATTCTTGGCCCTGTCCTATTTCTAATATATATAAATGATCTCCTAAAAGTTTCAAGTGATCTAAATATCATTACGTTTGCTGACGATTGTTCTCTTTTTATTTCTGATAAATCTCCAAACTCTGTTACTTCGATTGCCAATCATCAGCTTGATATTCTTAACAAATGGTTTTCTGCAAATAAACTTAAAATAAATATCAGTAAAACTAATTTCATTAACCTGAGTAATTCCCAAAGGTCACAAAACCAAATCAAAATTAAAGTGGGAAATGATGAAGCCAAACAAGAGTCATCTGTCAAATTCCTTGGAGTTCATATTGATCAGAACCTAAATTGGAACAGTCACGTTGAGCACGTTTGTAAGAAACTCCGAAGTATTTGTTTTGTTCTTAGCCGTTTGGCCATGGTTTGCAGTCGTGAGGTCCTGCGTATTGTATATTTCTCACATGCAGAATCAATTTTACGATATGGTATTATATTTTGGGGCCCTTCAAGTGTGACATACTTAAATAGAGTTTTCATTCTCCAGAAATGGTGTCTGAGAGTAATGAGTAATAGGAGAAGATTTGATTCCTGCAGGTCACTCTTTGGAGAGTTGGGAATCTTGACGCTGGCTGGTATTATTGGTTATGAAGCGTGTATTTTCGTGAGGCAGCATTCACATAACTTTATTACAAATGGCACTTTTCATAAATACCCAACTAGAAATAGGAACATGTTTTCCATCTTGGAACATTCTACTTCTGTGTTTGAGGGAGGCCCATACCATATTTGTATTAGTATTTATAATAAATTGCCACTTAACATCAAGGTTGAGAAAAAGCTACCATTATTTAAAAAATAAAGTAAAAACTCATTTTCTTGATAAATGATAT
Source organism: Stictocephala bisonia (assembly GCA_035578905.1). NCBI lineage: Eukaryota > Metazoa > Arthropoda > Insecta > Hemiptera > Membracidae > Stictocephala > Stictocephala bisonia. The sequence goes on from JAQJVL010001283.1 coordinate 16,245, forward strand.
TATAATTTAAGTTACTTTCTGTAGTTTGTATCAATTTTAATTTATTTGTAGTTTTTAGTATTAGTCATGACGTGTTTATAACATATCTGTAATTGTTTTAAACGAATAAAGATGAAATGATATGAAAATTGAAGGCAAGCCAAGTTGAAGAGACGATATACAGGCCTTAACGAACATCATTTAGGGTCACAAACTGCCTTAGTAAAGGCACATCCGGTAACCAACTACCACATTCATAGGCCTTTAAACACAATAGGCAGTTCTACTTGTTCACAAAGAGTCACTTAGCCGTACGTAACACTACGGTTTTTGGTCTTGAGAACATATTCAAACATTCCAAACTATATTGAAAAATTTAGAACGTTGTTAGTAATTTGCATGTTTTATTTAGGTTGATTTTAGTTTTTGTTGACTGTTAAACCCATATTTTTTCAAATAATAGGAGAATTTTTAACTAGTTAAATAAAAAAACTAAACCAACATAAATTAGGTGTTTTTCACTGCTATTGGAACATTTTAATGATCTGATTCAGTATTTTATCTAAGTCCTTTAACAACGTCTAGTACCTAGACCTTTTATGACTCTAAGTACTCAATAATCCAAATTTACTTTAAAAACATATAAAATATACACTATTAAATATCAATTAAGAAACTAAGTACATTTCTTAAGTACATATATTTAAAATTATTTTCAAATATTAAACTTATTAAATATTGTATGAAGAATGTATGATTAATTGGACTACCACCGTTAAAAAATGTTCTATAAACAAGACAGTAACCCTTGCATAGTTTAGCATCAGTGCATGAGTGGTTGGAGGCGTACAAAGTTAACATTTCTCATTTACAGGATTGAAAAATAAGCACTGTTTTAGTGAATATAAAACTCATATTAAATAAAATATATTAACAAGATGGCCTAGTCTAGACTACTAAATTCATCATTGGGTGACCAACTTGATGCAGCATAACAAAATACGTATTGAGAAGAAGAAAATATGTATGAACTACAGGAAAATAAAGGTTTTCGTACTGTTAAAATATGTATAGACTACAGGAAAATAAAGGTTTTCGTACTGTTAAAATATGTATGGACTACGGGAAAATAAAGGTTTTAGTACTGTTAAAATATGTATGAACTATAGAAAAATAAAGGTTTTCGTACTGTTAAAATATGTATGGACTACGGGAAAATAAAGGTTTTCGTACTGTTAAAAATATGTATGAACTACAGGAAAATAAAGGTTTTAGTACTGTTAAAATATGTATGGACTATGGGAAAATAAAGGACTTAGTACTGTTAAATTATGTATGGACTATGGGAAAATATAGGTTTTAGTACTGTTAAAATATGTATGGACTACGGGAAAATAAAGGTTTTAGTACTGTTAAAATATGTATAGACTATGGGAAAATAAAGGTTTTAGTACTGTTAAAATATGTATGGACTACGGGAAAATAAAGGTTTTAGTACTGTTAAAATATGTATGGACTATGGGAAAATAAAGGTTTTAGTACTGTTAAAATATGTATGAACTACAGGAAAATAAAGGTTTTAGTACTGTTAAAATATGTATGGACTACGGGAAAATAAAGGTTTTAGTACTGTTAAAATATGTATGGACTACAGGTAAATAAAGGACTTAGTACTGTTAAAATATGTATGGACTATGGGAAAATAAAGGATTTAGTACTGTTAAAATATGTATGAACTATGGGAAAATAAAGGTTTTAGTACTGTTAAAATATGTATGGACTATGGGAAAATAAAGGTTTTAGTACTGTTAAAATATGTATGGACTACGGGAAAATAAAGGTTTTAGTACTGTTAAAATATGTATGGACTACAGGAAAATAAAGGTTTTAGTACTGTTAAAATATGTATGGACTACGGGAAAATAAAGGTTTTCGTACTGTTAAAATATGTATGAACTACAGGAAAATAAAGGTTTTAGTACTGTTAAAATATGTATGGACTACGGGAAAATAAAGGTTTTAGTACTGTTAAAATATGTATGAACTACAGGAAAATAAAGGTTTTCGTACTGTTAAAATATGTATGGACTACGGGAAAATAAAGGTTTTAGTACTGTTAAAATATGTATGGACTACGGGAAAATAAAGGTTTTAGTACTGTTAAAATATGTATGAACTACAGGAAAATAAAGGTTTTAGTACTGTTAAAATATGTATGGACTACGGGAAAATAAAGGTTTTAGTACTGTTAAAATATGTATGGACTACAGGTAAATAAAGGACTTAGTACTGTTAAAATATGTATGGACTATGGGAAAATAAAGGATTTAGTACTGTTAAAATATGTATGGACTATGGGAAAATAAAGGTTTTAGTACTGTTAAAATATGTATGGACTATGGGAAAATAAAGGTTTTAGTACTGTTAAAATATGTATGGACTACGGGAAAATAAAGGTTTTAGTACTGTTAAAATATGTATGGACTACAGGAAAATAAAGGACTTAGTACTGTTAAAATATGTATGGACTACGGGAAAATAAAGGTTTTAGTACTGTTAAAATATGTATGGACTACGGGAAAATAAAGGTTTTAGTACTGTTAAAGTATGTACTACGGGAAAATAAAGGTTTTAGTACTGTTAAAATATGTATGGACTATGGGAAAATAAAGGTTTTAGTACTGTTAAAATATGTATGGACTACGGGAAAATAAAGGTTTTAGTACTTTTAAAATATGTATGGACTACAGGAAAATAAAGGTTTTAGTACTGTTAAAATAAGTATGGCCTACGGGATAATAAAGGATTTAGTACTGTTAAAATATGTATGGACTACAGGAAAATAAAGGACTTAGTACTGTTAAAATATGTATGGACTACGGGAAAATAAAGGTTTTAGTATTGTTAAAATATGTATGGACTACGGGAAAATAAAGGTTTTAGTACTGTTAAAGTATGTACTACGGGAAAATAAAGGTTTTAGTACTGTTAAAATATGTATGGACTACGGGAAAATAAAGGTTTTAGTACTGTTAAAATATGTATGGACTACGGGAAAATAAAGGTTTTAGTACTGTTAAAATATGTATGGACTACAGGAAAATAAAGGTTTTAGTACTGTTAAAGTATGTACTACGGGAAAATAAAGGTTTTAGTACTGTTAAAATATGTATGGACTACGGGAAAATAAAGGTTTTAGTACTGTTAAAATATGTATGGACTACAGGAAAATAAAGGACTTAGTACTGTTAAAATATGTATGGACTACGGGAAAATAAAGGTTTTAGTACTGTTAAAATATGTATGGACTACGGGAAAATAAAGGTTTTAGTACTGTTAAAGTATGTACTACGGGAAAATAAAGGTTTTAGTACTGTTAAAATATGTATGGACTACGGGAAAATAAAGGTTTTAGTACTGTTAAAATATGTATGGACTACAGGAAAATAAAGGACTTAGTACTGTTAAAATATGTATGGACTACGGGAAAATAAAGGTTTTAGTACTGTTAAAATATGTATGGACTACGGGAAAATAAAGGTTTTAGTACTGTTAAAGTATGTACTACGGGAAAATAAAGGTTTTAGTACTGTTAAAATATGTATGGACTATGGGAAAATAAAGGTTTTAGTACTGTTAAAATATATATGGACTACGTGAAAATAAAGATTTTAGTACTGTTAAAATATGTATGGTCTACGGGATAATAAAGGTTTTAGTACTGTTAAAATATGTATGGACTACGTGAAAATAAAGATTTTAGTACTGTTAAAATAAGTATGGACTACGGGATAATAAGGATTTAGTACTGTTAAAATATGTATGGACTACGTGAAAATAAAGATTTTAGTACTGTTTAAATATGTATGGTCTACGGGATAATAAAGGTCAGTAGAACCTCACTAACTCGACACCCGGTAACTCGACAGTCTGTGTAACTCGACAGTCATTGGAAGACGGTAAACTCGACTTCAAATCATAATAGCCTAGTGCACACAACGAGGGAGGCGAGGCAGGAAGTGGGTCAGTACGCGCCGCAGACGGGAATTCGTAGATTTGGGAATTCCAAGTCGGGGTAACGACCTTTCCTCTGACTGACCGGTTAGGGGCGGGGGTTGGGGGATGGTCGCTATTGTTTACCGATCCGCTACGGTCAAGCTGGCGAACCTTTTATTCTCGTGTCTCTTCTACCTGATTAGTTTAGCGCTGACTGTTGACAGTTTGAGTTGTGTTACGTGTGCTCGAGTAGAACGGTTTTTTCACTCTTTAATTCAGTTATTGTTATTGTTGTTTTATTCAGTTATTGTTTTACACTTTTGGCGTGTGTGTCAAAGAAGATGTTGGGGAAAAAGAGGAAGCAAGTGTCGGTTTCAATGGAACTTAAATTTGATGCGTTAAAAAGACTGGAAAAAGGTGAAAACGTCAATAAAATAGCATTGAACTTAAATGTTAGCCGATCTACAGTGCTTGGTTGGCAAAAGAAAAAAACTGAGATTGAATCATGGTGTTTAAAAAGAATGTGTACAGAGTCTATTAAGAGAGAGTGGTTTCGTGTTCAAAGGGACAAAGGTGTGCCAATATCCGGTCCAATTTTGCAAGAAAAAGCTCTGAAGTTCTATGAAGAATTCAAAGAAGAGGGTGATTCGGGGTTCACAGCAAGCAATGGATGGTTAGATAGGTGGAAACAGCGGTATGGCGTCAAGCAACTCAGCATCTGCGGGGGAAAATTATCAGCTGATCCAAATTCTGTTGGTGAGTTTAAAATAAAATTTCAAGAGCTTATTGAAAAGGAAGGTCTTACTGGTGACCAGATTTATAATTGTGATGAATCCGGCCTCAATTATCGAATGCTTCCTGCTAAAAGTTTGGCTTAAAAAAGTGAATTGAGTGCTCCAGGTTACAAAAAAAGTAAAGAGCGAATAACTATTCTTGCGTGTAGTAATGCAACTGGAGAACATAAAGTTAAATTAGCCATGATAGGTAAAGCAAAGAAACCAAGGTGTTTCAAACATGTTAAGTGTACCGAGAATGGATTTGATTTGCCTGTATGGTACCGGAACCAATCCAATGCATGTATGAGCGAAACTATATTTAAGGAGTGGTTTTTCAACCAATTCGTCCCTGAAGTTGAGAGGTTTTTAAAGTCTAAAAATCTTCCAAGGAAAGCCATACTTATCATGGACAACGCAACGACTCATCCAGACACAAACTTCTTGACAGACAAAGGGATCAAGGCAATCTTCCTTCCCCCGAACGTCACTTCACTTGTACAGCCGATGGATCAAGGTGTTTTGGCAGCTCTGAAGAAACGTTATCGACGTAAGCTCTTGTCATCGTTAATATTAGCCATGGATGAAGGTCACGAGTTGCTAGCTAAACTGAAGCAGATCGATTTGTTGGATGTTATCGGCTGGATTAGCCAATGTTTGAATGAATTAGAACCGATCACTCTCGTTCGCTCGTGGAGAAAACTCCTAGATCACTCAGGAAATGAGTTTGATCCACAAGAAGAAAGTGAATCCTCTGATTTGGTCTCGGTGATGAAACAGATTCCTGGCTGTGAAGATTCTGTGGAAGAAGATGTACGGGAGTGGATGGATTTAGATGGGGCCAGTGAACCACTTGGAGAAGATGAAATAATTGCCGCTGTGAGAGCCCAAGGAGGAGAGAAGGAAGAAGATGACTCAGAAGACGACACTCAGACAAGTCAAGAGGACATGATGAGCCACAGCGAGGGACTAAAGTGTTTGGAAGGTGCTTTGCGGTACTTGCAGCAACAGCAAGGGACGTCTGCAATGGACATTTTATTCATTCGGAGACTCCGTGATGAAGCAGCCAGGCGCCGAATTGAAAGAGAGAAGCAGTCTTCAATAACTACATTTTTTCAAAGGATTTGATATGGACTTACGAAAAATCACTACACTGTATATATGTAAGTAATAAATTTAAACATGTTTTTATCATCTATGGTGTGTTTATTTAATCAGAATCCTTTGAAAATAAAATGTTCTGGATAGCTCGACAACCCCCAAACTCGACAACCTCTCGGTCCACAAACTGTCGAGTTAGTGAGGTTCTACTGGATTTAGTACTGTTAAAATATGTATGGACTACGGGAAAATAAAGGATTTAGTACCATTAAAATAAGTATAGACTACGGGAAAATAAAGGATATATTTTAGTACTGTTAAAATATGTATGGACTACGGGAAAATAAAGGTGTTAGTACTGTAAAAATATGTATAGACTACGGGAAAATAAAGGATTTAGTACTGTTAAAATATGTATGGACTACGGGAAAATAAAGGACTTACTACTGTTAAAATATGTATGGACTACGGGAAAATAGAGGTTTTATTACTGTTAAAATATGTTTACTTGAATACAGTGTACACAGGAGTTATAACTATTCTGTTATAAATATTATAGCATGCATAGAATTATAAACCCCCTTGATATATGGAATAACTATTACCTCTAGTTTTTTTTATTTATTTTTTATTTTTTTTTTTTTTTTTACTTTAAATATTTCTTATTTGTATTTTTTAAGTATCTTTATTTTTGTTATTTTAAATATCGAGAGATTTGCTTCTTTTCGTAAAGTCTTAAATAATTACTTTATCGCTAACAAAGACAAGAAGAAATAGGAAAACCCTGTTTGGCCCCACACAGAAGCACTGTCAGGAAGAAGTCATTTGTCGTCCGTCAAGCACTCAGAGAACTAGATAGGTCATGTATCATCGTCTTGCTGAGACATTCAATTCTCAGAAGGTCACATACTTCTGAACTTAAAAAACTTCATTTAATTAAAAGTAATTTAAATTTTTTGTTGGTCTCTTGTCTTCAGAGTAAACAAGGTTACACTGGAAACAAGTTTTTTTATGTATTCATTTCAAATATTTTAATTGATATGTTCAGTGAATTTTCATTTCAGCTGTTACATTAAGCTTTCAATGAATAATACAAATTTGTAGTTTTGAAGAAAATAACAAAGCTTTTGCCATGTTATGCCTGTTTATGTTGTTCTTTATTTGTTGTTTTTTATTCAATACACATCCTAAAACACTCTGAACAGAACTTTTAAAAGTACACAATTATTTCATATGGTAATATCTAGATTGAATATGGTTAATGATGTGCATAAAGTATGTGCATAATGGTATGTGTATAATGGTGCTACTTTACAAACATGGTAAAAATAAAATTATTTTGTATTTTGACATGTCCTGCTGCTAGATTTTTGAGGATAAAAATACTATGAAACAAAGAAGTTAATAAAAATAATTATTGTACTTTTTGCCATTTAATAATCAAATGAGGTCATTAAAATAACTATAAATCTCTCAAACAGACTGACGCTAAGGGAGAAGATGGGTTAGTAAATACCTTAGCAATGAATATAAACTAATGTTAAATTGTCTGATGTAATCCAATCATCATACTTTTTTTATTCTAATGTATTAATAGATTTTTATTTATAATAATTGTTTACTTCTATTTTGAGATATTCAGTAATGTCCAAGCTGAAATCAAAGAAGAAATAAGTTGTTCTTATAGAAACTATTACTGTTGTCTGGGGGTTTAACTTAAACCTTCTCCCACATACAACAAGATTTATATTGCAATAAACTATTCCTAATCTCCAAGCATCAATTCGACACTACAAATAAAAGGTTAGCATAATAATTATTAAATATTATATTCAAAAAGTGAAGAATTGTATCTACCCGAGTTTGAAGATTGTTTTCTAAGCACCTTCAAAATCCAATAACGCCATTGTTTTCCATATTCAATTATACGTTATGATATGGAAATACGTTATGATAGTTATGCTCCCTGAACAAATTAAAAATCAAAACCTGAATTTGTTCAAAAGACGTTTAAAATACCTTTTGGTGGAAAGTGCTTTTTATTCAGTTGAAGAATTCTTTCAAAGCCACTGGGACAATCAGTAAACACCCTATCATGCAATTCTGGTGTCAAGTGTGTGAATGTATGATGCATGTGCAGGATGTATGTATGAATGTGTCCAATTGTGTGTGAGTGTTTTAGGCTAAAAGAAATTTTGACTTTTGCAACACAATTAATTGTATTCATGCAATAAAGAATTTATTTATTTATGAAATTTAAAATTTTTCCCAAGTTTTAATAATTATTTTTATCCTAGTTAAAATATAAAAAGTACCTGAATTTCAACTAGTTTTCACTGTGCATCAAACTTACATCGTTATTACTCAAACACTTGTTAATGTATCGCATTTATATTTTGATGACTGGTTGATTTTCTATAAGTTTTGTTAATTTTAGAAATTTGACTTCTGGAGAAAAATGTCCTTATTAATTCCCTGAAACATTGTATTCTTGGCTTCTAGAGGCTGTACAATTAATTACTAGGTCTTGCTGTAATCCTTATAGCATGTAATCGTTAGCATCCTTACGATACATTACTTCATATGTGTAAGTAAATGTAGTAATTTTATTTTGGTTTAAATCAATTTAATTTATCAATCAATTTAAAACTTAATCTGTCATAATGTACTATTAAAAGAGGAAAACATCGGTGTTATTGAATTTTTGTAGGCCTCTTTGTTCCATAGAAAACAATTTCAAACTCGGGAGCACATAATCTCTGCCCCGACAATAGTCCCCTTAGCTACGGCCGCTTAGTTCTGTATATGTTATCTTAAAACAACAAATAAAACAAGTTTAACCAGTTTGGATACATCAACATACACCTTTTAAATACGCTTTGTTCATTAATAATCTATTTTACAATATTTTCTACAATTATCAAAGTCACAATTTTTTGTCATTTTTTAATCTTCGTAAAAGCGTAATAATTACACATTTTACTGGCCAGGCTGACGTGTTTAACTATTGGTGCACAGATGGCCGATGTGTTTCTAATAACCGTAATGAAGCCTTTTCACTCCACTTAAAAGACTGGAGTCAAACTTTATATCAATCAATCAATTTGTGTTGTTCGGGACACATGTGACGTGCATTTTACTGGAACAAATGACGTGTTATATACTTTTTCAACAAGTCATGGTGCTTTTAAACAAACGATTCAAAAATGTCCTCAGAATAAATATCAAAATTCATGGTAATGATTCCACTTAGAGTTTGTGCATAAATATTTGCCCTTGATACAAGTAAATATAAGACATTTTTGTTCAGGGACACGAACATTTTATTTAATGTGCTTAAGGACTTTCAAAAACAAGATCAAAGCTCGTGTAAAAATAAAATTAGTTAGTGAACTGTATTAAGTAACTTTCACTTGGTTAAATTGAAACAAATGGCTTAAATTATTAAAGGCATTGTTATTGATAATGAAGGCAATAATTGTGGAAATTCCCATCATTTCAGGGAGAAACCGTGCACGATGGCAAAACCCATGTTTTTTGAGGTTTATGTATTTTTCAAGAAATTAGTATTGTTATCATTATTAGTTTATTTATTTAAGAAGACGCCAATCTACTTTTTAACCATATTCTAACTATTCTTGAAAGGCTAATACGTGCGGGGAACCTTAACAATACAGGGTGAACGTTACTAATAAATACTTAAAAAATTAATGTAACACAAACACAAATGTTTAAACATATTTTTACAAAATTTACGGACACTGCGGTGAACAAGTTCAGTAAACCACGATTACCTTCCCCAAGATTCAAAAAGGAATGAAACTGGTATCTAACTGCAGTAACTTTATACCGCCACTTTTCAAGGTCGAGATGTTTGTTCAACTTTCAGTGACGATACGTTGATAGAAGTATGAATTGCAATGGAAGAGTAGGAAAGTGATATATGTTAAACTCATGATTGTTTTACAACGATATTGAGCATGTATTACGTGGAATTAAGAGCAAAATGTATACACCATGCTGACTATGCGAATACGGCTTTGTGCTCATAACCACGAGATGAAAAAGAGTCAACGACAGCTACGAAGGAGAACATGAGGTAGTTTAACGTACAATAGCCCTTCGTATAAGACTATTGGGATGCAATAAATTTGAATAAAGCTATATGAAAATAGTATATTCTCAATATATTTGCTGCAAAATGTCAAAATTAAGAACTCATCAGTCTTTTACTCCCAATGCCTTATTCCAACGACATCAAACAACATTTTTCAGGCCCACCATAACACTTGGCTTAGGGTCCACGCACCAACTTTCTTTAAATAACCTTGAGGATTTTTTTAGATTTTTCCTGCTTAACCTAACATCAAACGTAACCGAAATCAAAACCTAATTTATCACTTTCATTTTAAGACACCAGCAATGCTTGTACATATGATTCACATTCAAACCTGCGTATCAGGTACATGCCTTACTTGCAATATTTGGATTATAAACCCAAGTATATTATTGGTGACTCAATGTGTCTCCGTCGCCCTTGCGGGCTTGAACAGGAGTAGTCTCGTTGTTTAAGTTATTTTCAATCAATTTAGATGTTTCAATTAGGCTAAATTATCAGTACTAAGACAATGACTTGTTGGAAGCGTATTGGAAACTATTTTAACTATGTATGAGTCTGATTTGGCGTATATTCGAAAAGTCATTCTGCATCATGTTACAGAAGGTCTAAATACTAAAAGTAACGTTTAAGTATCTTTGTTTTACATAGATATTGAAAAGGTACGAGAAATTGGTAGTGATAATTATTTAGAAACATATACGTAAATTATTATAGTACTGTTACTACAAGTAAACCCATTACGTATGGATAGATCAAGAATTAAAGTATGGATTTCTCGTTTGTAATGCAATAAGTTTAATTTTTATAGCTATACGACAAATTGAGTTTGATAAACTTTCAGAATCCTAATTTAATATTTATATCTAAAATCTATTAAAATGTGTGTTTTAAATACATAATTTAATTATATTAGTATTTTATCGTTATTATAAAATCGATGTTTTAAATGGGACTTATAAAGTCACTCAAATTAACATTCACACACTGTCTCGTTTACTCACAAACTTATAAAGGATATAATAACATAAAACGATTGATACTTCCTGTATATTGGTCAAACACACTTTCAACGTTCAACTTTTTTAGTAGTACCGTTTATAAGCAATGCAACGGTATTATTATAATACGTTCGTCACCAATGCAACGGCGTAAACGTGATTTAGGTACAGATATGTGTTGCGTTAATTGCATCATGATAATTGAAGGCATTTCGTTGAATTAGTGCAGGTTAGTTAACTCGCGAGGCAACTAATAACAATCTATATAATTTGGTTATAACAATTAATTATAAAGTTAACCTTCGAGATTTAGAGAGGAATAAGGGAAGGGACTCAAAAAGTTCTTGTCTTTCATCCCCAGGGAGTACTAGAGAATCAACTATACGACACTTTCTAAATATTTACAGTTACAATTGAACTGTTATTGTTACAGACATTATAAGCCATTCGATCATACAATATGAAAGCAAAAGGGTATTATAGTAAATAGTTACATTAAATTTTTATTTTTCTGATTCGTTACTTAATAAAAGCGTCATTTTTTAGTGTATTAATATTACATTTAAAAAAGAAAACTTTTTTTCAATATAAATAATAGCTAAGACTTTGAGGATATGGTAAAAACAAAAACGTCTATATAATTAAAGTTATATCACACCAAAATAATTTATTACATAGATTAAATATAATGAAGAAGCTTAAATGATTGTGTAAATTAAGAAAATATGATTACTCATGTAAACAAAAATGACAAATATTCAAAACAGTTCCTTCTTTTTTACCAGAATTTCTGATAAACTCAGATATTACAGAAAAAGTCAAATAAAAGATAAAATGTCTATCTTTATCCAAGAATTGTCAACAATAAAATGTTTCTGATCTGAAGTCAAAGTTGGTTTTTCGTAGAGCAACTTTTGAATGTGTTATACTATGAAACTTAGCTAAATTTTAGATTTAAATAAATATACAGTGATTAATTTGATATATATACAGTGATTCATTACTATAGTTATAATAAAATTCTATTCCACTATTATGCCTGCTTTTAACCTTATTCTTCAACTAGGCATATTACTGTTTTCAATAACAGAGTATTTGTGACGGGATTGTGCAGCAAATTGATCTGGCGAAGCGCAGATAGGCCTACATGTTGGTTGATTTGTCTTCGCTTACTATGTATGTATTTGCTATATGGGACACGCCTGCTGTATTCGATAGTGTGCAGCATGTTCTAGATTGGTTAATATATAATAAGGAGATACAATACTCACTATTATTTGTGGCATCGATGTATTCTAATCAATTAACACCTGCATATACTACATAAAGACATCGTTCACTGTTATTTCTTTATTATTATTGTGTTAACTTTCATCATTAAAAAGGCATATGTAAATAGTATGTTATATGGTATTGATTAAAATAATGTTTACTCCAGAGTAAACAGTTTAGCGAATACTCTAGAGTAAACAATTTAGCGAATACTCTAGAGTAAACAATTTAGCAAATACTCTAGAGTAAACAATTTAGTGAATATTCTAGAGTAAACAATTTAGCGAATACTCTAGAGTAAACAATTTAGCGAATAACTAGAATCTACAGTTTCCGGTGACAACCGCGTCAAGGTACTATCTACAATATTTACAAGATGACCAGACGTTTCGCCCATACTGTGATGTGGCATCCTCAGTGGTTTCTCTGAGACTGAAATCGGCAAGTGACCTTCCAGCTTTATAACAGGTGGTGGGGTGGGAACTGGTTTGCAGGTATGCTGGAGAGGGGGGTGGAGGCACGACCCACGTGACCTACGGTCATTGGCCGAAAAATCAATATGGCTGACTCTTCCATTTTATTTCAATTTACTTAAAATGGGTTCCCATGTCATTGGCAGCCGTATACTATCATCCTGCCTCACGTCAACTTATTTCTTCTTCGATGGGAAGTTCTATGAACAAACTGAGGGGGCAGCTATGGGATCACCTCTATCACCAGTTGCAGCTAATCTTTATATGGAAATATTTGAAAAGAAGGCACTTGAAACGACTGATTTGAAACCAAAGGCATGGTAACGATATGTAGACGATGTTTGGGCTGTGTGGCGACATGGTAGAGAGAGATTGGATGATTTTCTGCACCATATCAATTCTATTCACTCTAATATTAAGTTCACAATGGAAATCGAGAATAACGGAAGTCTGCCTTTCCTTGACGTTTTAACTGTGAGAAGAAAAGATGGACGAATAGGCCACTTGGTATACCGGAAACCTACACATACCAATAGATATTTAAATGCTGCTTCCCATCATCATCTGGCACAGAAGAATGCAGTTTTAAACACTTTAATCAATCGAGCCATTCACATTTCAGACCAAAATAGTTGGAAGAAAGAAAGACAAATATTACATTCAACATTAAAACAGAATGGATATTCAGTTAGAGAAATCAATAATACTATTGGAAAACAGTTGAAGAGGAAAGAACAAGACAATAGAGTAGATACAAGACAAGATAAGGATACCTCAAAAAAGGCGTATCTACCTTACATAAAGGGAACAACGGAAAAGATTGGCAGGCTATTAAGTAAAGAAAATATAAAAACCATTTACAAGCCACCGAATAGATTAAAGAATTTTCTGAGGCCAGTCAAAGATAAAATTCCACTAGCTATGCCTGGAGTATATGAAATACCTTGTAGTTGCGGGTCAGTCTACATAGGGGAAACCAAGAGGTTAATTTCCTCAAGGATTAAGGAACATATAAGGCATACTAAGAATGAAGATACGGAAAAGTCTGCTGTTGCTGAACATAGCACAAAAAGTAATCATGGAATTTTATTTGACAAAACTAAAGTCCTTGCCAACATCCCACATTACTACCCGAGAATCGTAAGGGAAGCCATAGAAATATATAAAAGAAGAAATAATTTTAATAAGGATGATAGTATATGGCTGCCAAAGACATGGGAACCCATTTTAAGTAAATTGAAATAAAATGGAAGAGTCAGCCATATTGATTTTTCGGCCAATGACCGTAGGTCACGTGGGTCGTGACTCCGCCCCCCTCTCCAGCATACCTGCCAACCAGTTCCCACCCCACCACCTGTTATAAAGCTGGAAGGTTACTTGCCGATTTCAGTCTCAGAGAAACCACTGAGGATGCCACATCACAGTATGGGCGAAACGTCTGGTCATCTTGTAAATATTCTAGATAGTACCTTGACGCGGTTGTCACCGGAAACTGTAGATTCTAGTTATGACACCGGCCGCTTAAGCCTAAGTTCTAAGATTAATTTAGCGAATACTCTAGAGTAAACAATTTAGCGAAAACTCTAGAGTAAACAATTTAGCGAATACTCTAGAGTAAACAATTTAGTGAATACTCTAGAGTAAACAATTAGCGAATACTCTAGAGTAAACAATTTAGCGAATACTCTACAGTAAACAATATTTTAATCAATAATGTGCTACAGATTGCTAACTCTTTAAATACAACTTTTAGACTATCAATGTTTACATTACACGAAAGTGTACACTTTTATACTTCACGTTTTAGGAACATTAAACTTTTGAATATTCTACATGTGTTTACAGTGAGTTCTATTGCCCATTTCTATTAACTTTACTTAAAACATATTACGTCTACTCTTCTTTTCTATATCAATTATGTTGAATTATGAATCTTTCAAAACGCGTTTTTAATCAACCTCTTTCACACTGAAATTCTCATTTTAAATTATATTGTACAAACTATCATCGTATATGCTAATGCTAACGATTCGCGAAGAATATTTAATGCAAATTCAGCATTGTAAAAGTAGTCTAAAAAAGGCTCTCAGTTCATGAAATGTGATATTAAAAGCCGACTTTGACATCTTGAACCATACATGCATTCACTGCCATGTCTTTCTCGAAATACAGGAGCAAATTACGAAAATAGATACCTCTGAGTACCAATTATATTGTTGTTTCACTTGTAAGTAGCTGATATATTGATATTTTGTAAAATATTACCAAAGTGAAGTCGTAAAAATGGCACTTTTTGATTACGAATGGACATAAATTTGCAATGAATTTTGCAAACCATAAAATATTAGCATCATAAACTATGAGCCACGAGACTGTAAAGTGATTTTATTGTATATTACATGATGACTCCCTGAGGAAATTAAACAACATCTTAGCGAATACATATTGGGATTCAATAATTGTTCTATAAAACTTTGCTCTTCTTTGGCGACAATGAAAACAATCTAATACTGACATAATTATAACGGAAATCTTAGCTTTTCGATGCAAAAATAAATATGTTACAAATAAATAATACTAATTTTACGGTATTTGTAGGTGATAGCTATAATTTTGAATCTGCCATTTAAAGATTTTTAAAGCAAATAGTTATAAATATTCCCCAGACTTTGAAAATATCTTCCCACAATATTAAAAGTTTGATAGTTCAAAACTTAATTTTTTCTAGTTAATTATATAAAAAAAGAAGCGCGAAACTAACCAAGCATACATATGTGTATTTGGTAGATTCAAGTTTCAAATATTCTTTATTTTAACAGTTCAGGACTGCGTAATAGTGTCGTAACATTTTATACACATACAACTAGCAAAAACATTATCTTAAAACATGTGTGCATATTGTCAGTAAACATGAAAAAGAATACAGGAAGAAGAGCCTCAGCGTTGTTCCCTTAGCATAAAGAGTATAATTTAAACTCCAGTTAGGTGTTTGTTTTAATTCCAAATATACTGAAAGTCAATCCTCTCAAATATGTTCACCCACCTTAAGTACATACCTGTCATTTGGAAGGGAGTAGATTTCACTCAATCTGTTGACATTTACTCCAGTTGTAAATGTGAGAGACATAAATAGATTACAGCCTCAACTATACTAGTCGACTAAGTACATTGTCTACATTTTTATACATTTAAATATTCATTAGTCCATGTTCAACTTAATATTAGTATAAATGTCTTGTTATATATCATTATTTTGTTTTGTATTTCAATTAATGATAGTATAAAGTAATATACAAACCTCTAATAATGAATATATATTTTTCGGCAACAACCATATAAAAGTGGTATTTCCGCTATTTGCAATATCACCAAACGTTTTACCTCTTCTGATAATAAAAATAATAATAATATCTTCTCTATCCAATCTTTTGTCGGCAAGTACGCATTGACACAATTAAACATACTAACAGTAAACGTACAAAGTAGAAACTAAGGTTATTAGAGAAAAACTAAGGTTATTAGGCTCAACTCATTACGAGCTAGCTATGGGTTTATGATGGAATTAATAACTCATTTATAACCATCTGATCTTGTGGATACCCGACACACTAAATGTTTAACAATAGCTTTATTAAGTATTTAATTACATAAATAATTATTTAGATATAGTGTGCTAGTTGGGCAGGTTCCTTCCCCGTAAGGAAATTGTAAGGAACCGAAAATGAAAACTTAGGATTTATTAAGAGATTTTTAATTAGATATGATCTTTAACCTTTTGTTTCATGCGTGGTTTCTTCTGCAGCTAATGAGTAAGATCTGCATGGGTTCTGATGAGACAAATTCTTAATTGAGTACAAAGTTGTTCTGCTGGTAAGATGAGCTTGACCTTGATCGTCGAGATGTTTTCAACCACTGATCATCTCATATTCACTCCGGGCCTCCCCTGCTGTGAATCCTATGAGCTACTCTATTACCATTTCAAAAGCACCCACCAAAATGAATTAGGGAAAGTACCACCTCTATGTCTGTACGGTGGGGTGTGGCAGGCACTTCTGATTACGTGAACAATCCAGGAGCCCCTAGACGGTGTGGGAATGTATGTTAATTTGCCTTTAGTTGAAGCTAGAATAGTATACAATTGGGCCTGGATGGATCCAGATCATACTTCTTGAACTTCTAAAATGTAGTGGCGCCGTATAAAAAGACAACCCACGGCCAACTAATCAGTGTCAGTCTGCAGTCTGCAGTAGTGTGTTTCCTTGTGAAAGTAAAGTGCTATGTGGTAAACAATGTCAGTTCATCAACAGTGGCAGATATTGAATAAAAATAAACTAGTGGCTGCCAAGAGACATTAATAACTGTAAATAATGGTGGTTTAATCTAAAGTTTTAAAATTGTGTCTAGTAGTTTAACTGACAGTACCACATACTTTTCCAGAGTTTATGTCTCCGCTGACAAACACCTGTGATACTCCACTCTTGAAAACGGTTCAGTGATAGCTGGTTTGGAATACATATTCCTGATTACATTGGCCCATCAGTGTTTTCCCGAAAGGTAAGTTTATCCTTAGTATTTTTGGCATTGGTTGATTAGGTGGAGGAGATGGACGTGTTTCTGAATAATTTGAAATAAACAATTTTCTAATATTCTAGCTAAGGATTCCATATTTTATAATTAATTAATTTTTAGATTTGGTTTTGTTCAAATCATTCTTTTTTATTTTCTTTCTGTGTTATTCATGTTCATACTTTTAAGTACTGTATATACAATATCCTTGAAACATATTTTTTACATGTCATTCTTCTTACTTTCCTAGTATGCTTGGTTAAAGTGTTATAATTGATCGTATTTTGAAAAATATATTTTTAATGTGCTCTTTTTCTGCACAAATGTTTTAAATACTCAACTTTTCAACATAGAAACACTCCATTATTAATCAATTGATATGAAACTTGTCATATCCTCGTTCCATAGTTGAAGAGATTTGATCGAAAGTGAAATACCAGTTTAGGTGATCCGTGTCCCAATCAGTTTAGGAGTCCCAATCTTTTTAAAGCTGAATACAAAACGTGGCTGGAATATTGCATTTTTCCAGCTTTTTAACTGAATTACACTGCCTGATTCATACAACTTTTATAGCTTTTTAACATGGAATAAAACACTATATTTTGTTTCCAATGTTTTAGTTTTAGTTTGAAACAAATATACAATGTTAGTAACCCACCCACCCACACATACACATACAATGTTAGTGACCCACCCATACACATACATTGCTAGTGACCCACCCGCCCACCCATACACATACATTGCTAGTGACCCACCCGCCCACCCATACACATACAATGTTAGTGACCCACCCACCCACCCATACACATACAATGTTAGTGACCCACCCACCCACCCATACACATACAATGTTAGTGACCCACCCACCCACCCATACACGTACAGTGCTAGTGAAAATTCCAGAAAAATAATGAAGGTCTCTTTATTTCAGCTTGATATACGTACTAAGTAAAATCTCTCGTAAATAGCCAAGACACTGGAGAAATATCATTCAAGACACTCATAACATTCCATAAATCGAAAAATAACTGGTTATCGCAATAAGAAGCCTTTGAAGAGATAAAAGCATGAGTAAACGTAGGATTAATATTTAAGATCAATAATACTGACTTAGGTATACGATAATTAAGTAAAGAAATACATTTGTTGAGCTTATTTAAATTATGTACAAAATAATACATAGTGTAGGTAATTAAATGTGTCCAACTCTAAGTAAATTCTTTTAAGTGTTGTGTATGAACGATAGTGAATATATCTGCAAACACGACGTGTGAATATCACTGCTATTTCTAAACTATTCGTAGATATTCTTTAGCCAATATGCAAATACAACAAAGAACATCACGTATAAGTAAAGGTTGGGCACTGATGTTAGGTGTTACATATATAGTATGATATTGATGAAATGTTGTATGTACAAGTATGTTTTCTAAGTCTAAAATTTGATTTGATGGTTTGGTTCTGATAACAATATGTCGTTTAAGGCTTGTGTTCATATGGAACTGGTTTATTTGGTTAGGTTAGTTTTGCCACATCTCTGTTATGTACATACAATATTTTCTCATAAAATATCTTGAAACTCATACATTTTAATGTATTTGACATATTTTTTAATACAGTTAAATCTTAAGTAATACGAGTTTATTTCACCATAAATCTCGTTTATTTAGAGATTTTTAGATTGAATATTTTTAAAATGTCATGTGTTATACTATCAAATGATATAATACATTAAGTTTATAACTTTCTACAAGGTCCACTTATACGCTGATGACCTACAAACTATACTCACTTTCCTCTGAAAAATTCGCCTGCTACTGTAACTAACCATGATTTGATCTTTAAAGCAAAGCATGGTCTCTGAGTTTGTGCACAGGTACTGATTTAACATTCTTCGCATGAGTGATGTAGGGTTAAAGTAAATATTACAATTGCATAGTGCTAAATATCACGCACAGTGTTATTTACCCGCCCGCCCACCTACACGTACTGTTCTACAGACCCACCCGCCCACCCATACACGTACTGTGGTATTTACCCGCCCGCCCACCTACACGTATTGTTCTACAGACCCACCCGCCCACTCATACACGTACTGAGGTACTGACCCACTCACCCACCCATACACGTACTGTGGTATTTTTGGGTATGAGTGGGTGTGTGGGTTTGTTCGATAACTATTATGGCCGGCGTATAAGGGTGCTGAAAGTGGCATATAATTCGTGAATGTATGACTAAACTAACACTCACACAGTTAAGTTCCAATTCTCAAGTGTTGCATGTTTCAACTCTCAACGTATGAAAGTTCAACTGGTCGGTGTCATGGTCATTGGTCTTATTATTGGAAAATATATAGTGTATATTATACACTGTATTATATTGCTGATAGTATTTGTTTCTCTTCAATACAAACATATTTCACCTTGGTATAGGTCCTTTGAGATGTCTTATGTCAACAAAATAACATCGTTATGTTTTAAATATCCATTATAAATTGTTCTGTCAAGCATAGTCGAGCTCAATGAGGCCTAACCCCATACATCTAACTTTGACCTGACAAACAATATAAATTAGTATTTTATGACAAAGTTAAACATACGACCCGTAGGACCTATTATGAACAAAAACTTAAACTAGACTGATCAAGTGTCATAGAATCGTTGCTGCTGTACATACTTGACATGGTTTGTCATGTGTTTTTTGTTTCAAAATCAAGCTGTTCTTGGAAAAGACTCTACTTTTAACTGACTTTAATTATTGTGAAACTGTAACATATTACACATACCTTGAGCAGACAGGGAGATTACAGTGTGCCCAAAACTACTGCATCAAGTTTATTTTCAACCTGAGGTGCAGGGCTCAAGTTACTCCATCCAATATAAAACTTCAGTAATTTTCCATGTTTTACACCTACTAAGTTCATAATATACTAAGAAAAAATATTATACATTATTCCTCTTTATAGGGTAAGATAAAAATGTATTTTTTGTGTATGAAATACATCAAACATTTTTATCTTGATATGACTATAAGTACTATATTTCCTCCAATAACATTAAATAGACATGCAATAAATTTCTTAATATCAATAAATGCCACCATTGAACTGTTTAATAAAACACCTGCCCAAAGAAGGGTTAAGAACATTTAGAGAACTATTTCAAATTTAGCGTACCACAAAGTAGTTAAATATCACTATTCTATGTATTTAAAATAAATGTATTGCTCTGTGTGAGGTGATGTAAACTGCCTAATAGTTCTGCATCAAATAATTAACTCCATTTTACTAGTGGACCAATTAATGTTCACTTCAATCCCAAATAATCAGCTATTACAACCTGAAACATGAGACATTACAAGTATAATTGCCCTTTTAACAAATTATCTTATAAAGCCTTCTTTGCCAAATATTTACTATCTCATTATTAAGGCCACTCTATTAGTTTATTATATTTTTTTAGTTTTTATAGTCAAATTAAAGATAGGTAACTTAATTGCACTGCCTGTTAATTTAGTTTTTAAGATATTTTCTGTCGTTTGTACTGAATAAATTACTCTTGTTACTGCTTAATACATATTAAAGTCCTTTACGATTCAAACTTCTTTAACGTTCCATCAACTACGGAAAGGCTCGATAGAATAAAGAGTCAAATCACACAATTCTTTTGCACTGCATATTTAATAATAATTAAAGGCACCTTGTCAAAACAATAAAATGTATACCTTACATAAATGTGCTTTTAAGCACATACGATCAAAGGTATTCAGCTTCTTAAAAATAAGTTGAAAAAATCATTGGTGAAAACAAGATTAATTGCACCTACCTGTACTGTAAGTCAACGTTATTTATGAAAAAATAATATTATCATTTCATAGTTATATAAGGGATTGTGGTATGAAAGGCACAACTATGATTGTTGAATAAAGTTGAATGTGATATCTTGAATGCGAGTGATTGAATAAGTATTGTTCAGCTTGTATTTCCAGTGACTACCCCGTAACCCACACTTAAGCCCTCCATACCAGAGGCAAGTTGGCTCGTCCTGCGGTTATATATAAAACAACATATAATGTAGGTAACAAAAGAAAACAAGACACATCCCATTGAAATATTTCTCAGCAAAGAGAATTATTTTGCCATTTTTTATGACTTTTGGTTATTTGTCAAGTTTTTTATCAATTGTTTGCTCAACAACCTTAAACAACAAAAGTCCTCATTGAGTCATGAAGGACATTTTATGTCAGATATCTATCTATTTATTAGATCATTACTGTGGACATAGCATACAGTAATTATTATAATCACCTGATAGTTACTTTGTCAAAATATCTCCTCGCATTCATTATCGGATTTAATTGAATGTAGGAATAAACAACAAATTTGCACAATTACACGGTTGCAATGTGCTTACTTCTCCATCTTGTTTATTATCTTGTAATACTTTATCCTGTAACAGTAATATTATTTGAATAATAATATTACCGAGATGTCTAATTTAAGTTATACATGAGATAAATACCCTGATTCCAAGTGGCCATACAACTTACACTCGTGGAATGCAGTTTTCATTGTACTCAAAGCCCACAGGTCTTTAATCGACAGCTGGATCAATGGTCTTTGACTACTTTGACCACTGGAATGAAGCTACCGCTCCAGTGAACTGGATAGAACAGCTACATAGAATCCACAATGTAAACATCATTCCTTGTCTTTATATTGGTTTGTACATTTAATGGTATATACGGGATTGAGCAAAAGTCTGGAACATATATATATATATATATATATATATATATATTAATTTTAAAACTATTATAAAATCTTTAATGGACCAAGCTTTTATACATATTTACTCGTTTTTGTCATGGCCAGAGGATGACCCACGAAGGAAGTCTTGACAATTTTAATGTAGCTCTATCTCGAGTGATACCTCACGTCAAAGGTGTGACTTTATTTGTACAGTGCAAAACATGCAAAACTGAGGTCAAAAGGATGACCCAGTAATTAAATACAGATGATTCTACTCCAAGTAATTTATTTTGTCTTAAATTGGTAGCATTCTTGAGAGTCTACAGAGGTTGAATGAATTAGTGAATAAGGCTTTATTTTAGTGGCGAAGTTAGGATTATACAGTCCTATCTTCACTAAACCACATAATATGTAACAAAAACAATAAACACTTTCAATTCGTTTTTAACACTAAACAATACAAAATAGTAATCCCAAACTAATAATATAAAAGTTTAATAATGTAATAACATTTCTAAATTACCTATATTAATGGAATAAATAAATGTATAGTTGACAAAATTATTTTTCAGTTAATTCTAAATTTAATAAAACAACTGTTAATAAAAACAATTAATCGAAGAAAAATAAGATCTCAATTTTGAAAAAGCAAAAACAAAACAAAGGAAAAATGAAACACGAGAAGAAATTACTTATTTTCTTCTTTCACTAAGTTCGCCCACCATGCATGCAGCCCATCACCACCATCAGCCCTGCAACCCCCGTGCCAGCCAGCTCTTGACCTCCCTCCCGAAGCGGGCGCGCTCATTTGATATCATTGATTCTGTCTGCCATGGTTGTCGGCCTTGTTAGTTTTAATCCCATAAGACCAATGTTGTTTGCGAATTCATATATTTTCGTTATGACCGAAATTCATTTATTCAACCTCCATTTTAAACGTTATCATATTGCGAATTGGATTTGATTGTTATGTTTTGAATACATACGCCCACTTTTGGAAAATAGGTGATAATAAAAACTTCTAACTAAATATTTTTATATTTTTCTATAAAACTAGTTAGGATTCGCAAACCAATTCCAATCTAAAATTTGATTTTCTGTCAAATGCATTTTTTCAATTCGTTTAAAATGACAGTTTAATTTGGATACGCGTGATCGTATTTCGGTTCGAAAGTAGCATTGTTCTTATGGGATTAAAACCAACAGCCTAGACCTTGGCCGATAGCCTCTGCAGACTTTCTGATGTTTCCATTAAGCTTAATTTCTGTTTTAATATTATAATGAAGCTAGCTTTTACCTCTAGTTTTAATTGATTAAGGTAACTATAAATATAGTTTAGGCAATCCTGTAATATTCCTTCTACAATCCAGACTTTCTTGTTACTTGCATAAAGTGTGACATCGTCGAGAGACGGTATATTTTCAGGTAGGTCTAAGGTACTGTTCAATTCTGAAATGTAGATTGAAAATAACTCAAGTCTAAGGACATTGCATTGAGGTAAACCCCTGTTGGTAGTGAAAAGCCAGTGCTTATTAAATGTACTTGTCTATCTAATAAACATTTGGTGCAGTGCGTTTTGAATTTACTTGGTATAACTTTCTTAAACATTGTAGTAAGCAATGTAGGAATGTACACTCTATCATATGTCTAGAGAGGCTAGTGCTGTTGTTTCATTCATGGTAAGTGAAGTTTGCAAATCACTTACTTAAGTGAGCAAGTAGTCGGCACAGCCTTCTCCTTTTCGAAAGCCAAACTGTGTAGGAAGAATAATATTTGTTTCTTGGTTAACCAAACCAGTCTGTTTTTAACTATATGTTTTTAACCATATGTCTAGAGAGGCTAGTGCTGTTGTTTCATTCATGGTAAGTGAAGTTTGCAAATCACTTACTTAAGTGAGCAAGTAGTCGGCACAGCCTTCTCCTTTTCGAAAGCCAAACTGTGTAGGAAGAATAATATTTGTTTCTTGGTTAACCAAACCAGTCTGTTTTTAATTATGGTATTCATTACTTTCATCACGCACGGAATCATAGAATTTGGTCTGAACGAGCTTTCATCGTATACATCTTTATTTGGTTTAAGCAGACCTAATACTCTAAAATTCTTCCACATTTTAGGGATGCTCATGTTCCCATTCCAAATACTGTTATAAATTCTTAACAATATATTTATTGCCACTGATTGGAGATTTTTAATCTTACTGTGCCTGATGTTGTCCAGTCCTGGAGTGATATATTTTTTCTTCGATTTAAGTGCTATTTGTATTTCAGAAAACGTAAAATCTTTCTCCAGTGGGTCTCTAGTGTCAATAACAATAGGGTTATTTATTTCATTCAATTGTCACAGTCTGGGATAATTTTTCTCATAAATCTTTCAGCCAATTCTTCACTGGTTTGTATTTCAGTTACTTGCTGAATTGTAGTTTTGTTTCTTAATTATTAATCACTTTTCATGCGAAGGATACACATTTTTGTTGCCATATTTCCTCACATAACTATATTTCTCTTACATTGAGTTGGGCCTTTAGAAAGTTTTTGTACAGTAATTAATGTAATTGTGGACGACATGTTTTCGATAAGGCCATTTTATCTTTTACAATGTGAGAAAATGGAAAATAGACAAGAGAAATATAACGTTATTTCTCATTTGGAAAAGAGTATGAATAAGGGAAAACGTTATAAATATAAATATCACTATAATATATATTGTTATATTTATATTTATAACTATAAATATAAGTATAAAGATAACGTTATATATAAATTACGTTATACATATTAATACATAATATTTATTTAACAGTGCTTGTAGCATTAAATTCCTCTTACGCTAGTTTTGATTTAAGGCTCTGATTACTGATAAAAATCATGATCCTTGAACAACATAAGTACCAGATAAATAAGTTTGTATTACATTTTGACAGCATTCCCTGATGTGCCAGACCGTGTTGACAGGCTTTATCTAACTTTACCGATGGACGTACACCTTAACTTCCTCCCTACAGTTACGAGTTTTTTATTATATTTGGCGATTCTTTTTTCTTTTTTTATTTATAAAGTTCACCGCAGTTCCCAAAAAGTATCGGAAAATAAAATCATCGACTAACCAAGAGTAATAAATTTCAATTTTACAAATTAAGAAATTATTACTAAACACAAACTATATAAACACTGCAGCAAGGCTGAGTTAAGTAGAATGGTCATAATAATAAACATCATAATTGTGATATTAAAACAGATTAATTGTGTCGTATCTGAAATGTAGCCATAAACGAACTGAATAATTTGATATATATTTCTTGAAGACTGTACCATCAATACCGAATAATCAACCATTTGTTTTATTCACACGATCGAAAGATTAACAGTTTTTAAACTGTTAGTAGACAGTTTGTTTAACAAATAAATAATATACTTTTAGCTGAACCAATCTTTTTATATTTTAAAATAGTCACCTCCATACTTGGTTTTAGCACTATTTTAGTGCAGGTTCAAGAAATTAATAATTCTGATTTTTATTTTTGCCAGTTTTTTTTGTACCAATTTAAACCTGATGTCAGTAAAACGTAATCCTGAAAAACTCTGGTTTTAGATGAATGACACGTAGAGCGTTTACAAAACGCCATTTTAATCCAAGCATTTTATAGATAAGAACAATCACGTAGTGAAAATGGTTCAAAATACTTACTTTTCTACAATTGTATGACTGTTATAGACCAACGGAATTCATTAAAGACTAGATAAAGTGTTATTTTAGAACGGAGTGAATTGAATAACAACTATTTGCATTTAAGAATGAGCTGTTCATTTATACAGACCACTGTGAGTTACGATTGACGCCTAGGGATTCTGGAATAGTGCTGTAGTCCAGCTTCTTTGGGGCTAAGTGTTGTGGAGATTGTATTTGAGGGGCTCTGTTCTCAGTATTGCTAATACCAACATGGAGAACCAACCAATACAGAAGGTTGGGCTATACAATGTGTGTAAAGTACAAGGTTATGTTGATGATACAGGGTAAAGTACAGTATGTAGAGTAGTGTGGCCTTGGCTGTTCGGCTGCTATTGAAATTTCTTTATAAAAATCTGTTCATCTTAGCTAGAAGCTAATACTAATATAATATACAATACAAATATAATATCCTATTTGCCCACATTTTTACGATCTTAAGATTTAATAAATATAAGGTAGATAATATGTACTTATATTATGTATTATGATTATAATCTTATTCGTGCAAGTAACAATGGCTACAATCCACTCTCATCACACTCATTTGCCTTTCATATCTCGAATATATCCTGCTTTTATAATATAGTAGTAATTTTGAAACACAATTGAAACTGTTGTATGTTTAGTAAATACTTAAAACTGTAACTAAAAAAAAAAATATTAAAGTAAAAATATAAGTATGTCGAATGTTTTCTCTTATCTTCATCACACCTACGGTTTGTGAATCACTATCAAAATGTACTCGTATTTCCTTTGATTTTAATAGTTTTCTGTTAATAAAATATTTATCTTTTCATAAAACTATAAAACAAATTCGCCTTAAAAAAATTAAATATACTATACCTCAAAAATAATCGGGACTTTAATTTCATTTCAATAAATTCTATGAACTACGAAGGTTTTACCACAATCTACCACTAATAGGGTTTACACACTAATACCACACTCGTTTACAAATAATATTTTCCCACCTTTAGACAATCGATGTCTACCTCGAGAGAAGTAATAAAGACAAAACAAACTTCTGGTTGTAGAGGAGAAAGGTGGAAGTAATTAATAAAATTATGTGTTATGTTATATAAAAAATAAATACTATGGACGACATCTAGATAGTGATCTCCCCTCACTTATCAGGTATTTCCATATGCGTTAAGGATAATAAGGCAGATGAGCTGCCTTAAAGGTTGCTGATAGAATTCACAAAGATGCTCATGCTTTTAATGACAATCTCTCTTATCTTCACACAGTAAACTCAAGTGTGGGAAAGTCGTTTTGTGGGCTCAGAACCTTCAAGACATCACATAGTATTTTGTATTCAGACTGAGAAGTTCTATTTTGTCTTGCGATTGGTACCACTATTACATGCAGACCATGCATGACTCAAAACAACCTCCAGTTAAATGAGGCACAGTATTTTGGCAAGAGTTCCCATTTCTGGAGGTGTCATGGTAATACATCCCCATGGGATACATTTATTGAAACACGAATAAAATATCTGATTCCTCCACCAAATAATACAAATTAGCTACGTTTACACATTTACATGCAAGGTAAAGTAAGTTTCAATTCTGATTATGAAGTATTTTATTGAATTTCAGTGGACAGGTTTAAGTTTATTGTGTTATTCTAATACTACAAGTATTGATATTGTACACGGTTCTTGAACTTTATTTCCTAATAGTTAATCATATACACTTCAGTTGTTCCTTTGATATATGTTTACTTATTATTTGAATTATTATTTTAATATGCCTATTTTCGTCTCACTTACAGTAGATTACTACTATTCCCCTCTTGTTAAACTATATGTATTGATTTAAAATTAATAATTTTTTTGACAACTAATTGTTCTCAAACAGATGTAACAACAGTTTTAATAACACAAAGTTATCTATTCAATAAGTCTATTCATCCCAATTATACGCTGTAACTCGAATATTACTATGAAATATTTCACTGATGAAATATCAATACACATTTATTATTATTTGACTACGAAACATCTCCACTAAAATCGTTATGTTGATTAATGTGTTATACGTTTACAAATACATATAACATTGCACTTATCGATTGATTTCTCATGAAGATTTCACAGGTAATTTATTAATAATTAGCTAAAATTTACTTACAGCTGATTAAATTAATTCTAATGAGTAGTAAATATTTCTGCCAAACATTCGTTTGGCAGTCTTTGATCAGTCTCAGATGTTAAAGCCAAAATGAAGGCAGGTTTTTCAATCCAGTTGTCAAAAAACCACCGATATGACCCAATTACTGACAAATTAATTCAGATAATTGTTCTAAAAATTATTATTTTTTAAATTTTACTTCTACACTCCCCACTTTCCAAAAAGACCTTTATTTCCAAACTTAATGTATATTAACCCCGTATAGTTGAGTATTTTAAAGTTATGGGTGAAAATATAGTATTAGATTTAAAACCACGGTAATTATTCTGATATACATGCAACTTGAACATATCATTTGGAAACAGTACTTCATTACTAAGATTCCAATCATAGAGATATGGGTGAATATGAGAGGCATATGAGTGTAGAGTGTAGTCATTGTTACGAACTAAGGTCAACTGTTCCATGGAAATAGCATTTATTAATAGTCTAATAGCCAGAGGACCTACAGCTAGAATTTTACAAATAGAAGACTGGAAATCATAAACTTTATGAACATCAATAAAACATCGAAGCATTGTCAAAGGGATTTAGGGAATTAAATTCAATATTAATTATTTTTAATATAGTAGCAGTTACAACTTTAAGCCTTGTAGGTAACACAATGGCTGGTTAACGAATACTCCGGTCAGGGTTGCCAAATATACATGAACAAAATATCTGAATTCATCCAACTATTCCATTGTTACAACATGATATTTAACAGAAATCAATTATTTTTACAGTAATCTGATATATGGTATTTCAAAAAGAGTTCTGTGATCCCCTATCATCAGATAACAGCTTTTTTAGATGTTATCTATTTAGTAAATTGGTAAATAAAATTAACCAAAACAAAGTTTACGGTTGTAATCTGCTCCCTACAAACATCTGTTCAATTATACATTATTTAAATCCATAGAAATAGAAAATCAGTTGTTTTAAAAATGGATATTTGAGTAATTTATTTATATATATTAATGGGAGAAGGTAATAATCTATATATAGGTGTTAAGGATAGTTTCAACCAAAAAGTTATCTACATATTTATGAAAACTGTCAAATGACAAATACTAAATGAAAAAAATACATGTGTTTTATTTTTATAGTTTAGAATACGTGTTTATTTAACATATAGTTAGAACAGAATTTCTTTTTCCAGGAGTTCTATTTTATTTGACATTACGAATACGACTGTAAATTATTATTTTATATACATATTTTTTTTCTTTGAATTTAAAGAGAAAACATAATAATATTTGAGCTCGACGTCTTGTAATTAACAGTTAACGATCATCTTATTATTGGGTAAAACTGCTCTTACGAATGTACTTACATGTTCAACCTTTTATTTGATATAATTCAATTTAAGTATTTTATGAACTATTTTTCATTCTAAACAGTATAAGCCTTGTTACTAACAACAGTAAAATGTTATTTTAAACTCCCAACAAGCTGTGAATTTTTGTTTTCTCATTGGTTTCCAGTGTGGTACGGTTTAGAGATGAGCAAGTGCAAACCATTGTGGGATAAATATACCTCAATTTTACCTCAGTTGTAACTTTGAGGTAAACGAGTTAAAAGTTGTTTGTGGCAAGAAACAGGCTTCAACTTGGTTATTGTGTTACTGTCAGGACATAAAAGGTTCTTAAGGATATCGTTCCTCATTTTTCCAAGGTTAGTCTTCATAATGATCATAAAAAACCAAGGGTTGACTTTATAAAAGACAAACCGTATTTAGCTTGGCTTTAAATACCCTCGACGTAAAACCTTCGTAGTTCATAGAATTTATTGAAATTAAATTAAAATCCCGAATCCTTTGGAGGTATAGTATATTTAATTTTTTTAAGGTGAATTTTTTTTATAATTTTAAGAAAATAAAAACATTTTATTGACAGAAAACCAATACCATAAAAGGAAATACATTTTGATAATGATTCACCAACCGCAGGTCGTGTTGAATATGAGAGAAGGCACTCGACATACTTCTATTTTTACTAATATTTATTTTGTTGCAGTTTTAAGTATTTACTAAACATACAACAGTTTCAATTGTGTTGCAAAATCACTCCTATATTGTAAAAGCAAGATATATTCGAAATGTGAAAGGCAAATGAGTGTGATGAGTGTTGATTTTAGTCACTGTTAACTATACGAATAAAATTATAATTATAATAAATAATATAAGTACATATCATCTACATTATATTTATTAAATTTCAAGATCGTAAAGATGTGGATAAATATGGATTCGTAAAGATCGAATGAGATTGAAACTAAGGCCGACTAGTCCTTTAATAGCCCAATGACAAATGAACAGTTGGTGGTTATCAGCTGACCCCTTTCAAATTTTGTTATGTCTTTGATTGCGGGTGAACTGAGAATCTTTAGATTTTGAAGATGGGATTTATCCAACTACGCTACTGACCAATTATATAAAATGGTAAATAGTGAAATTGCCTTTAATTTTAGACCAAGTGAACTAAATATGTATGTGTTCCGAGGGATCTCTTTGTTAATAAAATATTGTTTGTTTGTGATTGGCTATAAATGTAATTAATAAGATTTAAAGCTAATAAAGTTAAACAGGACTACCACTTTATTTGATTGCATAAATCCTCGTCCAGTGTTAGTAGTTCCTGAAAGTGATTAATAGCAGTATACAAAATAGAAAGGGCAATAGACTAATTATTAAGAGTCAGCCAACAACAATTTAATTAGTTCATCTGTTTGTTGTATTTATAAGTAAGCTTCGTGGAATTACAGAGGGGAAATATAGAAAGAATGAACTGTAATTAGCATGTGGGAGTGTACATTTGTATTAAACTCATTTTAAAACATTCAATAAGTTGTATAATTTCTAACTACAATATAGTGTAGTAATTTTGAAACACAATTGAAACTGTTGTATGTTTAGTAAATACTTAAAACTGTAACTAAAAAAAAAAAATATTAAAGTAAAAATATAAGTATGTTGAATGTCTTCTCTTATCTTCATCACGACCTACGGTTTGTGAATCACTATCAAAATGTATTTCCTTTGATTTTAATGGTTTTCTGTTAATAAAATATTTATCTTTTCATAAAACTATAAAACAAATTCGCCTTAAAAAAAATTAAATATACTATACCTCAAAAATAATCGGGACTTTAATTTCATTTCAATAAATTCTATGAACTACCAAGGTTTTACCACACTCTACCACTAATAGGGTTTACACACTAATACCACACTCGTTTACAAATAATATTTTCCCACCTTTAGACAATCGATGTCTACCTCGAGAGAAGTAATAAAGACAAAACAAACTTCTGGTTGTAGAGGAGAAAGGTGGAAGTAATTAATAAAATTATGTGTTATGTTATATAAAAAATAAATACTATGGACGACGTCTAGATAGTGATCTCCCCTCACTTATCAGGTATTTCCATATGCGTTAAGGATAATAAGGCAGATGAGCTGCCTTAAAGGTTGCTGATAGAATTCACAAAGATGCTCATGCTTTTAATGACAATCTCTCTTATCTTCACACAGTAAACTCAAGTGTGGGAAAGTCGTTTTGTGGGCTCAGAACCTTCAGTATATCATTTTGTATTCAGACTGAGAAGTTCTATTATGTCTTGCGATTGGTACCACTATTACATGCAGACTATGCATGACTCAAAACAACCTCAAGTTCAATGAGGCACAGTATTTTGGCAAGAGATCCCATTTCTGGAGGTGCCATGGTAATACATCCCCATAGGATACATTTATTGAAACACGAATAAATATCTGATTCCTACACCAAATAATTCAAATTAGCTAAGTTTATACATGCAAAGGAAAGTAACTTTCAATTTTTATTATGAAGTATTTGATTGAATTTCAGTGGACAGGTTTAAGTTTATTGTGTTATTCTAATACTACAAGTATTTATACTGTACTGTTCTTGAACTTTATTTCCTAATAGTTAATCATATAATACCTCAGTTGCTCCTTTGATATATGTTTACTTATTACTAGAATTATTATTTTAATAGACTTGTAATCGTCTTACTTACATATTCAATAGCATAACAATAGAGTAGACTACTACTATTCCCCTCTTGTTAAACTATATGTATCGATTTGAAATTAATATTTTTTTAACAACTAATTTATTGTTCTTAAACAGAAGAAACAAAAGTTTTAATAACACAAAGTTATCAATTGTGTGAGAACGTTCGTGGTGAGTCTAAGTGTATGAATGGGTGTATTTGGTAGGCTGGCCTATATCGCTCAATTTAACTATAGATTTGTTTAATACAATAACAATTTTGCATTTTTTATTTCATTCTTAAATTTTACATTATGTTAGTTTGTACTGCCATAAATATATTCAGTAACAGTCTATAATTTTAATATCAACTTATTGTTTAACTTTTTTGCTACTTATATTATTAGTAAATTATATATTTAATCTTCTCAATGTAAGTACGTCATAAAGTAACTGTAAAGTGTCTAACTCACAAAAAACTGTTTAATTGACTGGAACTCGGCCTCCACACACAGGCTTTGTCCATGTGGAGGCCTTCTCAATATAATATTTATTTGTATTGGTTTCCTTGTAACAAAAAGATGTGAGAAATAAAATTTATCATTATTATTGAATAAGCCTATTCATCCCAATTATACGCTGTAACCCAAATATTACTAGTTATAACTGATGAAACATCAATACACATTTATTATTATTTGACTACGAAACATCTCCACTAAAAGCGTTAGGAAACAATATTTATGTAGATTAATGTGTTATACTTTTACAAATAAATATAACATTGCAGTTATCGATTGATTTCTCATAAGGATTTCACAGGTAATTTATTAATAATTAGCTACAATTTACTTACAGCTGATTAAATTGTAATGAGTAGTAAATATTTCTGTCAAACATTCATTTGGCAATCTTTGATCAGTCTCAGATGTGAAAGCCAAAATGAAGGCAGGTTTTTCAATCCAGTTGTCAA
Organism: Stictocephala bisonia; assembly: GCA_035578905.1. Taxonomy (NCBI): domain Eukaryota; kingdom Metazoa; phylum Arthropoda; class Insecta; order Hemiptera; family Membracidae; genus Stictocephala; species Stictocephala bisonia. Next base: position 49,165 of record JAQJVL010001283.1, read on the forward strand.
CAAACCACCGATATTACCCAATTACTGACAAATTAATTCAGATAATTGTTCTAAAAATTATTATTTTTTAAATTTTACTTCTACACTCCCCACTTTCCAAAAAGACCTTTATTTCCAAACTTAATGTATATTAACCCCATATAGTTGAGTATTTTAAAGTTTTGGATGAAAATATAGTATTAGATTTAAAACCATGGTAATTATTCTGATATACATGCAACTTGAACGTGTCATTTGGAAACAGGCCTTCATTACTAAGATTCCAATCATAAATATATGGGTGAATATGAGAGACATATGAGTGTAGAGTGTAGTCATTGTTACGAACTAAGGTCAACTGTTCCATGGAAATAGCATTTATTACTAGTCTAATAGCCAGAGGATCTACAGCTGTACGTGGAATTTTACAAATAGAAGACTGGAAATTATAAATTTTATGAACATCAATAAAACATTGATGCATTGTCAAAGGGATTTAGGGGATTAAATTCAATGGTTATTATTTGTAATATAGTAGCAGTTACAACTTTAAGCCTTGTTTGTAGGTAACACAATGACTGGTTAACGAATACTCCGGTCAGGGTTGCCAAATATACATGAACAAAATATCTGAATTCACCCAACTATTCCATTGTTACAACGTGATATTTAACAGAAATCAATTATTTTTACAGTAATCTGATATATGGTATTTCAAAAAGAGTTCTGTGATCCCCTATCATCAGATAACAGCTTTTTTAGATGTTATCTATTTAGTAAATTGGTAAATAAAATTAACCAAAACAAAGTTTACGGTTGTAATCTGCTCCCTACAAACATCTGTTCAATTATACATTATTTAAATCCATAGAAATAGAAAATCAGTTGTTTTAAAAATGGATATTTGAGTAATTTATTTCTATATATTAATGGGAGTAGGTAATAATCTATATATAGGTGTTAAGGATAGTTTCAACCAAAAAGTTATCTACATATTTATGAAAACTGTCAAATGACAAATACTAAATGAAAAAAATACATTTGTTTTATTTTTATATAGTTTAGAATACGTGTTTATTTAACATATAGTTAGAGCAGAATTTCTTTTTCCAGGAGTTCTATTCTATTTGACATTACGAATACGACAGTAAATTATTTTTTATATATATTTTTTTTTCTTTGAATTTAAAGAGAAAACATAATAATATTTGAGCTCGACGTCTTGTAATTAACAGTTAACGATCATCCTTATTATTGGGTAAAACTGCTCTTACGAATGTACTTACATGTTCAACCTTTTATTTGATATAATTCAATTTAAGTATTTTATGAACTATTTTTCATTCTAAACAGTATAAGCCTTGTTACTAACAACAGTAAAATGATATTTTAAACTCCCAACAAGCTGTGAATTTTTGTTTTCTCATTGGTTTCCAGTGTGGTACGGTTTAGAGATGAGCAAGTGCAAACCATTGTGGGATAAATAGACCTCAATGTTACCTCAGTTGTAACTTTGAGGTAAACGAGTTAAAAGTTGTTTGTGGCAAGAAACAGGCTTCAACTTGGTTATTGTGTTACTGTCAGGACATAAAAGGTTCTTAAGGATATAGTTCCTCATTTTTCCAAGGTTAGTCTTCATAATGATCATAAAAAACCAAGGGTTGACTTTATTTAAAGCTTGGTTTTAAATACCCTCGACGTAAAACCTTCGTAGTTCATAGAATTTATTGAAATTAAATTAAAATCCCGAATCCTTTGGAGGTATAGTATATTTAATTTTTTTAAGGTGAATTTTTTTTATAATTTTAAGAAAATAAAAACATTTTATTGACAGAAAACCAATAATATAAAAGGAAATACATTTTGATAATGATTCACCAACCGCAGGTCGTGTTGAAGATAAGAGAAGGCACTCGACATGCTTCTATTTTTACTAACATTTATTTTGTTGTAGTTTTAAGTATTTACTAAACATACAACAGTTTCAATTGTGTTGCAAAATCACTCCTATATTATAAAAGCAAGATATATTCGAAATTTGAAAGGCAAATGAGTGTGATGAGTGTTGATTTTAGTCATTGTTAACTATACGAATAAGATTATAATTATAATAAATAATATAAGTACATATCATCTACATTATATTTATTAAATTTCAAGATCGTAAAGATGTGGATAAATATGGATTCGTAAAGATCGAATGAGATTGAAACTAAGGCCGATTAGTCCTTTAATAGCCCAATGACAAATGAACAGTTGGTGGTTATCAGCTGACCCCTTTCAAATTTTGTTATGTCTTTGATTGCGGGTGAACTGAGAATATTTAGATTTTGAAGATGGGATTTATCCAACTACGCTACTGACCAATTATATAAAATGGTAAATAGTGAAATCGCCTTTAATTTTAGACCAAGTGAACTAAACATGTATGTGTTCCGATGGATCTCTTTGTTAAAAAAATATTGTTTGTTTGTGATTGGCTATAAATGTAATTAATAAGATTTAAAACTAATAAAGTTAAAAAGTACTACCACTTTATTTGATTGCATAAATCCTCGTCCAGTGTTAGTAGTTCCTGAAAGTGATTAATAGCAGTATACAAAATAGAAAGGGCAATAGACTAATTATTAAGAGTCGGCCAACAACAATTAATTAGTTCATCTGCTTGTTGTATTTATAGGTAAGCTTCGTGGAATTACAGAGGGGAAATATAGAAAGAATGAACTGTAATTAGCATGTGGGAGTGTACATTTGTATTAAACTCATTTTAAAACATTCAATAAGTTGTATAATTTCTAACTACAATATAGTGTTGTATGACAGTGTCTAAATATATAGGGTGTTCCAAAAGTAAAGTGCCAAAATTCAATAAATGGCTTGGCAAAAAAAAATATTAAAAGTTATATAAAAAGTTTGGCAGTAAAATAATATAGGTTAAAATAAAGAAAAAAAACTAGAATACACTTATTTCCAAAACATTTTCATTTATCACCGTCATTTTGTTTTTTTCACAAAATAATTTTGATCTCCGAGCTAGCTGTACCGTTCTTTATGAAACTTGCTATATGTGTTGAGATAGTAGATACCTATTCATTAAAAAGAATCAACTTGATCCAATTAAACATGTCAAAAGAGTGGCATTTTTAAATGTTTAACGGATATTGTGGTAAAAGGCAAGAAATACCAAGTACACGTTTTTGTTTAGATAGTTTTATTACCAATCTTCAGTATAAAAAAGTTAGAATCAAACAAACAATAACCAATACACATTGAAATTTGTGATGAGAGGAAGCGAACAAGATAAAAACGAATGGCTTTGTTGCTGCCTCTCAACACAAATGTCAATGTGTTTTGGTTACCTTTCGTCCGATTCTAAGTGTTTTTTTACTAACAGATTGGTGATAAAAGTATCTAAAACACGTGTATTTAGTTTTTTTCGCTTTCCCACAAATTCCATTAAAAACTTAAATTACCGCCATTTTGAAATCTTTAATCAGATCAAGTTGATTTTTTTATGGTATAGGCTTTTATTATCTTAACATGCATAGCGAGTTTCATAAATGTCAGTTGAGCCAACTTGGAGATAAAAATTATTTTGTGAAACAACAAAATCGTGGATAACTGGTAAACGAAGCGTTTTTGGAAATATATGTATATTCAATTTCTCTTTATTTCTATCTACAACCGTATTCATTTTTCACATTTCATTCTTTTTACATGATATAATATCGAAACACAAACCATTTACGATAGTTTTAATGAAAGTAATTGAACATTTGAAAGCAAAATAAATTATTTTCAAATGAGTGAATTATATGTGTGCGAATTGTACAATTTTAAATATTCTATTTTTAAATTAACACAGTTATAGTTTTACTGTCAGCACTTATCATATTATATGTATTATAATTTGTTATTATTTCCTATTTAACTAAAGTTGGGATCATTTCATTATTGCGAGTTTTGTCCAATGACGTGTATTAAATGGATTTTTTATTATTTATAACTTTAAATGTAAGAATGTTTTTTCATAGCCTTGTTACTTTTCTTAATAAAATGTTTTATGTTACTATAAAACGTATTTACATCTTCCATATTTTGAGAGTTCTTATCAACTATGCAAATTTTCATCTGCAACTTTGTGTGATGTCTTGGGATTCATACCAACTGCATCCCCTTAAGTGCAGTAATACATATTTTATAATTTCTTCTGTGATACAAAAATAACGTCAGTACTTAATTATCAAAAATACTCAACAAACACAACATTATTACTAAAAGTATATAACAGAATATTTAATTTTCTATTGCATAATTAAACTGTAAACCAACAAGTATCTGTAAATACTTCAACTGAGATAAATAAATTTCCAAAAAGTATATATTGGAACTACGTGTATTTAGGAATGCTGTGACCAATTGTGAGGCGCATAGCCATCCATAACAATAAAAACACATTACATGGTTGCTATGTTTCAATTTTATTCTTCTTCTTCTTCACGTACAAAATAACTTGCTTGTTTGAAGTTACTCGTAACTTTGTGTTCGAGTAAACGTTTTATAACCGCAGATTTTATCATTGTTTATAATGTCTTATATATTTTGGTTTCGTGTTTCTTTTTATTTCATATATTTCAAGATACTCTGTTGTTGTTGATCAAGATACACTAACGGTTGCAGACAAGGCTATTGACTCGATCGTGCCTTAACATTTCTCGTCAGTTTAGCTCGGTAGTTTTTTACTAAGCCATTCGAAACTTAACAGTGTTAGACGAGGCTATTTATAGGTCCTCACACAACTGTAAGTGCTATGTTATACAACAACTTTCTAAATTTAAAGTATTTTAACGTAATAAGTAGTATTTGTGCTATTTATATATTGATTGTTCTTATAATACCTGAATCGTTTATTTTAAATTATAATAAAAATTTTAGTTTTTACTGTTAATATTGTCAATTAAATAGATGGTCTTACTGGTTGATGTTATTTTTATTGATAATATTCAAAAACGTATGATAGAATGCGATTAATTAATTAAGTTGTGTGCATAAAGATAAAAAATTAAACATTTACCACATTTGTTCATAGTAAACCTGCAGGTGTAAATAGTTGGAAATTAAAGAAATAAGAAAAAGGAAAGGTAGAGACAGTGGGTTTGGATTAAGAAATAAATGAAAATTAAAGGTGGCATAAAAGTAACAACAACGAATGTAATCTTGAAAATCCCTTAGACCATTTGAATGTTCACCGACTCAATAACACGGTTCGTAGATTTTCCCAGCTGTATTTTAGGGAATACAAAAGATTACACCAAAGGACAGCAATTATATCGAGTAATTTTCATTTTACAAAAATATGTTTAATAATATAATGTTGAAGGATTGTAGGAGACAATTTTCATTACTTGTGTAATAAACTTTATCCTGAACATCTTTCTAAAGCAAATTCTTATATTTATGCATTCACACATTTAAGACTTTGCTTTATGCTGTCATTCAAGTTCGTTGAAATGTGTTAGATTTAGATAGAATGTTCCTTTGCGTTATAAATATGTTTCCGAAAGTTTTTAGTCATTGCTAGAAATTGTTATTTGTTTAATAAGAGTTGGTCTCCCTGTTTATTGTCTAATACTTTAACAAATAAATGTAGGATATTTCTCAAATGGCTTTTATAAACATAAAATTTTAGTGGGGACAATTATTTAGTTGTTATACATTTTACTCAAGATAGTTTGAGGTCGGTTATTGAATGACTGAATTTATTAGTAGTGTGTTTGCTTATGGTCCTAAATCGTGAGCTGCGTCTATTTAATGGTCACCATCATTAAGTACGGCTTCTACTTGGTGATAAATGTTTAGGATCCATCTTGTGATAAGTCTGAGTGACAGTATAAGAAAGCCATTGAAAACATTAATTTAAGAATAACAAACCAGAGGCGGTAATTTAAAATATTTCTACCCTTCCCTGCGTAACTTAAATGTTATTTTTACCCAAAAATATTAATAATACCTACATACTTCACCTAGTTCAACTTCTTTCTGCACCAAAATCCTTTCAGTGTTTGGATTTATATTTAGAAATACATCAAAACTAAATTGTTAAACAATACATTATTAGCCAAGCAAACATATTTTGTTTGGCAATTTTCACTATAAATATCCATAGGACAATACTAGTGTTATTCTGTTAAAATATTACGCAGTGGAAATAGTATGGCGTCATTTTGACCCACTTTAGCGAACAAAATTATAACTTTACCCTTACAACCCGCTGTGTCTCCCCAACATGAACTCTGAAGCCCTGTCCTGACAGGTAGTGATCCACTTTATTTACTCCAACCCAGTTAAGGGGCTATAACACATTTCCATATACACAGGGTGTCTTTTTAATGGGCCACCATTGTGATCTTGTAAACCATAACTCTGACAAAAAACTTTAAATGGGATACTTTACCTTGTATTTAGAGACAATTAAAAACACAAATTTCAAATTTTGCATTTTCCAATATGGAAGACTTTTATATTCTTGGTAGTTTTTTTATATGTTGCTTAATAACGTAGATATGAGAGCTCAATGTATTCAGATTCCATATGGAGTTTACCATTGAGATAACAACTTTTCACTACACTACTATGAGTTTAGCTGTTTTCGTTATGTGTTTACAACCTGCGAAACGTCATATTTTCAACAGCTGTCTATTGTTTACTACCGGAAGTAACATTGTTTACAACCGAAATTTTTCCACAGTCAACAACACCTGTTTTTATTCCGTAGTGTAGTGAAAAGTATCGTTCAAAACTCGAGTGAAAGTGTTTTGTATGTTCTCGACCATTCGAAGTGCTCGACAAGTCTCGCACTTCAAACATATGGTCTCGAACATGCAAAACCCCACTTTCCACTCTTGTTATGAAATTTACTGATTTATAAAATGTATTCAAAAAATGACCTAATCTGCAAACATTACCACATAAATTTGGACAATTCATACTTAGCTATTCTTCTTTACGATTTAATGCCTTGCGTATTATATTATATTACATAGACTGAAACAAATGTGTTACTATTTTGTCAGAGATAAAAATCGATGTTGGCAGCACAAATACAAATATCAGCTGTTTAAGTAGACTTCTAATACCACTATCGAACTGAATTGGAAGTTGACTTAAACATCTAATAATAGTAATAATGCTGCCAACATCAACTTATCTGTTACAAAATAGTAACATATTTGTTTCAACTTATGTAATATAATTTAATACTCAATGTGTTAAATCGTAAAAAAGAAGAGCTAATCATGAATTTTCCAAATTTATGTGGTAATGCTTGCAGATTAGGTAATTATTTTAATGCATATTAAAAAAGTTGTTATATCAGTGGTAAACTCCATAAGGAATCTGAACATTTTGAGATCTACGTTATTAAACAAAATATAAAAAATCTGCCAAGATTTAAAAAGTCTTATGATTACTATTTATATCTAAAACAATTATAAAATATAGGATGTTCCATAAGAAAAACCAAAGTTGACCGCCATATTGGAAAATGGCAGCCGTTTTTAACATTTTAAATTATGTTTTTTTAATCGTTTCTAAAAACAAGGTAAGGTTCTCCACTTGGATCTTTTTGTCAGACTTATGTTTTCCAAGATCACAATCGTGCCCCATTTAAAAAGACACCCTGTATATCACTTACTTGTATGGCTTTAAAATGACTACTTATAACTTCTATCCAAAATGCTGAAGCTGTATTTTGTTTTCTGGCACTAATTTCAGAAAATTTATTAATTTCACTTTGTATACTGCCCCACCCAAATGCCTTTCCAAATTTTCAACTTTAAATTTACGTTAGCTATTACTTTTACGATATTCACATTTTTAATCCCCATGCATGCCAACAAAATATTAAAATAGGGCCAACATTTTATAGTTTTCTTATTTTTAGTGTAATTTTTCATTGTTTTGTTAATAATAATTTTCAATTGATGATTTTGGAGTTAAGCATTAATTACGGTCTTAAAAATCGGAAACGATCGTTTCAAAAGCTTATTAAGGCAGTGTGTCAGCAGAAAATAGATTGTCTCTTCATATCAATATGTCCGAGATGATTTATTAATATTATATACATTACATATTAAGGTAGCTATTTACCTCAAGACACGTGTATCTGAGCTCACTACTACCCTCACGAATAGGAAATTTCTGTTGTAATGGACCACTGATCCAAGAGCAAAAGGCTTAACTAAGGGATGAAGTTAAATTCACATTAAACAGCGAGGTGATTTACCTCAAGACACTATGTTAGTGGGCGATATTCTTCTTAGGTCTACACTGAAAATAGAAACACTTCTCTAATGGCATGGTCAAGTTAATGATGTCGCGGACTAATGGATTGACCAGTGATTGGAGCTAATCAACAACCAGCAAGCGCTGAGTGAATTCATCTCAAAGATTTCCTATGTCAGTAATACACTTCGTCTAATTTTCACGATGAAGCGATGGAGTGGAGTGGAGTAAAGTGGGGTGGGGTGGGGTGGAAATATAATAAAATAACTAGAATATATTTAACAATAAGTACATCATGGTTTACTTCAAATCATTAAATATATTATGTAGCTTTTGGTGTGAGCATATGTATAGACTGAATTCACAAAAATAACAAAAAATACGCTCAAATGAGAAATAAAAATGTGCTTTTATTTGTTATAATTAGTTGCATTAACATGACAATCAGACAAAATGATGAGTACATTCCTATAATAGTTATGTACATAGGCACATTACTAAACATATTACAGAGTGTAGGTGATTCACAAAGTTAACATTTTGTAAACTATATTTATATACACTATTGACTATCACGTCTGGTACATTATACTGAACATATTACAGAGTATAGGTGATTCACAAAGTTAACATTTTGTAAACTATATTTATATACACTATTGACTATCACGTATGGTACATTATACTAAACATATTACAGAGTGTAGGTGATTCACAAAGTTAACATTTTGTAAACTATATTTATATACACTATTGACTATCACGTATGGTACATTATACTAAACATATTACAGAGTGTAGGTGATTCACAAAGTTAACATTTTGTAAACTATATTTATATACACTATTGACTATTACGTATGGTACATTATACTGAACATATTACAGAGTATAGGTGATTCACAAAGTTAAACTTTTGTAAACTATATTTATATACACTATTGACTATCACGTCTGGTACATTATACTGAACATATTACAGAGTGTAGGTGATTCACAAAGTTAACATTTTGTAAACTATATTTATATACACTATTGACTATCACGTCTGGTACATTATACTGAACATATTACAGAGTATAGGTGATTCACAAAGTTAACCTTTTGTAAACTATATTTATATACACTATTGACTATCACGTCTGGTACATTATACTAAACACGACGTATTTGCCTCTGTGAATAGATGTATTTAACTTAATTAACAACTGCCAGTAAAACCAATTATACTGTCTCATATGACACAATTCATATGAATCCTCATTTTCAATATTTTATTTATAATAACTTAAAATAGATTATGTTTACGATTATGTATACTACACGCATATTTTCGTATATGCTCGCTTTGCTCATTGGGGGCTTCGCCCCCAAACCCCCTTGGGCCACAGGCCAATTCATTGAATATAAAAAGTTCACTGCTGATAATATTTTCGTTTTATGCTCTGGATCGTTCTAGGAAATGACGATTATTATAAAACGGTGCGTCCAAAGGAAGTAGATTAAGAATACTATATGCTCCCTCACTACAGCACCACTTTTTTCTGTCTTTCTCTTCCTCAAACAGTCGAGCATGACAGTACGAATACTTGTAAATTTCATCTTCCCAAAGACGTACTTTACAGAGTTTAAATGAACTAATGCCATTTAAATCGTAGTCTCTCCAGTACGCCATTGGGCCTTGTTCACCAATCTTCCGAGCAAGGAGAGCAGGAATGTGTCTCATGTTGGAAAATGAGGGATTCTTCAATGGAAAAGCCTCTACTCTCTGGCAGGAAGCTCCAGGATTCTGATCATTATAATGTCGAACAGCTTCTCTGTTAATCTCGGGATGCTGGTCAGTGTAACGTCTTACAGCACCTCTATTTATTTTATCTGAGGTTTATTTTTACTGTATCGTTTTTTTGCATGTGTAAGCCGTTCCTGTCGAGTACTTGTCAAGCTCTTTGGACGTCATCGCTTAACCTTTTTAGGTCTGCCAAGCATTTTGTTAAATAGTGGCCTGGTCAAAGGAGACATTTCTTTTAAGGGTGATAACACTACCACAGGCATCAATTTTAACTTAACATCGACATAAGACTCCTGCGAGTCTAGATTAGATGTACAGATTGGTTCATACAATTGGTTTGGAGGGTCATCAATTCGCGGTTCTTCAGGGACAATAGTAAGGTCTTGTGTGGCAGTTTTTCCCAAAGTCAGCTGAGTTATAGCATTGATTTTACTATACATAGAAGATAGTTCCATCCAATGTTAAATTTTGAGGCACGGAATATGGGAGCGACCGTTCTGCAACCGACAGGTTCTGAATTCGACCTTGATTGACGACAGTCAATCAAGGTCGAAATTGCCTCCAGTTTCGACTGTTCGGTTGCACAACCTGGGAGCAGTAAAGGAAACTAATCACTCCCTCCCATTCTCTCTTCTGTCTTTTAAGACGCTCGTCCGGACTGTCGCCACTGCACCTGTAAACTGTTGCCGATTGGCCTTGATAGTGGGTCAAAGTGGGATATTATTCCTAGCTGTGCTATGTCTTGCACGGAAATAAATCGCGATCTTTTATTTAGGCCTTAAGGGTTTGTGAATATGAAAAATGTTAGGGGAATTTTTTTTGTTATTTTATCAATGTAAATAACAGTGTGTTACAGATTTTTAGTTAAAACATTATGCATTATCTAAAATGATGTAAATACTACGTATTGTAAGTTTATTGATATTTTAAGTAATTGTATACTTAGAAGTAGCAAGAAAAATGGTGGTAGTTCTAAATTGTTAAAGGCTAAGTTGTTAAGTCCCTGAATAACACCAACATTTTATATAAGCACATAACAAACATTTTATATAAATTTGAGAGACGTAAAAAATTATATAAAATTTCTACAAAAAGACCATATGACAGTTTTTCTAAATTATTTTGCAAAATGTACTAATGAATTATATAATGTGATAAATTTTACAAAAAAAATTATTATTCAACATTATTGGAAAACTGTAAAGTTGATGTATCTGAGCAGTGGAAGGTAATAAATAACTTGACAAGTGGGTTTTCAAAGAAAATAGTTGAGCTAATTGAATTGCCAAACGGCGAAGTTATGCGTGAGCCTTCGTCATTTACAAGATAAACAATCACCTTATCACAATCCAGTCTAGCCGTCCAGACGATGTACATTCCAATACCCTTCCACCTTTACGTACTTACTATCAATATTCATTTAATTCATCAATTAAATGAAATTAAGAGTATTGTTAAGCTTTTAAAAAATAAAAAATTAACTGGCTCTGACCAAATTAATGTACATTTACTGAAAAATGTAATTCATGAGATTGTTATCTGTATTCTCTAAGGTTTTTGAAAAAACAATGATTAAAAGACTCCATAGTTATTTATCGAAGTTAAATTTTCTTAATCCACATCAATTTGGTTTTATCAAAGGAAAGTCATCTGAGGATGCGTTATTAGAAGTATCAGAAATAATTTATAACAATTTAATTATTCATTAACTTATCATCTGTCATATAGTTCACATTTAATACTAGAATTAACCCTTTATATTATTGAAATCATTATTCATTTTTTATCAAGTAATTAAAGCTTCTTGTCAATATTGCATTGTATAATTATTGCTGTATTTTTAACTATAAATGAATATTCCTTTTTGTTTAAAAGTAAATTGAACTATTTGTCATAAATACCACAATATTAAAATCAGCTTCCGGGTCACGCCGTGGACAGCGAAATGTGTGTGGTAGGCCTACCGAAAGTTTTAATATTCGTTGTTTTCTTCTTGTGTGAACTGTGTTTCTTAACTTTTAATTAATTTGTGACGCATACCACTTGGACTTATTTGTTTTCTTTAACCTGAAGATGCCGTCCGTATTCACGGCGAAACATGTAGTTGTTATCACCATCACACACTGTGAACTGTTTGACGGAAACTAAAGTAAACCTATTTTAGTCTATAGCAGGATTGGCATTTTTTCTTTTTATTTGATATAAATAGATGGAGATAAAGAGAAAATATTTGCTGTATTGATGATTTCATAAATAGTGGCGGAGTCATAAAATGAAAAAGAAAAAAACATACACGCACACAATTCAGTTCTTCAGTCGCGTTGCCGAAAATCGTGTAATAGGCCTACCTCACTCTCCGGCCGTTAACGAGTTGCACGCAATCCTACCTGCGTTAATTTCGATGTCCCAAGAAGGCCCCAAACCAGTACTCGAGTTGCGTGCAATACCGATCTCAGGTAGTCTGTCCAGTCTTGGCCGCTCAAAAATGCAACTTAGACCTCAAGCTGTGCTATAGAAATATTTCCGTAAATATGACAGTCCGCCAAAAATAACTTGAATTTTCACCGGTCTGATTCCGAATAGCACCAAACTTATACTACAAAATAAGCACATATATTCTGTTACTATTAAATTACAATAATTTTTAAACATGTATAGCCTATATTACTCCCCACAGTTCTAGAGTTGAATTGTTTGGTTATTAAAAAAAGGTATCTGTTCTTCTACTTAGGATTAATTTATCTCATTTGAAAGTGTATGCTTATCATTAATACGATATATATATATATATATATATATATATATATATATATTTGTTTCAATTTGAAACCATACTATTACAGTTCAAAATATGCGCAAAACCCAAATTTACATATTATTTTTTAACTATATTATTGTTTATTTGTAATAGTTATTTGTTTATATAGTTTTGTTAGTTCTTGGCATTGTTTGTTCTGTTCATTCTCAGTTGTGTAAATAAGTCATATTCGAATTGTTATGATTAAAAACGCCCCAGAGTGCGGCTATAGTTAATTTTGTTATTATTTAGACTGTGGTTACTTAAAATTAGTTATTTCTTATGTTATTGCTGGTCACGCTACTTGTGAAGTGTTACCAGTGTAATTCCAGAGTGTCTTTTCCAGAGAAATTGAAAATATAAATAAATTGCAGTTTATCCACACTTTCACATCTAGTAAAATAATAGAAACGTGTATGAAAAACAGATGTGTTAACGTTAATTATATTCACCTTAGACATACTTTTTACAATGGTCTGATTCAATCAATGTTATAAAACGGTATTTTTTAAAGGGGGACATAAATAAAATTTACAATAATTTCACAGTCTGATTAAAATAATGAAAATTGAATCTAAATAATCAGTAGTCTAGTTATATTCTATCACCATAATATTTCCCAGTATTATTCTATATAAATATCATAGGCCTATTTCAATATTTATTTTGTCAAAGAAATAAATAATTTCACATTTTTTAATATTTCACTATATTATATATTCCTGGAATATTTGCAGATTAATTTCATAATTGAAAGGAGAGTCATTGATTGGATTTGAAAACAATTTATTTTTTATTAATCAATTACCGAATATGAAAAAACTAATGATTGAGTACAATAGTCGATTTAATCACCTAATCGATGGTTAAAATGCAATAAATAAAGATTTTTCAGATGGGCTAAATAATATGAAAATTTTTACTTAAATCAGCAGTAATTATCGCCAGCATTGCCGATAAGTTTGCGGTCTATTCAAGTGAGTATATTTACAAATACACGGTGTGTTAATCATATAAATCAATATGGTGTTTTAATTTATTCAGTTATAAATATTTCTTTATTCAATATGAATGTCACACTGAGTTTTACTGTATTAGTATCAACACAGTATTCTTTATTATTCAAAAGAGATGCGAGCAAATATAAAAACAGAGAACCCGGATAAACGTTGGCAATATGGAATAACGTAAACAATTATCTAACCAGGATGTTGTTTGTGTGTGGGACCTGAGGAAGGAGAGAGTGGGGTGGCTGTCTGGTTGAATGGGTTAAGAGGAGGGAAGTGAAACAGAGACGGAAGAGCGTGCGAGAGAGAGAGGAAATAGGGCTATGCGCAGCACAGCGTGGGGCCTCAAAACAGTTTTGGGGCCTCGCCACAACTCTCCCATATGGATGGAGTATCTCTTTATATAGTAAAATCAATGGTTATAGTGAACTGTCTTGCAACTCCATCCAGAGCTGCATTCGACAACATCAAACTGGCCAGTGAAAAGTAGCTGTCACACAGAAATAGGCAGGCCAGATTATTACCATCATTGGACAAATCAAAATGGCGCTTTTCATTCACTGGATGTGGATCAAACAGATACAGCAGTTCATTTACCCTCCAAAAGGAGACAGTAACGGTTTGACCCATGAAAAGGAATCCGATATCTTTTTGATTTGCAGCCAATATGTCTTGTAATTTTTCAGTAAGTGACGAAACAGTGTCATGTCAATCATCTTTCGTTAGGGGATAAAGTGCATCGTAAATGTGCTCTAGTTGTAACAGAGAAACTGACTGATTCAAAACATAAATGACTGATGGTAATTCTTCTGGAAACAAGTACCGCCCATAACCAGTAAAATTCTCACTACGCAGTGTTTTGTAAATGCGATCACCACTCATAAGGATTGCATAAATTGCAGTAGTCGTAAAATGTCCACCAAGACTCTTCCATGCAACGGCACAAGCAGAATTATCAACACACTGAGCATTTCTACTCCATGTGAAGAGTTCATTGTTGCCCTGATGAAAGGACCCCTCGGCAACACAAAAAAAATTCTGTTGATGAGATGATAGAAGATTCGTCTCACCATGCAGTGAAAACGATTCAGTTTTCAATAGGGCAGAAAGCTAAAGAATTGAACAGTTCAGTACTGAAGGTAATTCAAGCGTGTAGAGGCCGTAGGGTGTCAGCAGACTGAGGCATGAAAAGCGGCGTCATCCTTATATAACCTCGGTGGGACTTATTTCATTCGACTGAGGACCGTTCTACCAACCGTTCTAAAAACGTTTCTCGCAGACGCTGCAGCGACTCGTTTCAATCGACAAAGGCCTGGTCTACCAACTGTTCTAAAAACGTTTATCGCAGCCGCTGGAGGGTGCCTAAACTAACAAACAAATTCCGAAAATACAGCGTAAAACTATGATTGGCCTTTAGGCAACAAAAATGAATACAAACTGTTTTTATATAAGTGAATAAGTGAGTAACATATTTTTGACAAAACTCAACTTTACCTACTTTTTGTGAGGAAATGTATTATATATAAAGCATTTAAGTATATAATTTAAATATTCTATTAGATGTTGTCCAAACTAAATATTACAGCTTCAGTATAAAAACCTTCAACTCTGCAAACAGGTAAGCGTTTTCAAGTCAACCATTTTGATTTTTTCTAGGTTATGAAAAGTTACAAATAAAATTTTATAGCAGTTTTCGTAACAAATTAGTAAAGTTAAATAGTGTGTACGGGTTTTAGGTTCTTAAATTATCATAATACACCAATAAAATACGAAAACCTAACAAAAATAGAATTTTTTAAACGAAATGTGAAATTTGGTGATTTTTGCCTAGTTAATATCAGAAATACCAAAAAATTACTTCTTAAGAAAATTGTAGAAAATTTAATTACAAATCTGAAGTATACTGTCAGCAATTAAAAATTCCCGAACAAGACTAGAACAAGAACTGCTTGTTCGAATCTCTTGATCTTTCCAAAAGGTGTGTCATCGAATTATTTAGAAAGGAGTACTATTTATCTAAGTGGATTGGCTAATTTGTCTGTCAGATGGATTGCAGATTTGAAGACTAGCAGTTAGCTGTAACAGTTGTTTGCACCATGATTTCATAAAGCATATGCTAATAATTTGTCATAGAGGCATTGTGATTAGCATCATGGCCTAGTTAGTCAAAAACATGTTCACTATCTTTCACTATATTTCAGTGATGAGTCAGCGCTCAGGCAGTCAACATCGTTATCGGTGCGTGCTCCTACACTGAACGAGTTTCAAGATCTTACATGCGTTTTACTTAACCTTTCAGAGTGTACTTTTTTCGTAATAAGTTTGGAATTTTATTATTATTACTATTTTTTGTTGAAGTATTGTTTGTGTAAATTATTGCTAATTTCTTTTCAAAATGCCTAACTGTACAGTATGTATTAAAGCTGTTACAGCGAAACAAGTTAAGTTAGTGTGTTGCGATTGCAATGGAGAATTTCATGCAGTGTGCTTGAAAATGAGTAAAGCGGACGTGGATTGTATAATTGCTGATGGTCTTGTCTGGAGGTGTGCCGACTGTAGTGTGAATAGAAGAAAAAGCATGCGGTTTGAATCGGAAGCCAGTGAAGGTAAATTAAGTTTAGATGACTTAGTGAAAGCAGTTTACGAAGTAAGGGACAGTCAGAAGTCGTATGAAAAGGGATTTAATGTGGCTTTTGAAAGTTTAAACAAAACCGTGGAAGAAAATACTCTAGTCATCAGACAACAGAATGAAAAAATGGATAAATACTGCGATATGATAGAGAAATTAACAATTGAGAATCAGCAGCTAAGACAAAAAGTGAAAAATCTTGAAGATCGCTTAGATGATTTAGAGCAATATGGCAGGTGCAATTCTGTTGAAATTCAGGGTGTTCCACAGGAGCCAAATGAAAATGTCTTAGCAGTAGTAAAGGAGGTGGGAAGGGCTCTAAACATGAACATATCCGATGAGATGGTAGACGCTTGTCACAGGCTAGGTAGGCGGTCAAGTGGTGAACATCCTCCAGGAATAATAGTCAAGTTCGTGCGCCGGTTTGATAAAGATGAAATTCTAAAACAGCGCCGCGTCAAACGTAACTTATCTACGAGACACATGGGCAGGAATGACGATCGTCCAGTCTACATAAATGAGTCCCTGTCACCATCCCGTAGGAGGCTCCTGGCAGCAGCGAAGGTGACCCAAAAACAGAAAAATTGCAAGTTTCTTTGGGTAAGAAACGGGAAGATTTTTCTCCGGCGAGAAGAGAATGCTCCTGTGATAGTTGTCACTTCGCAAGCTGATCTGGACAAAATGTAAATATGCTTCTAACTTTTATATTTGATCAATAAGAATTTAATTTAGTTTTATATCCTTTTTTGAGAATATATTGCAGTAATATTTTCTTTCAACAGAATTATGGTTATTTACAAATAAATTTCAAAACAACATTAAAGAAAAAATTCAATGTTTTGTTCAGTATAAAAAAATTGCTTTTCAATTTTAGTTATGATTGTATTACAAACAAGAATATATTATCGTTGATGAATAAGTATTTTCACGTTTTGTTATCAACATTATGAATTTAATATCACAGTTATTTGTGTTCATTATGTCTGTTAAATAATAAAAAAAGAGTCGGCAGTATTAAAGCTAATTGCTTATTTTATATTAATTTTATTTTTATTTTTTTTGAACTTTTACTTATCCTTTATTATTACAAATGCCTATCTATATTTCTCCTTGTAATTTCGAAATTATTATTTGTCTTAATGCTTGAAAGTAAAGCAAAAATTGATATTTGTTTTATTTATTAAGGTAGCAATGTTTTTATATTAAACTCTTAAATGAACAAAAACTATAAGCAAGTTAAAATACTTCATCAAAATATTAGAAGTGTTAGAGCAAATTTTGATCATTTTTTAGTTCAGCTAGAGGCAGAAAAACTTAGTCCAGATATAATAGTTCTCACTGAAATATGGATAAAAGAATCCGAGTCTCTTTTTTATGAAATACAAAATTATATTAGTTTTACCAAGACAAACGAAAATTACAGAGCAGGAGGAGTAAAAGTATTTATAAAATCAAACGTAGAAGTATTAAGTAATGTCTCTGTCTTTTGTCAATCAGCTGATTTTTTAAAAATTAAATTTAAATGTAACAATAAAATATTTTGTTTATTAGCAATTTATAGGTTTCACTTTCTGCCTAAAGAAGTTTTTCTAGAAGAACTGAGTAAAGTTTTGGATGACAATAAAAATGATAATATTATTTATATTGGGGACATTAATATTAATTTGTTAAGTAGTGATAATGTTGTTGATAATTATAATATTTTAATGGCCTCAAACGGCTTGGAATGTTTATTATTTGAGCCAACTAGAATTACAAATGAAACCAGTTCTTGTATTGATCATTGTTTTGCTAGAATTATAAATAAAGTAGAGGCAGAAGTTCATGTGAAAGTTTTGCAAACAAATATAACTGATCATGCTACTACGCTAGCATGCGTGTTAGTGCGTGAGGGAGAGGAACCTGTTAACCTTGAACCGATCTCTTATCGTATTGATTATGAAGCTCTTGTTACTTGTTTAAATGAGATGGACTGGGCTGATGTTTATAATGAACAAGACCCGTCAATTGCGTTTGATATCTTTGAAAGCACTTTTCAATATGTAATAAATAAATGTAAAACTTCAAATATAAAAGACAAGTATAAAGTAAATAAGATTAAACCTTGGATGAACGATTTTATTTGTATGAAAATTAGAGTTAAAAATAAAATCTATAAAAAATTACAATCTCATCCAACAAATACAAAATTAAAGAAATACTTTTTGAAATATAGAAATGATTTACAGTTGAAAATAAGGCAAATAAAAAATAGTTATTATGAAAGATGCTTTCAAAAATGTAATGGCGATTCAAAGCAGTTATGGAGGGTTATAAAAGAAATAACATGCCAAAAATCCAATAAAAATTCTCAAATACACTTAAATATACAGGGAAAAATGGTAAATGATCCAAAAGTTGTATCAAATGAATTTAATAATTTTTTTCTCTCTGTAGTCAATAGTCTAGATATCAAATCTTTCAATCCTGATGTTTTTAATTCAGTAGATATACATAATTGTTTTACTGCACCAGTTTCTGTATGTTCTATGTTTATTGATCATGTATTACCTGTAGATTTAGAAAATGTAATCAAGTCGTTAAAAAATAGTAAATCACCAGGTTTTGATTCTATTACTTCATCATTAATTAAAAGAGTGTATCCTTCAATTTCAGATGTTCTCTTGTATTTAGTTAACTTAAGTTTTGAGAAAGGAATTTTTCCAGATAAATTAAAGATAGCAGTGGTGGTTCCATTACATAAGGGGGGTTTAGCTAATGATTGCAATCAATTCAGACCAATATCTCTTCTTTCCACTTTTGCTAAGATTTTTGAGAAATTAATGAAGAAAAAGTTGATTAGATTTTTTGAAAGAACAAATTTTTTCAGTAAATCTCAATTTGGTTTTAGAGAGGGGCTTAATACGGAACATGCTTTAAAGAATTTCATGGACAGTGTTTTTGATGGTCTGAATCACAGTAAAAAAGTCAGTGGGCTTTTTTTGGATATAAAAAAGGCTTTCGATACTGTGGATCATAAAATTTTGTTGGAAAAAATTTATAATTGTGGTATAAGAGGAAATATTTTTAAATGGTTTGAAAGTTACCTGACGGGCAGAAAGCAATGTGTTAAGTTAAATATGACTTACAGCAGTTTTGGAGTAATTCGACAGGGTGTACCTCAAGGATCTGTTTTAGGGGCAATCTTGTTTTTAATTTATGTTAATGACCTATGCAATGGAAAATTTAAAGGCTTAGTTACTGCTTTTGCTGATGATACAGCTTTCAGTTACATAGGGGACAATTGGGAGGAAATAGAACAGCATATTAATGAAGATTTGAAAGCTTTACAATGGTGGTTTTCAAAAAACAATATGTTATTGAGTCCTGAAAAAACAAAATTCATTAATTTTAGTCAAAGAAAAGAATTTAACTTTACAAATGAAGTTATCTACAGATGTATGCAATGTCTGAGTGAAAACTCTCATTGTGGGGAATGTGCAGTTATAGGGCAGACTGACAATATAAAGTATTTAGGTTTAATTCTTGACCAGGAAATTAAATGGAAAAAACATATTGAGCAATTAAAAATTAAATTAAACAATGCTTTAAGATATTTTTATTTTTTATCACCTATGTGCAATGAACAGATATTGAGAATGTTATATTTTTCTTTGGTTCACAGTAGAATTGAATATGGGCTTTTTTGCTGGGGAGGGACTTTTGAAACTAATATTAAACCAATTTTTATTCAGCAAAAAAAGTTTTTAAGAAAAATTTTTAAAAAGTGTAGAATGGAACCATCATACCCTTTATTTGTCCAAGCAAAAATATTGCCCCTTAAATACATGTTTGTGTTTAAAGTTTTGAAAATATTTTATGTAATTAGTGGTAATTTGTCTCATAATATTAATTCGGTTAGAAGTAAATTAAGAAAAATAGACCTAATTTCAGTACCAAAACCATTTTTTTCCTTTTATACTAAATGTTATCAGTTTTTGGGGCCAAGAATGTATAATATAATTCCAGAAAATATAAAACTTTGTCATAGTAAAAAACTGTTTTTAAAAATGCTAAGAGACTGGCTGTTAGGTTTTGAAAATATTGATTTCTTGTTAAAAGTTCAAATTTAAATTATTTTTTCAGTATAGAAAGGTTAAATATTATTTCATGTTTGTGTATTTTTGGCAGTTATTTGCAAAACGATATTTTATAACAGGTTAAGTAACATTATAGATTTTCTTGTACTAAATTGTGTTTTTGTATTTTTAAGTAGGAGAAAAATGTTATAACTTTTAGATTATACTTATTTTATTTGAACTGTTTGTGCGCAATTTTTTAATTTAAGTTAATGTTGGAACCTCTGCGCAGGCTATGCCTTTAGAGGCCCTATATTTTCTTGGAGAATGCTAATTATTTTTTCATTGGTGTATTTTGTAAATGTATTTTCAAGGAAATAAATATATTCTTATTCTTATTCTTATTCTTTTTGACTGGCCTTTTCATACTGGCTGAATTGATCCTTTTTGTATTCAAACGATTGTAATTTAAGTTGTAATTTAGTGTTTTTTTTTTTTAAATACTGTGATAGTAAATTAGTAATTAACCATTTGAAATCACTTAATTTTTTGGAGCCATAAAACCTTAAAATATATAAAGCGATGATGCTGACGTCCAATATTTTGAAGAACAAACACTTTCAATTCTTAATAACACTATTAAGTCGGCACTGGTGGTGGCGCAGTGCTGTAACCCAGCTACTTGGGAAGAAAGTGTTTAGAGATTGTAGACTATAGGTTCCATGCTCGGTCCTCTTCATACCAACACGTCATCCACTCAATGGTTGTAATCGACGAGGACACTACTACAGAAGTCTGGAGTGTCCTTGTTGGATGGTAGTCAAGGTTCAGATGTTGTGTAAGGAAGAGAACTGAGTGTCAGACTTGTCAGTTAGGTACGTGGTTTGGATTCCACGTAAAACTGTAGGTCCCATAGTTACCCTGGCTATTGGGCAATTGTGGAATTAATTAATAAATAGGCTTTCTGAGCTAAATCGAACTCAGATAGTAACAATGACTACACTCGTTCATCTTCACTCTTCACACTCAATCACCCCTCATATTCGCCCATATCTCTACGATCGGTGTCTTAGAAATGAATAACGAATGAATATTATTAAAACACGTAATCAAAAATTATAAAAAATGACATTTCCTTCCAAGGGAAGTAAATATTATTATTAGTAGGTAATCATTATTTTAAATATAACAATTAAACATTTTATTACTATACCATTATTAAAATATAAAAAATAGTGTCTCCTAAGACTTTATTTCCTTAGTTTTGAGAAGTACATAGTTTTAACATAGTTTTAAATAGATTATGAAACTTGTGATTGGTTTGTAACGAGAAACCCTTATAGTTAATATCAAAGGTGTTTAAGTTGACATAAACACAAATACCTATAAAAGTTACGCCATTATAAGAAATATAACCCTTGTAATAGCTTATTGTCTGGTTTAGATGAACAATCAATCATGTCTTTACAATAGTCTCCTTAAGTGGATATAAACGTTCAGTACAAGAATACTCCTTTGTTATTTTATTTTTATGTGGGAAGCCAATAATAAGAAATGATAAGTTTTGTAATAGTCTAAGACAATTTTATATAATACTGTATAAAAAACCAAGTAGGTAGTTGTGATTTTTTTACAGAGATTTTAAAAATCAACAAATAAAACAAATAATATATGTTAATAAAGTATCTATTGATTAATTATCTTATTTTATAACTAACCTTATTGAAATAATTTTTTTTGAAAGGCTATAAAATAATACTAATCCTTCTTTTTTTGTAAAAAATTAATTTTTTTAACCTTACAAAGCTCAAATCAATGATCCGAAGTCATAAAAAATTATTTCCATTTTGGTACAAATATTATTTTTTTATATTTTGTTCACTTACTCAAACTTAACAGATGTTCTCATGTAAGTCACTAAGCTTACAAGATAGGAGAGAAGAAATCATTTAGTATTTTTTGGAGAAAGCTGGCCATTATTAAGGCCATGTTATGTATTGGAATAATTAAACCGATTAATCAAACAAATACAACATTTAAGTATGGCATGAAAATATAAGTTATATAAGTTAACATAGTCATAATTATCTATTTACTAAAAGGAATTAACTAATTTTTAGTTACGATGATTCAAAACTGAATCGAATAATAATGCTTGCCTTAATAATAGACAGTATATGGTAAAGAAATCCAACTATTTAATATTTAATCAGTTATGATTAAATTCTAAATGGATAAAAATCCAGAATCACAATAGACATAGTGCAGAGTCTTAGAAGAAAGAATCTGAGGAAACGCCATACTGTTCACTTATTCGATACATTGCATTTTAGATATTTAATTTATTATTTATTTTTGAGAGCATGTTCAATAAATACAGACATAAAAATTAATTGTATTTTTATTACAGTAACCTCTCTTATAACAAAATAATACTTTTTCTGAAGGTATTGTTTTTATATGAATTTTACTTCAAATCGAGAATTTTCCACTTACATTAGATTAAACTTATGATTATGTAAGAGACAGTATTTTGTGTAGTAATATTGCTTAGTGGTTGTTAGCCGTATCAGCTACAATGTTAATGATTTTAGTTTTGTTTTAAAATCAAGATCTTTTACGTATTTATAAATTAAATCATATACCTTATTTGCAAGTATGGATTCAATGTAGTTTAATACGAATTCGTGTTCAAACATAAACATCATGTAGACGCCTTAAAACCCCAGATATAGGATAAATTGGTAGTCTTATATGGAATGTAAATTTGTTGTTGATGGAATGAGGTTTACGTTTAATCACGACGATTCATCAAAATCTGTAAAAGACAAATACGCACTATATAGTAATTAAAATACGTAACATAACTACCTGTGAATGTTTATATTATAAATGTATTCATACTATAAACAAAAAGTTTGAATTAAGTTTATATGAAAAAGTTCAGAATTAGTTATGTTACATATTTTGATTGCACTAATACACTATTTGTTTGTTATAAAGCTGTATCTTCCTCTAAATTAATTAATGAACAGATCCTTTTGCGAATTCCTCTGTTTTAAGAGTGTTAAACGTGGTTTATGAAAATCTAACACCATAATATATAGATACCAACTATATACTTCAAAGTTTAATACATACCAGCTTATATTGTATTAAACTGTATTAGTCATTTTATATGAGTATTTTATATACAAAGCTCAGTTTCAATTAAAAACTATCCTTTTGATAACGCCCAACACTCTAGTGTATAACTTAACACCATGCGACTTGTGTACTTTTCACTATGTCACAGTGGACGAGGTCGAAATAACACTTTAATATAGCAAAAAGCAACACTTTTATTATTCGCCATAGAATACAATATGATTCACTATTAGTGATATCTGATCACTGACTGAGTGTAACTGACTGACTAACTGTTCGAGCGAGTCTCCGACCATATCTAGTGTCCGTCAAGTGTTCTAGACAAATGTATCAGCTAAAATACAATGGCTACATAGATTTTTCTACGCGTTTCAATATTTGTTTATGGTTTTCATTATATATTCATATAAAACTTAATTTATAACTAGTCAACAGATTGTAAAGCTGTATTTATGTCAAAATAATAAAAAAAGTATCTCAACTTAGTGTAATTTACATAACGAAATTAAAATGAAGTACAGTTAAACCCCTATTGTCCGTCACCCTGTTTTCCGCCAGGTTCTGTTATCCGTCGGTGACTGGGTTCATCACGCTAAGATATGACAGTTGCCGTATGACCCATCTGTCTATAAGACAACAATTCCCCCTCCAGTCGTCTAGCCCACATAAGGCCTGCCATCCGTAAGGCCTCATCTGCCGTCTAATAAATAACAGGTCGTTGGAACAGCTCACCTGTGTACGCCTGACCTACGGACAGGCCGTCCGAGGCTGCCTGATCAGGTCTCGTACAACATGGGGAAAGAGGTGGCACTACAAAGGCATGTTGTTGAAGATGAAGTTTTAAGCCGCGATGACTACACAGGTCACGGGCCGTTGGAACGGTCCTGTCTGATGATAGGCCTACACAGGCGAGTCACGGCAACACACTACCCGTGTATCGACATCGGGCCTGTGTTGCGAAAACACGCCGAGGGAACTAGGCTTTAATAAGTTACTTTGTACTGCAGTTTGGTTTTAATAATGTTGATAATTACTTTTTCTGCTTATTACATAATGTACAAGCTTATGTTTTTCATTAAAACTAGGCCTACTGTAATAAAAGGGTAGTGTGACCTCAATATATACATTCTGAAAATGTCTTTTTCTAAACTTTTCATTCTCATTTTGTTAATCAATATGTACTATACAGCATTTAAATTTAACGTACATAAGTACTAATAATAAGTTTCCAGCGATATAAGTGTGTTTGGGTGAATTCTCTATGATCCGTCTATTCTCCAATCCGTCACGGCCGCGCTCCTGACCCCGGACGGAAAATAGGGTTTCTACTGTAATCAAATTAGAAAAACAAAGTATTGCTGTTTACTGAAAACTTCCAAATAGATTGTTATTCAATGGGTTCGTTGCCATAGTTTACAGGTGTGTTAAACGTTATTTAAATTGGACAATCAGTATGAAAATAAATATTGTTTTCATAACTAAAGAAACTATATATAATTGTTTTTAACAAAGGCTAATATTCAAAATAGCCTAAAATACATTAGTATAATGATGTTTCCGGAACAACTGAGAATGACTAGCCTAAAGTAAATTTTGCAAAACTAAACTTTTTACATTGAAACTAATATAACAGTAATAAATTTAATAAATCAAGACTGCAGATTGTGAGGGTATTTCGTGTTATCCTAATAACTGGGTTAATATAAAATAAACTAATTATGCCTAACAATAACCTACCTTAAGTTGTTTCTACAATCTAATAATATCTGCAATAAAAATACTTCAAAATGCCATCAGGAGCGTAATTCACACAAAACTGTGCTCATCGAGTAGGGGAGGGGGTACACGTTAAACCACTAGGGGTAGTTTCCTTCTTGTTATTGACTTAATCACCTTAGGCACTACTGCACATGAAAATATTTGTGTACATCACTTCCTACAACAAGTAGGTGATAGATACTGTCGAGATTAGTTCAAAATTCATGCCTAAATGACAAAATAAACTCAGAACATTTCTTAAAATTCCTTTTAATTCCAAAGTACGTGACGTACTTCAAACCATTTATGTTTATAAATATATTTTTTTTATGAATATATATTTATGACCATATCAAAAGAATATCGTCATATACTAAAAACGAATAGAGCTCGTTGCAGAGTCCATTTTGAAGGCAATACCTTAGTTGGAGCTTTCATTGTAACTACAGTTCCCATGGATAATATTCTAAGTGGGTTGAATTTTATCGTAATTAACTAAGATTATAGTTACAAAGGGTGGGTTTGGAGGAGTAGATAGTTGACAATGCATAGTTGCCTATCAAGTTATAGTGAGCCTGGAACAAGATATAATTATTACAACTCTGATGACAAATAAACTACTTTTTTTGTTAATAGTTTGGGAGAAACGACGAATGTTCCGAATTTGAATGTGCAGCTTGAATGAGTTTCCAGTGCACAAACATCGTCTTTGTGCACAAAAATTGTACCTTTTACTCCCAAGAGAAATCAGTCAGTCGTGAGCAATCGTTTGGTAAGACAAACTTTCGGAAATCCAAAAACTTATATTGTTTTGATGTTCTGCTGGCATTTACTTCTTCAGTAATACCTTCAATTTGTTTTAATGTGTCAATATAGTCAGGTAATATGTCTCTTTGTTGAGAGGTTGGCATTTCTACAACCAACCAGAATTAATATTAAGTAAATTTGTATTATTTTTTTATTTAATAACGTAACCTTTTTCAGTAACATTGTCACATCAATTTTTGCATTCAGTTCGAGTAAATCTGATCAATTCTGTACCAAGTCGAATTTGTTATTCCTAGCAATAAGCAATAATTTTTCTTTAATTGTATTATAAGAAGATCCCATTATTATGTTTATCAAATAGAGGGCACAAAGTAAGAGTAGAGTGTTTTATGTAACTTACGCGCAGCCGAAGGGGTGGGGTCATCTGATTAACGAACCGGTTCATAATTAAAGTGTGGAGCATTACCAGAACGTACTTTATTTTTTCCAAAGTTTAATTAAATACAATTAATACTTAATATTTTCAATAATAAAATTAAAGAATAAAGTATATTATAATACATGTTTTCTAACTATATCTAATAATAAAATTGAATAGGCAATGATTAGCAAGGTAATTGAACCCACATGGTCATAATTACCTATGCGTGGGTTCAAGTTTCCTCCGAACATTAAAAAATCTATGAAGTTGGATAAATATTTAAAAGAAGTGTTAAGTTAATACAAGACTTTCAGACTTACTGCATTAGCCTTTCAGGTGGGGATTGTGGGGTCATGGTCAGAGATCGGTAGGCATGAACCTACAACCGGTAACAATGAGCATATTGACTTCCTCTTCAATAAATTAAACAGTGATTCACACAAGTAATTTTTCAATATATTGTGTGAAGGAGATATTTTAAGCACAGTTTTCTAGGTAGACACTGAGAAATATAAAATGCATTTGTGGGTGAAATTTCATTAAACATATTGTAATTTTGACAATATATTTTTAATATATAGGATGTAAGATGTGAATGAAAGTTAAGTAAAAAATGTCTGAAAGTATGAATTAGTAGGAATTTAACTAACATTTGGTGTATGTTGAAAACTCCAGTCTCCGGAAACAGGATGTCAGTCGAGGAACGCACACCGTATGTAAAATCAATTTTTATGATTTTCCTTTGAATAAGTGGTTGAATAACAGATTTAGAAGCCCTGCCCTACAAAATAATACCAAACTAGAGGAGGGACGGTAAATATACAAAATAAGTTGTTTTGATTTAATTCCTATTTAACACATCTTAAAACTCTAAATGAAAAACATATATGTTCTTATTAATTTTCTCTTAAGGTAATTGATGTGAGCAATACTTAATTATATTATTGCTTGTGAGAGTAAAGACCTTATGTTATAGTTAACTCCCTAAACAATAATAAAATAACTGCAAGATAAGAATAAAATGTTCATTTATTAGGGGACTAGTTTTTTTTTTTTTTTTAAGTTACGTCCGAACTTTACTTAAATATTATGTCAAAGTAATGTTCAATGTTGCTTTAAACAAACCCTTTCTCTTTCTTGGTTAAATTGCTGACGTGCTGAGGAAACTTAATGTGCAGACGTGATTCCTGCTCACGCTCTGCCAGTTGATGAGTGTCGCAAAGGTAGTTAACCTTTGTTCACATCACAGTCACCATTACCTTGGCATTGTTAATAATGAATTACAAATATACAGTCTAATTATTTTAATACTACTGTAAGTCGTATCTTCAACTTATCCATTATTTATGCTCGTTAAAGAACACGGTTCTGGTCTTGTTTCAAATTAATTATTAATCTGTGTAATATCCTTGATTATATACTCCTACAAAATCAATGGTAATATTAATCCTAACACAATATTTATGTTGATCTTTCAGGAACATATTTTAGTTATAGGAAGGAACGTTATCCATCAACATGAAGTTGAAATAAGTAACGAAAAGTCCGTTAAAAAAACACGTAAGATTATTTCTCTTTACATATTCCTATTGTTTTTCTTTAAAATCAAATCAAGTATATTATTGTTTGATGCGGTTTTTCTTGTAAACTTAAAAAGTAAACACAAAATCGAAATATGCTGTATCAAAATTGTTCGCTCTCTTTTCGTAACAAATCGTCCTCTTCTGTTCTAGTAGAATTAAATCAACGCCGTCTCTTGTGTTTAAGTTTGACTTCTATTTACTCTGTCATTCTTTTCCAAAAAACTAAGACTTACAAAATTGAAGTTTTGAAAATGAATGTCGAAAACTCGTTAACATATTGTAGTTATTTAATATTTTACTATAGTAGTATTTAGTTGTTTTATGTATGCATTTTTTTATAAAGACGTATTTAGGTACAAACATGACGATCGTTAAAACAATACGAATCTCCTATAGTAAGGTTAAGGAAGTGTGAAAGCTTATACTGTAAATGTTTCCATCTACAGGTTTAGTAACAATACATTCGTGACTATTCTACATGATAGAGTGTCAATTGTTTCTAAGAAATCTTCAAATTGGGGTAAATATTAAATATATTTTAAGTTTTATTCATTTTTAGCTTTATTTTGATATAAAATATAATGTGCTATAATACACTTTGTCTTTCTTACAAAAAAAATACTTTATGCTTAGGTTTCTATTAATACATAAATATTTTTTTTCTGAATTGTGGATGTTTGAAAATACTGTATTTAATTTTAATTTGTTTTTTAAGGAGATGATAATCTCTTCTTAACCTTATTCTGCCCATAGGCTATTGATCTACGTGGGGAATTTATTTAGATTGAATTATGGGCAGAACCAGTACAGTACAAGATTCGACCTGTCTTGTCTGTACAAGATTCGACCTGGACTTTGACTCAGGTTCAAAGTCCAACCGCCTTAGAACACTCGCCAACCGGCTCTCCTAGACGTTGGAAACGATGTACACATTCTCCTAAATATGGTTTAATAATAGAACTTGTGTGACTCAGAAGCAGTGATTTACCATTCGTCCATCCAGCTTTAATAAAATCTCACTAGGTGAAACTAAAATGTCAGGAAAATAGGCCTATATTACTATAAAAGTAGAAAATAAGTTTTTAAGTAAGTACACTGTAAGTTGCTTATTACTAGTGCCTAACGTATAATAGTAAAGAAATCAACTCAATTAATCTTGATTAAGAATAGTTTAAATCATAATTTATAAACGTAGAGAACAATATGAATAATCGAGTAAAATACATGAAAGTATAAAATTGAAAGAGTCAGTATTTTGTAACGTTCAACTGCATACAACTATATACAAAGCAAATAGTTTTGAAGTAACAAAACAAGCTGCAGGGTTGAATGGATGAACAACTTTGAGCAATAACCATGCGGGTGGTATGAGGGCTCAACTCCTAACCCATATCATTTTCATTGGTCAAGTGTTTGAAAAAGTGTAGAACAATTACATTGGTTCCATTGGATTTAGTTTCGTTACGATTTTGTTTACTTGATTTATTAAAATGTTCATCATTAAAATAATGTTATGATCAGGCCTGATTGATAATTATTTACAATTCAAAATTTTGCTAAACTAGTTTTTTTTTTGTTTTTGTTATTTAAATCCTATTGCTTGAGATCGTTAATGTAAAATAATCTTATTATTAGTATTGTTTTAAATGTACAATACTATATTTTATTTATAGTTGACAAATTTAAATATCTATACTAATACGAATATTTTCATCCAATCCTGGAAAAATGAACATCATTACAACATCAACGTTTAGTGAGATTTGTATTGTTGTTTTTTTCATTATTATGCACAGAAATACTTAATTTAAAACATATTTTCTTAAAATAACTTTTTAATATACACTGTAGTGTAAAACATGTTTTTAAACTACTGTTTAAATCTGTCTATAGCAAATTATCCATTGTATTTCTCTGTATATCAACAAATGCATACACGCAAACAAAATGAACAATGCTATAAATATGACATATAATTAGTTATATATTTCGAGATATACTAAATGTGTACTGATTACTGATATAACAAACTAATTAGATTATTTTGCTTCAGTCAGTGTATAAGTTGACATGAAAAGAACCAGTGACCACAATTTCCGCTATCCCTGTACTTTAAATGCTACAAATATGATTTTGCGACGTTCTCTAAATGTTTAAAGTTTACTGCATCACTCTGTCAAACGGTTCAACCAAAAGAGATTGTGGCCGAGTGGTTTGAAACACCCTCTATTTCTTTACGAAAAAAGTACAGAAAAGTTGATTTTTTATATAGATTAATTAGCATCATACAATGGTTTATTTTGTGGAATATTCAAGATGGTTCCTGCACAGCATTGTACATTTTTTAACATCACTTAGTTCCTGCACAGCATTGGACATTTTTTAACATCACTTAGTTCCTGCACAGCATTGTACATTTTTTAACATCACTTAGTTCCTGCACAGCATTGTACATTTTTTAACATCACTTAGTTCCTGCACAGCATTGTACATTTTTTAACATCACTTAGTTCCTGCACAGCATTGTACATTTTTTAACATCACTTAGTTCCTGCACAGCATAGTAAATTTTGTATCATCACTTAAACAAACTGAAATAGTCCATAAGAATTACATTTATGAATGCTGTAATGTATTTCGAGGAATGTTACATGTGTAATATAACAAACTAATCAAGTTATTTCCTTTTGTTATATTTGGTGTAAGTTATTGTGGAGATAGTTTTGTTCTGTCATGTAATCAAGTTATTTCCTTTTGTTATATTTGGTGTAAGTTATTGTGGAGATAGTTTTGTTCTGTCATGGCATCGATCACCTCTGGAGGAAGGAGAGTAGCCCACCATTTGTTTGGTTGTCATTTCCGGTACAACTTCCTTTGCGAATTCTGTATTTTCTGTGCTTGAGTAGAAATGCTACGTAATTCAAATTGTCAAATTCGGTTGTTTTCTTTAACTTCATTTATAATTTGTACATATCAGAATATTTTTGTAATAAATTATTTACTGGCATCCATTATTAAAAGAGCCAGTAAATAATTTATCAAAAAAAATAAATAATTTGTATAAAGTTATTTTATAAAAGCCAAATCTTTTATAAATAAATTATTAAATTTATAAGTAATAGTAACATTCGTTTCATCTACTTAAAAAAACAATGCTCATATTATTGACCTGGAAATTTCGTGGAACTGTATTTAAATAAAAAAAAATTTAGCTAAAGTTTTTCGTCTCACAATCTCCTCAATCTACTGTTTATTTTTACGTGTTCAAATAGATTTATTTTATTTATATAAATTTAAGGATTTATTTAGTTTATATCAATGAAAGTCACTGTGTATTGGACAAATTGTCCTTAATTTGACGTTAAAAATCAAGCAAATACATAAGTAATATTTGTTACATCATTTATGTTTTGTACAACATTGCTACATAAATACTACAGTCTAAATACAATAAGTTTGTATCACAATGACAGATACCACATGTTTCTACAATGTTAATGTAAGGTCTTTAACATAGTTGTTTATCGCAACAAACTACATGATTCATGTACTACAGGGGACCATACTATACAGTAAAAGACACTATAATCAATTGCAGTAACTAAACATGATGCCACTAAAAAAGTATATTCTGCAGAACAAAATGATAGGATACATTGTTTAATGCAACCGATCTGATGATCCATGATTCACCAGCGTAAGCTGTGACTTATTGTTTAAAAGAATAATAATTGGGTTTTTAAGTAAATCATTAAGATTTTTAGTATAAAAATATTCGGTGGGCAAGTGGTTTCTAACAAGGTTATAAATAGCATTATGTATTATTTATAGGACATTTACAATTTCTTTTATCTGCATTAAATTGGAAAATGTTTTATGTATCAAATTCTCTCCGATAATAACAAGTAGCAATTGAATTAATATAATTTTAAATACATTCTTGAAAATATTCACTCTAATTGCCACCGAGATATTTAGTCTGGAATTCTTATTTTCCTGTCTAAGTTATATGTTAGAATATAACCTTTTGCTGTATACCATTGTGGAATAACTATTGAAAAATTCATCTTTATTTCAGAGTATACGTTCATTGATCAGAGAAAACGTTCAAATACATTATTTGAACCGCTTAAGTTCAAATAATTTTTTTAACAATTCAAATTGTCTTCGTATATTTATATTATTCATGATTTGTATCCCCTGAAAGTTAATTACAGTATTTAAAATAACAATTCTCTCCTGTAAACGGTTCAAAATTAAAAAGTTATTGTTTATTTCTTCTCATAGTTAATTTATTTCAGTATAGTTTTTACACATTCGATTTTTTCATTTTCTATATTAGTCAATATTATTTTACTTCTGTATAATATTTTATTTTATTGCGAATTCTTAATTATTTTTATGAATTTTCTAATATGTATTAGAGCCAAATACTTGTTGAATATTTTTATAAATCTATATTTAATTTACTGTTTCCAATACCATAAATTATTTGTTTTAAAACTTCTAATATAATAAGGCCTAAATATTCACAATAAGAAACATAATTATGGTCTGTTCTTATTATATCAAGACCAACTTATACTACAAAGCCCATTAAAAATCAATCATAGACGAAACCGTTCCATAATACAGCTAAATAGGAAATTATAGATAATATAGTAGTTTTTGCGACTTCGCGGTAGTTTGTATTTTAATAGATTTTACGCACAAATGTACACTTTTATCAAGAACTTGTAAGTTCGTGAAAGGTATAAAAAAGGTATAATTTTCTCAAGAACGTATTATTTTCTCTTTCATCGCCCATTTTTTGTATCCAACATAAATAGGTATACAAGCAAACACGGAGTTTTTACTGTGTATTTATGATAAAAAATGAATGTTGAAAAATCACAATTAAATATTTGAATATTTATTTTGTGTTTAAAAATTATATGAATTGTGCGAAAAACCTCAAAAGTTTCAAAAGACATACATAAGTGTGTTTACAAATTTCAAGTTGATTGACCTAGCTATTCTTGAAAAAATTTTACCTTTGTGTGTAAAATCTATTAAAATCGCAAAAAACTGCTTTATTATCTAATGATGTCATATTTAGCTATATTATTTTACAGTTTCATCTATATGTGATTTTTAATGGCTTTTAAGTCCAATTTGGTCTTGATATAATGTGAACAAGCTATTATTACTCCAAAAAATATTCCACATTTTTCTTCTCTTGAACATTTAGGCCTTATTATATTATAAATTTTGTACGTCAAAAGTAACGTATCATGGGTTGTTATAATAATACTGAGTCAAAGATCACACAAAAAATGTTACATTACACCTAAACCTGTTTTGGCTTGTGCACAGTTTGTTAAGGTAAATAATAAAGACAAATAATAAATAGAGCTTATACTAGCCATAAATCCAGTAAACAAAAAACACTATCAATAAATCATTGTACTTTGCAAAACACAATGAAAAAAAAAAACAGCAGTTTGTCAAAACATATGCAGTTTAAGTTAGACAGGTTTGTCCACACACAAGAAAACAATAACATATTTTTTAATTGAACAGTTATATGAAAAAGTACATGTCTGAGTGAACGCACCAGCTGTAACGAGTTGTCTTATAAACATGATGTAAGCAACATTGTTTTTTGTACCTTCACAATTTTAATATATACACGTGTTATATAGCACTGTATTCAGAAAATGTAGCGTAACCCAATAAAACTTTCTTTTTTTATGTGAATAAAATGTTTCGTGATGTTTATATGAAATAAATGTTGTCTAATAAACAAATAGTCTTAATACTTCAATATACTTTTAGGAGTTATTATTTACTTATTTTCACACTTCACATGTCTGTTACTGGATACATCATTTTATAATACACATTTATTAATATACTTAGTGAACAACAAACAATGGTTAAATGTGGTTAAACACTGCTGGGTGGTACAATATTCAGGGATAACACCAGGGGTGAAATAACTGGTGATATATGCTTCCATTCAATTAAATGTACTATTTAAAGATAGTTAATATATGAATAATGAAGCAATTTTCAGTAAGTTCAATGGACATACTGAAGAAATGGAGGTTTAGGGAGGTAGACAGTTTTCTGTTTGTAAATACATTGAAATTGACCTTGACCTAGAATAACTGTAGTCTTCAACATACCAATTAGACTACAATTAGTATAAAATTGGTTTAGATAAACATTTATGTAAAGATAGTTGAAATGGAAAGATTTAGACTGCGTATTTGTCGCTAAAACATTAAGGAGAAATATATATGTTATATAAAGTGTGTTGAAAAGTATACTTGAAATTTCTCATATTTCTCATTCGCATTACGTATCATAATTTTATACATATTTATGGTACAGAGTTCAGTTTAAATTTGTTCAATTTATGTTTATATTAAATAATAACATATTAAGCTTTTCTTTAACTTATGGTTACAGAAGTCTTTGTAGAGTATTATAAGTAAATAAAAGTGGGAAAAAATTAAATTAAAGAATGTCACCTACATATTGAGCTTTCTCTCAATTCATAGCTTCGCAATTGCCATAAGATTGAAGACGAAACCTCGAGGTGAGTAGCGTACAATTAACTTTACAACCGGATAAAATATATGAATAGATATTTTGATCAACAGTTCAAAATCTTTTATAAAATATTATTTAAAAGCCCAAGATTAGTCTCCTAAGTCCTGTGATTAATGTTTTGTTTCACATCAGATGATCAAATACAACAACTAAAGACTATGTATTGTTTACAACAGATTATCAAATACAACAACTAAAGACTATGTATTGTTTACAACAGATTATCAAATATAACAACCAAAGACTATGTATTGTCTACAACAGATGATCAAATACAATAACTAAAGACTATGTATTGTCTACAATAGATGATCAAATACAACAACTAAAGACTATGTATTGTCTACAACAGATGATCAAATACAACAACCAAAGACTATGTATTGTCTACAACAGATGATCCAAAAACAATAACTAAAGACTATGTATTGTCTACAATAGATGATAAAATACAATAACTAAAGACTATGTATTGTCTACAATAGATGAGCAAATACAATAACTAAAGACTATGTATTGTCTACAACAGAAGATCAAATACAATAACTAAAGACTATGTGTTGTCTACAATAGAACAACTGCAAACTGTATTACTGAGTCAATTTATTAAGTTACAAGATGATTAAAAGAATAATTTTCCAGTTCTAAAGACATATTAAAATCTCCGTTAATGAGTATTTGAGACTAAATTAGTGTTTAGCTTCTTATAAATTAATTGTACAGTTGTTTTCAAATTAAAATCCTTAAATAATACAGTTTTACCACAGAAATATTAATTAATACAGTCTTACCACAGGAATGTCATTTTTTTTATAAATTGTATGTTTTATTGTGATGAGTCCTCAAGAAAACATCTTGCAATAAGAATTGTCATCATTAATTTAATCATAATTTACCACAGAGTTAACCCAAAAATAAAAATCCTTTAAAAATACATTAGTTGAATCAGATACAGTCAATATTTTATTTGTGTCGACAACATGTATAAATCCATAATATCCATGGCATCTTGAGTAAGACACTTTTTATTATTCAGTTAAATGTTCTAATAAACCTAACATTTTGAGTATTTTTAGACCTAAGACGAAACTTAGTAAAAGACTTCTTTCATAATCAAGGAGTCATATAATTATTACAGTATATTTCTCAATAATATTTAAAATGTTGTGTCATAGATTTAATATGCAATAATTTGAAACTACCATTAATGATCAACTTTTCTCCTTCACTATGTAATTGATTGAAATCTATTTAATACAATACTTATCTTTTTACGTGTTTCCTACTTCGGACGTATTTCCTTAAAAATGCCTTTATTACTTCTCGTTGGTAAACAACATTGTAATTAACCTAAAAATCAGGATTAACAGGAATACAAGTAGAACTGATTACCACTTTACTTGATTACTCGAGTCCTCTTACACTGGCGGTTAACCCTTAAGGGTTACAAAGTAAAGTGGACGTGTATGGATGGAACAAATACTTTTTTTTATTTGATACTTAATGGTACAAGGAACAAGAAAATATTCTTAAAAATTATACAAATTCAAAAACAGTGTTAAATTATTAAGTAAAAGTAATGTTTATAGTAAAATAAACTGTTTGTTAAAATAAGCCTACACCTTTGCATTGCTTGTATTTAGTAACCCTATAACATGACTTTGATTAGTATTACAATTATATCGCTTCAGTGATGTTCAGTTCGGCAAAATAAACATATTATTATTTTTAAGGAAGGGTTTACTTTTTTTATGGGTGGGCTGGGAGTGGAGTATTAAACATTCTCATGACGTCGTGCAGAGTGCATAGAAAAATATTAAAAGACCATTAATATGAAGTAACATAAGATTAAAATAAAGGCAAAAAATACCAACATTATAATGACTGTAAGAACAAAACTAAAGGACTACATATAAAACAGTAACTTGGACATCAGTAACACATAAAATGATATTAATATTGATACAGCAATCTTTCAAAATAATGTTATAAAGTACAAGTAGTATGATAAGCAAAATAGTTAAACTCATTTATAACATTAACGAAAAGTTTGAATCCTTCATAATTTCAGTGTTAGTACCATATAAGACATTCTTACAATACAAGTGAAAGCTAATTCTTTTGTTCTTTTAAATGCTTAGGTAATTTATTCAATAAGAGTTTTTGGATTTGAAGGATTATGATTTTTATTTTTTTAGTATTTTATTAGGATATTTTTCAGGGTATACCTCTTAGGTTGTTTAATCTAACTGGGTCACAACAACGATGAAATTTAGTGAGTTTCTTCTTCCAAAAGTAGTAATACAATGGAAATGAGGTTTTTTCGTAATAGGAGAAAATCTAATATTAATCAACCATTTCACACTGGCCATAACCCCGACCAGTTGAACTCTAAAGTTTACAAAGTATCCCTCAAGCCCAAACATGCAAGACTTGAGTTATTTTGTTACTAAACTTGTAGAAATCATTGTTTGAACATTGTAAATTATTATACATCTTCAATTCTTGTTTGTTTGACGACGATGAGTTATCTTCGAAATTTTACAAGGACTCAACCAACGTGAAACTAATATGTGCAGTTTGTGTGACTGGAAGTGATGTCTTTTCAACTGTTTGTTCACATGGTCTTGAACTGAACAAGTGTGTATGACTAGTAAGTTATTAATCTTAAGAATGTATTGGGCACTATTAAGAGGAATTCGGCCTGTATTTAGGACAAGTCATGTATCGTAATGATGAAAACGACTAGTCAAATATGAACTACAAATCGAGTGACTCATTCTTTCTTTATATCGCCTGCTACAGAGGAGGAAGTAGTAAATGTTATAGCGTCTATGTCTTCTAGCTGTTCTTCGGGTGTTGATGGAGTGTCATCAAATCTGTTGAAAAAATGCTCAAAAGAATTTGGTTCTCCCCTGACACACCTAGTTAATTCTTCGTTCACCTCTGGTTTTTTCCCCTCTTCTTTAAAACAGGCAATTATAACACCTATTCATAAAACTGGTGATCAAAACCACTGTACGTATATGAGCGGGCGGGTGGGTCAATACCACAGTATGTATATGGGTGTTTGGGTGAGTCTATACCACTGTACGTGTATGGGCGGGCGGGTTGGTCGATACCACTGTACGTGTAATGGTGGGCGGATAGATGGGTCTATACCATTGTACGTGTATGAGCGGGCGGGTGGGTCAATACCACAGTACGTGTATGGGTGGGTTGCAGAGCTGCCAAAGGTTGATTGTATTTGTAGGGTGGGGTTGGCAGGGCTGTCAAAGGTTGGTATATTTGTTGGATGGAGTTGGCAGGGCTGTCAAAGGTTGATTGTGTTTGTTTTAAGTGGTTGGCAGGGCTGTCAAAGGTTGATTGTGTTTGTTTGTTGTGGTTGGAAGGGCTGTCAAATTCAAAAGTGGTTGGCAGGGCTGTCAAAGGCTGTTAGACATACTGTGGTACATGCGACTTACTAATGTACGGCAATCTGGAGGTAG
Source organism: Stictocephala bisonia (assembly GCA_035578905.1). Taxonomy (NCBI): domain Eukaryota; kingdom Metazoa; phylum Arthropoda; class Insecta; order Hemiptera; family Membracidae; genus Stictocephala; species Stictocephala bisonia. The sequence goes on from JAQJVL010001283.1 coordinate 87,472, forward strand.
CGGTGGATAAACAGTTGGATGAAGTGAAGTGAGTTGTCGTCCCTTAGCCGAGGGAAGTAGGTAGGTGATGGTGCGACTTACTAATGTACGGCAATCTGGAGGTAGCGGTGGATAAACAGTTGGATGAAGTGAAGTGAGTTGTCGTCCCCTTGAGTAGAACAATTCATCTACTACTATTGAGTACATCAAGGATTTGGTTATGGTTGATTAAATTTTCAAACGATTTACAATCAATTGAATATTTTTTTTACCAGTACTCTCTGATAGTCCTTGAAAAAAATTCACCCTTAAATCACCACTAACATCATCATTTTCAATCAAGTCTGTATCGTTTGCTAGTTGGTCAATACACGTACACAATAACTGAATGTGTAAACTATAGACCTATTTCCATCTTGTCATCCTTCTCTAAAGTGTTGGTGAAACTCATGCTCAACCGTCTTCTGCCCTATTAGTCAACAAATAAAATTTTAATTCCAGCACAGTTTGGTTTCAGACCAGGCCTGTCAACTGTTGATGCCATGTACAACTTTATATCACAAGTTGTCACGAATTTGGACAGTAGAAAGCATACTATTGGACTTTTCTTCGATCTGAGTCGAGCTTTTGACTTGGTCAACCGTAAACTTCTTCTGGGAAAACTGGAGAACGCGGGCATTAGGGGTGTTGCTCTTGACTTGTTCTATTCTTTTCTTGTGGGTCGCCATCAGATTGTGAAGAATCCATAATTGGATAATTTTGGAGTCATGAGAAGTCAGTTATCAGAACGCAAGCCAATTCTTACTGGCGTCCCCCAAGGGTCCATATTGGAACCAATTTTTTTTTATTTTTATTAATGACATCCCCAGCAGTGTGAACCATGCCAACTTATGTCTATATGCGGATGACGCCTCTTTATTAGTATCTAATCAAGATCGTTCAGCAGTAGAAATAAATGCTTTTTTTAAATGGTAATGCTTTGTTGCAGTGGTTTACAAGTAACCAACTTGTTGCCAATGCACAAAAGAATAAAGTGGTTAGATTCCACATCCGTTCTTTTGACTCTAACCTAGATCACAATTTCATTATAGGTGACTCAGAGATAACGCCGAGTTCAGAGGTTGGATTCCTAGGGTTGGTAATTGACAGCAAGCTTGTTTTCTCAAGCCACATTGCCTTGGTGTCTAGCAGAATTAGCAAGGGGCTATTCATTCTACGAAGACTAGCTTGCTTTACAGATAGGCGGATCCTGCTATCAGCGTACTATGGGTGTGTATACCCTCACTTGTCTTATGCGGTGGCAATCTGGGGAGCTCAAAGTTTAGGTAATCTACACATATTTAGATTACAAAAGAAAGCCTTACGCATCATTTGTGGCCTCTCTACTAGGTAGTCCTGTAGAAACATCTTCCGCATTAACAATTTTTTAACATTCCCATCGATCTATATTTTAGAATCAGTAACCTTTTTAAAAAGAAATTTTCAACTGTTTACTAAATCTGAATTATATAAAATAAACTCTTACTCACTTCGAAATTATGACTATTTAGATATTCCACGTCACCAAACTTCTTTTTTTCAGAAACAAGTCCAGTTTAATTGCATTAAACTGTACAATGCTCTGCCTCCGTATTTAAAGTCAATTGCCGATTTAAACAAATTTAGAAAAACCATAAAAGCATTCTTGATACAGGGTGAATACTATTGCATCCAAGACTTTTTATGTAAATGACTTGATTTGTTCCTTGTATGTATTGTATTACGTAGACTAAGACTTGTTGTATAAACTATGTTTTATTGACCTGTGACATTGTTTGTTTTCTGGTGAATAAAAATCTGAATCTGAATCTGAACAGGTTTGAATCGTGGCATGATGTATTTCAAATGTTTGATGTAAAAATGTATCATGTCTCAGCTTAATCATAAAAAACTACAATAAATACACATTGAACTATAATAAATAAAACTATATAAATAAACTCACTTTTAATTCAAGTAAAATTAAAATTATTATGGTCTAATAATGGTGACTTAAGTAATTTATATAAAATATACCGTGCCAAGATGGTCAAAACACTGTCAAAGTTTTTCTTCAAACTCCTTTTAGTTCCAAAGTACGTGACGTACTTCAAACCACATGAGTCCGTAAGACGGTGATGAATCATTCGTAGATCTAGCTCTCTGAGTGCTTCATGGATGACAGATGAGTTCATCCTGACAGCTCTTTTTGTAACGTCCAACAGGACAGTCTTCCTACACTGTGTGAAAGGAAATAGAATGATACAATATCTCTCTGATATTGTATACATTTTATTCGATTTGAAACATGAAAAAGCAATTTAACTCTAACTTATCAAATTCTATTTAAATACAAATATAACACATTTAATGACACGAAATAACCATGCTTTAATTTTAAAAAAAAGTCCTTTTTCCACTCTGAAATAATTTATTTTCACATTACAGGGTTGCTTAAAACAAATATTTCTTGTGTTAAGCGCAACGCTAAATCGCACCGTTTCGTACCCATACAAGTAGAGAAGTGGGAAAATATCCTCTGGTGTAAAAACAAACTAAGTCTAAAATAGTAATTGCCTTTTTAATGAATTTAAATATGTTTAATTGTCCATTGCAAATGCCTTAAAATGTGTAGGACCGAGCAGAATACTTCACATCCTACTGAAAGCTGCTGAAATTCTATTCAAGTACAAAACACCTTGATTACCTTTTTATATTCTTAATAAGAATTTAATTTTCGTTTTAATTTAATTTATATCCAAACAATATTTTACTAACATTATAGCGTTTATTTTCTAACTGTCTGAATTTAAATTGCTTCCCAACATACGCCTTTTAGAAGCGCTGGGGTTTTTAATTTTTCCATTTATGCAAGAAAAAATAGAAAACAATCATCTTATTCTTTCATTGTTAAATTTGACCTTTACACAAGCTAATTATGGCCACGTCATACTAATAAACACTATATGCCTTAACTGGTACATCAGGGTCTTTGAGGTGTATTTGGTATTTTTCTTGGAGAGTATTAAAGCTAAAATTGTTTTGTTTTTATGTATTTTTCTACATGTGTATGATGATTAAGTACGCGTTGATCTAAATTTGTTATACAAAAGTGTGTGTGTGTGTGTGTGTGTTTTATAGATATTTCTAGAAACTTTACTTGTAAACACCACTGTAACTAAAGTCCCCTGCGTGCTCTTCCAAGTGGGATATATTTTGTCGTCAGTAACCAAGTTCACAGTAACAAAGGGTAGGGTTAAGGGTATAGATAAGGTAAATACTGACGATCATGGAAGCATATCAACGAAGATTAAAAGTAGTATGTTGTGAATGGAACAAAATGTAATTTATATTACTGAATATTCATTTTACACTATTTGCTATTTTGTGAAGTTGAGAGTTGATATTGGTCACTTAATAATATGTTCAAATTATATAATTTACAATAAAACCAATACATTTAATTTTTAACTAGGCCTTTCGCCAGCAAAGCTGGCATCATCAGGCAACACAACTTTATTTGTAAACAAACAAGACAATAATTAGTTCTGAAAACAGATGTAAATAATTTAAAGAATATAAGTATAAATATATTGTAAATAATTTATAGTGTGTATATATATTAGAGTGTATAATTTTTAATAAAATAAGTTGATAATAAACATGAATTTTGAATAGGTCCATTTTCATTGTTAATTAAAGATGAATTACTTTTGTTTATAAAATATATTTCTCAGGCATTTAAGTATTTAGAAGATGAAACTGATTTGATTATTTTTGAATTTTCTTTGCTAATATTGTGATTTGTTGTCAAACAATGTCTAGCAACTGCTGATTTTTCTCTCTGTTAAATTTAATGTGTGAAAAATGTTCTTTGAATCTTATTTTTAAATTTCTTTTGGTTTGTCCTATGTATTTTTCTTCGCAGTTATCACAGTTAATTTCATAGATTCCTGATAGATTTTCATTTTTAATTCTGTCTTTAGGGTTATTCAGTTTGTTTTTTAATTTGTTTTTAGTTTTGAATGTAGGTTTGATATTTGAATTTTTCTTGAATGAGTGTTGAATGGTTCTTAATAATTTTGTGTTAAATGTAAAACTTGCCCAATAATTTTCTTCTCTTTCTTTTATTTCTTTTAATGTAGTCCTTGATCTTTTAATTTGTTTCTTAACAGACCTTTTTAAATATTATCAATTATTAGTATAGGATCATATCCATTGTAAACAGCAATATTTTTGATATAGGAAAGTTCTTTTTCAAAATTGTCCTCATTTATAGGCGTGTTTAATAATCTATAAATCATTTTGTTGAATGCTGCTCTTTTTTGAGTTGGTGGATGATATGAGTCATTGGTGATGAATCTGTTGGTGTGGGTTGGTTTTCTATATATGTTACTGTAAAATCAAGATTTGGAGAAATTTGATTTCTTGAAACTAAAATATATAAAAATGGTAATATTGAATTCGATTCAGATTCATACGTAAATTTTATTGTTGTTAAAAAGAGTTCAATTGACTAAGAAAGTTATTTAAATTTTGATTTGTGTTAAATATTGCAAATATATCATCCACATATCTAAACCTATATTGGGGAAAATATGGTAAAGTTTTTTTGGCTTTTATTTCAAAATTACTCATAAATAGATTTGCCACAAAACATGATAATGGATTTCCCATAGCAGTACCTTCTGTTTGTTGATAGAATTTGTTGTTAAATTGAAATATATTTTGATTCATACAAGTGTTAATTAATATCAAATATTCTTCTTTTTGTTCTTTGCATAAATTTATTGAAGTGAACCATTTTTCAAATAATTTCATTGTTTCTTTTAAAGAAACGTTTGGATATAGAGAAGTAACGTCAAAAGAAACCATTATTTCATCTTCTTGTATTTTTAAATTTTTGACACAGTTTATGAACTCATATCGATTTTTTATTGCTAAAGATGGGAAAGGATCTAGTTGTTGTAGTTTTTGTGCTAACCATTTTGATAAGTTATAGTTTGGAGCATTTATTGAATTTACAATAGGACGCATACTTTTTCCTGGTTTATGGATTTTAGGTAAACAGTAGAGTCGTGGGATTGAAGGATTAGAAACATGTAAATGTTTTATAAGATCTGGATTTATTAGAGTTTTGCATTGTTTTAAAGAATTCATTGTAGAAGTAATAAATTTTGGTAAAGGGTTTTTGTCGAAAATTATGTAGGGACCAGAAATTAGCATGTTAGTCACTCTATTAAAATATTCTGTTTTGTTTAAAATAACAATAGCATTACTTTTGTCAGCTTTTAGATAAAATACATCTTTGGATTGTAATGACGTTAGTGTTTTATGATTTTGTTGTTCAATTTGGTTGTTTTTTTCTTTTTCGTTTCAGATTTAATATTGTAGATTCAATATCTTTTCTAATGATATTTTTCTTATTTTCATTTAAAAATTTAATATTTGACTCTACATCAATGATAACATTTTCAATATCATTTTTGCAATTCAAATTAAAATTTAGTCCTTTATTTAGTAGGTTCATTTCTTCATCGTTAAACTTATAAGATGATTCATTATAAACTAAAACATCATCTTGAAAATGATTTGTACATATGTTATTTTGTTTTGAGTCATTCGTATTTAAGGATATGAATTTTTTATCTAGTGTTATTTTCTTTTTATTATATCTGAAATCAATAGAGTCTAATATATTATTATATTTTTCGTTGAAATAATTTGATTCTACACCATTTAAACTTTTGGTTATGTATAAGTGTTGTTCAAGTGACTTCAGTTCTAAATCTTGTTGTTTAGCATACATGTTTTTAATTTCTAGTCTAAGCCAATCAAATTTTGCATTTAGAATTACTTTTTCAGTTGTTTTATTTTTAATGGGTGTGTTAATTTTGATGAATTTTGGAAAAACTTTATTATACTTACATTGTTTGAGGAATTTGATGTCTAGGGTTATGAGTCTTGCTTTCTGTTTCAATTTGTGCAATTTGTTCAACTCTTTTGACTTGAGTGTCATTTCAGTAGTGAAGTTGAGATTTGATATTGGTCACTTAATAATAAGCACTTTGTTTTACCAAACAATTGCTCAAGATTGACTGATTTCTCTTGGGAGTGAATTCAAAATAGTTGTGCACAAATACGAAGTTTATTTGAATTAGGTGTGGATGTATTGATACGTTATTAAGGTTAAAATGTTGGATACAGGACGTTTTTGATCTCTAAACTATTAACAAAAATGATTTAAAATAAATAGCAAATAATATGTTCAAATTATATAATTTACAATAAAAACAATATATTTAATTTTTAACTAGGCCTTTCGCCAGCAAAGCTGGCATCATCGGGCAATCAAGATCCAAAAGTCATACACCTTTTACAATTTAATAAATGATAGCTGTCAACAATTCTTACGCTATATATAGTTTACATGAGGGCTTATAAGGCGTTGCTGTCAGGTTAAAGAACTGATTAAAGTACCGATTCATAATTATAATGTGGAGCAAGACACTTTAGAGCTTGTATGAGCAAAGAATATATAATTTTTTTTATAATAAACACACCAAAGCAATAATAGAATCATTTTAAAATATAAAATAAACTGTATTTTATTTTTTTATCTTTCTCCGAACTTTTGTTTAATATTATGTCAAAGTAATGTTCAATGTTACTTTAAACAAACCCTTTCTCTTTGTTGGTTAAATTGCTGACGTGCTGAGAAAACTTAATGTGCAGACGTTATTCCTGCTCACTGCTCTGCCAGTTGCTGAGTGACGGAAAGGTGATCCGTTTACATCATTACCGAAATGTAATATATAGATTAAATATAAATGTACATAAGTTAAAAAATGTTTGATTCCCATTTACTTCGTATTGTAAAACAATGAATCACAATATGCAATTTTTTAAATACTACTGTCAATCATAAACTTAACTTGGGCAACTAGTCTTGTTAATAAAAGAACATGATTTTGTTCTAATATAAATTGGTAATCTATATATTTTCATCCTAACACAATATAAATGATAAAACATAAAAACAACTATTATTGTTAGTATATCAGGGACATATTATAGTTATATAAATATATCATCCTTCAACACGTAGTTGAAATGACTTACAAAACAGAATCAACTTTTTCGTAAAAAAAGTGAAATTCCTTTTCTTTAAGTTATTCCCATTTTTTACTTTATAATAGATTCAAATATTCATGTTTGATTCGGTGTTTCTTGTAAACTATAAAAATATAAAAGCGTGATTTTCTGTGACACTGTATCAAACTTCCTCACAAACTTTTCTTATCAAATTGTTCTCTTCCATTTCAGTACAACTGAACTCAAACGCTCTCTCGTGTTTCAGTTTGACTACTATTCTATTTATTTTATCTCATTCATTCCAAACAACTGAGACTTACAGGTACTTTGAAAAATGATCTTAAAACTACATTAACAATTTATATGTTTTATATACTACATTATTTGTACGTACATTTTCGTGAAACTAGCACTTGTTAAATAAATGTACAAAATAATTATTAAACTATATACGAGTAAATCACATTTGGAAAAACAAACTAGTTTCAAAAGTTACTACTGCAAACTTCACTCCATAAGTTACATCATACTTTCATGGCGTATGATGTAACCTATGAAACATAACATCATTCAGATTATGTTTCATAGGTTACATGAATCTCATAGGTTACACTGTACCACCCGCCCACCCATACAGGTACAGAGGTGTTGAACCACCAGCCACCACATACAGGTATAGTGGTATTGAACCACCCGTCCACCCATAGTCTACATATACTGTTAGTGGTATTGAACCACCCACCTACTCATACATATATGGTGGTATTAATCCACCTGCTCATCTTACACGTTCAGTGGTATTCACCCACCCAACCATACACGTAAAGTGGTATTGACCCACCCGCCCACCCATACAGGTACGATGGTATTGACCCACCCGCCCACCCATACAGGTACAGTGGTATTACACACTGTATGCATACACCCAACTACGACCAGATACAGTTAGTACTGATCGTAGTTGGGTTAGTACTAACTGTATCAACTGTACCATTGTACATCAAAATACTCGTCAGTAACACTGTACGTGTATGGGTGGGCGGGTGGGTCAGTACCAATGTACGTATATGAGTGGGCGGTTGGGTCAGTACCACTGTACGTATACGGGTGGGCGGGATGGTCAATAACACTGTCTGTGTACGGATGGGCAGGTGGGTTAATACCACTGTACGTATACGGGTGGGCGGGTAGATCAATACCACTGTAAGTGTACGGGTGGGCTGGTGAAAGCTTACACTTACAATTACACCACTGCAAGTGTAAGCTTATGGAAGATAAGTGAGAAGGATTATTAAATGTTTTTTTTTTTTATTATTATTATTATTCGATGCTTTTTTAACTTTACATTTGCTTAAAACATGATGTGCCATGTTACCCTAAGTATTTCTTAATAATGATTCACTTGTCACAGACATTGTATTGTACATGAAATATTTTATTTAGTTGTTTTTGTAATTGATTGTAATAAAAAAACACAATCATCAAATAATTGTGTTTTTTTTCTAGTAATTGATTAAACTTTTTTTTTAGAGAGTCAAAATATTTTTTTAATTGATACTAGCCATTCCTACTAATTGATGTTTTCGGAAAACTTATTCAGGCATAATGAGGGCTAGATATGGGAGATCATCACTACTGTACGTGTATGGGTGGGTGGATTGGGTTATTGCTACTGTACGTGTATGTATGGGCGGGTTGTTTATCACCACCGTACGTGAATGGGTAAGTGGGTTGGGTTATTTATCACCACTGTACGTGTATGTATGGGCGGGTTATTTATCACCACCGTACGTGTATGGGTGAGTGTGTTGGGTTCCACTATACGTGTATGTAAAGGCGGGTTGTTTATCACCACCGTACATGAATGGGTGAGTGGGTTGGGTTATTACTACTGTACTTGTATGTATGGATGGGTTGTTTATCACCACCGTACGTGTATGGGTGAGTGGGTTGGGTTATTACTACTGTACGTGTATGTATGGATGGGTTGTTTATCACTACTGTACGTGTTTGGGGTGGGTGGGTTGGGTTATTACTACTGTACGTGTATGTATGGATGGGTTGTTTATCACCACTGTACGTGTTTGGGGTGGGTGGGTTGGGTTATTACTACTGTACGTGTATGTATGGGTGGGTTGTTTATCACTACTGTACGTGTTTGGGGTGGGTGGGTTGGGTTATTACTACTGTACGTGTATGTATGGATGGGTTGTTTATCACCACCGTATGAGTATGGGTGAGTGGGTTGGGTTATTACTACTGTACGTGTATGTATGGGTGGGTTGTTTATCACTACCGTACGTGTTTGGGGTGGGCGGGTTGGGTTATTACTACTGTACGTGTATGTATGGATGGGTTGTTTATCACTACTGTACGTGTTTGGGGTGGGTGGGTTGGGTTATTACTACTGTACGTGTATGTATGGATGGGTTGTTTATCACTACTGTACGTGTTTGGGGTGGGTGGGTTGGGTTATTACTACTGTACGTGTATGTATGGATGGGTTGTTTATCACTACTGTACGTGTTTGGGGTGGGTGGGTTGGGTTATTACTACTGTACGTGTATGTATGGATGGGTTGTTTATCACCACTGTACGTGTTTGGGGTGGGTGGGTTGGGTTATTACTACTGTACGTGTATGTATGGATGGGTTGTTTATCACCACTGTACGTGTTTGGGGTGAGTGGGTTGGGTTATTACTACTGTACGTGTATGTATGGGTGGGTTGTTTATCACTACCGTACGTGTTTGGGGTGGGTGGGTTGGGTTATTACTACTGTACGTGTATGTATGGATGGGTTGTTTATCACTACCGTACGTGTTTGGGGTGGGTGGGTTGGGTTATTACTACTGTACGTGTATGTATGGGTGGGTTGTTTATCACTACTGTACGTGTTTGGGGTGAGTGGGTTGGGTTATTACTACTGTACGTGTATGTATGGGTGGGTTGTTTATCACTACTGTACGTGTTTGGGGTGAGTGGGTTGGGTTATTACTACTGTACGTGTATGTATGGGTGGGTTGTTTATCACTACTGTACGTGTTTGGGGTGGGTGGGTTGGGTTATTACTACTGTACGTGTATGTATGGGTGGGTTGTTTATCACTACTGTACGTGTATGTATGGGTGGGTTGTTTATCACTACTGTACGTGTTTGGGGTGGGTGGGTTGGGTTATTACTACTGTACGTGTATGTATGGGTGGGTTGTTTATCACTACTGTACGTGTTTGGGGTGGGTGGGTTGGGTTATTACTACTGTACGTGTATGTATGGATGGGTTGTTTATCACCACCGTATGAGTATGGGTGGGTGGGTTGGGTTATTACAGTAGGACCTTGATAAGTCGAGCCTCAATATCTCGAATTCCTTGATAACTCGAAATTTTTGTAATCCCCTTCAACTCCCCATAACACTCAATACAAAAAAGGCCTCTATAAGTCGATTTTTCATAAATTATGGCCTTGATAACTCGAATTTTTAGGGTTTTCAAAGTCGTGGGTTTAACCTCTACAACTCGAAGTTGGATGGTTGGTCACCTCTATAACTCGAAGTCAACCTCTATAAGTCGAATTTCGCTCAGAGTGACCTCTATTACTCGAAGTTTTAGATATATTTTTCTACTTGAGATTGTTCTTTGTTTGCAACTAGGTCAACACCCCTCCTCCCTCTTGTCCGGTATCGCGCGCAAACACAACAAGTCACCACTTGCACCTGTCTAGCTGACTCACCCCGCACCGCATTGTGTTGTTGTCATCGCCAGTGAGAGGAGTGCAGTAGTGCGTGAAGCGTTTATTTATTAGGCATTACTGGACCTCTATATCTCGAATTTTCGGTCATTTTACCTTGATAACTCGAACCTCACTAACTCGAAAACCTCGACAACTCGAATTTTCAACAACCCCCTTCAGATTCGAGTTATCAAGGTCATACTGTACTACTGTACGTGTATGTATGAGTGGGTTGTTTATCACTACCATACGTGTTTGGGGTGGGCGGGTTGTACTGATAAAAACGTCCAGTCATGGGCAGGAGCTGAACCATCACTAACACACTCCTTAGATAGCTCGGCTACCAAATCTCCCAGACGTTGCATGGTAATTCTAGACGTTGCAATATATTTCCCCATTCTCCTAACAATGGTTTAAGGTCCAATAATTATACTTCCTCTATCATTCATAGAGGAAGTAAATATTCCTCCCTACTTTCCCACAGACTACCAGATATTTCCACAGGATCCGGTGTTTCATCTCGCTTTGATGGCATTATATCACACTGTACTTCAAAGACATCAAAACCTCCTTATTTCACTTAATATTAACTAGATGTCTATCTGACGTTATAAAAATACAAAACCTATTTTATGACTGAGTTATTGGTTTGTCTAGCTTTGAGGTGGCCTTTCCCAAACCACCCGGCCAATGCTGGAAAATGGATAGCCCTATAGTAAACATACAAATTTACTGTCAGTGGACAAGAACAAAACCATGCTGTTCCATTTCAGTTGTATGGTTTGTATGTATTAATATTTGTGAATAAATTCGTTTCAGTGAACACTGTATGATTAGTAAAGGCCCAAGCCAGAGGACCGTAAGTTGTCATGATTTTTAATCTATAGTTATCATGAATTAAATTTAAAATTTCACATATTGAATTAACTATTGTAAAAACATAAAAGTATTCATGATTTTGAATTCAAATCAACTTGCGGTCTTCTAGACTAGTTCCTAACCTATCAAATCACATGATCAACCTCAAGTTTTACAATACAATCACTATTCCGAATCGAATCCTTGAAATATAAAACCACGTTTTGGCATATTTCGTAAATGTAATACAAAATCACCATTTGGCTTCAATATTTCACTAAACGAAATACTATAAAAGTATAAAATATATTTTGTGAGATAATAAGTACTAAATATACTAATTAGTGGTGCCTAACGTATAATAATTATGAATACAATTTGAAGGATAGTTGAACTCATAATGAAAAGGAGTAGAGAAAAATGTATATAAATGAGTAACTACATATTTTGTTGGTAAAATAAATGAAGGTATAAAACACAAAAATCATTGAATGACTCTGTATTTTGTACCGTTACATTTCATTCCACTACATACAAAGCAAGTAATTCTGCAGTAAACAAAGTAACTGCAAGGTTGAATGGATGAACAACTTTGAGCAATAACCATGTGGGTTGTATGAGGGCTCAACTCCTAACCCATATCATTTTCGTTGGTCAAATGTTTGAAAAACGACTGAACAATTACAAGTAGTTCCCTTGGATTTATTTTTGTCACAGTTTTGTTTATGTATTTTATTAAAGTTTACGTCATTAAAATACTGTTATGATCAGATAAAATATACTATTGAAAGTTCCCATTTCAAAATTTCGCTACAAATAGTTTTTGTCTTATAAATACTTTAACTTGAATTTGATATTGTAAAATAATGCTATTAATATATTACTTTAAATGTAAGAATAGAGTATGTTTACATTCGTATATACAATATTAATTATTTTTAACCATTTACTAAATATTATCTTAAAATATATTGTGTGATTATACTATACACTGTAGTATAAAATATATTTTAAAACCACTGCTATAATCTGTCTAAACTGATTACGTAGAAAAACAACTAAGTATTAGTTGTTTTTCTACGTATATGAATGAACAAATGCATACGATAAGCCTCGCACTCATGGGAAAGGTTAAATCTACAGTTCCAACCCTCCCCTTCGAGTTTTGTCGTCCGTAAATACGATTTTATTTGTGGTATTCTACCTGTCACTAGTCGTAAAAAATATAAAGGTTGTTTCAGACCACCCGGCCACAATCTCTTGTGGTTGAACCGTTTGACATAGAGTGATGGAGTGAACTGTAACCGTAATAAATCTCATATTGAGAACGTCGCAACATTATTTTTGTAACATTTAAAGTACAGGGTGTACTCGTTAATGGTGGTCATTAGTTTGTATCTCGAAATTTTCAAATAGCAGCATATGTCATGAGGCGTAATGTTTTAAAGGTTTTTGAACGCTGAACAGTATGGTCAACAAATTTTGAAAATATCTTAAGTCTGGTCCACATAGCAGGTTATTTTTATTTTTTTATTTTTACTTTAATACTTACATTTAAAAGTTTCCAACTTATTTTATTGGAAATAGCTCAAGTTAAGCTTCCAAACTCTATGTAATATGAGCATAATTGCAATTTGTCTATCACATACCCAACATTTTCAAATTCAAAAAACCTTTGTAGATTTTTAAATGAGAACATAGGTCACGTAGCATATCAAATTAAAGGTATTTAAAAAATAAACATTTTATAATTTACACTTTATTTCTATCTCTACAGGTTTACGAGTCATTCGAAAAAAAAGAATTTTAATAAAATTCAAGCATTAATCTTAGTAATTGTTAAAATTAAAATAACAGTTAATAAAATTCAGTTAAATAATGTATAATAACTTAGCCATGTACTATTAATATGCAATTTATACCTAATTACAATACAATCATAATCCCAGAAATCCCATACTGACAATAGGCCTTTAGAAATTTAGATTAGATTTACGACAGATTTTTTATGTGTCTTTGTACAAACCTTAAAACTCATCAACAATGATATGACGATAACATATAGTTGCAATGTCTGCAATCGTTTTATTGTCATTACAAACTGTGGCTAGTTAGTTAGTCGATTAGTTTTTGTGTTAACATCAATTTTTTTATCGGTTTTTATCGGTTTTTCCGATAATCTTGAAAGTGTTTCAGAACTTTACAGGTGCAGCTCGATTGTACGCAGAGCAATGTCACTAGCGTGAGTATCCCACACAGAAGTTATTCCAGTCTAGCAGTTCGAGTAAGACTGACTCGATAACTGTTTATCGAGTACAATGCCACTGTACGTGTATGGTTCACGTTTCCAAATGTATTTGTAGGGGTGGGCGGATGGGTCAGTACTCATCATATATGAGTGTAGGTGCAAACTCATCATATTAAATCCAAGGAAATGTGAAACTAGTTACGAGTGAGAGAGGTCCTTGTATTATAGCAGCTGCTTTACAAAATCTTCACGACTCAATTCGCCGAATTTCTTCTGACTCTGGTATAATTCATTTTCAAACCAAATCGGTGTGCTTAATGTATCACAAGTAGTAATGTATCACAAGTATCGAATAGTGGTCTACAAAATTTGAAACTTAAAAACATAACAGTTTCACTTCTAAAGATATTCAATAACAGTTTCACAATTATTAAGTTAAACAATTAAATAACCAAGTCAAGATTATTAGAAATTACAAAAAGATTATTTTAAGACACACAACTAATCGACTAAGTAACTAGCCACAGTTTGTAATGACAATAAAACAATTGCAGACATTATTGTCATATCATTGCTTGAATTTTATTAAAATTCGTTTTTTTTCGAATGACCGAATGACTCGTATCTGTAAAGGTAGAAATAAACTGTAAATTATAAAATGTTTATTTTTTAAATACCTTTAATTTGATATGCTACGTGACCTATGTTCTCATTTAAAAATCTTTGGGTACAGGGCTACAAAGGTTTTTTGAATTTGAAAATGTTGGGTATGTGATAGACAAATTGCAATTATGCTCATATTACATAGAGTTTGGAAGCTTAACTTGAGCTATTTCCAATGAAATAAATTTGACACTTTTAATTTTAAGTACTACAGTACCAAAGTAAAAATTAAAAAAAGCCTACTATGTGGACAAGACTTAAGATATTTTCAAAATGTGTTGACCATACTATTCAGCGTTCAAAGACCTTTAAAACGTTACGCCTCATGACCTATGCTTCTATTTGAAAATTTCGATATTCGAACCTGTCCCCATCATTTCCGGCTACACCCTGTACTTTAAATGCTACAAATGTAATTTTGCGACGTTCTCTAAATGTTTACAGTTTACAGCATCACTCTATGTCAAACGGTTCGACCAAAGGAGATTGTGGCCGGGTGGTATGAATCACCCTGTATTTTTTAACGAAAAAAGTACATAAAAGTTAATTTTTGTTAACATCTTATAGGTTAATTTGCATCATACAATGGTTAATTTTGTGGAATATTCAAGATGGTTCCTGCACAGATTAGTACATTTTGTATCATCACTTAAACAAACTGAAATAGTCTATAAGAATAACATTTGTAAATGCTGTAATGTATTTTGAGGAATGTTAAATTTGTAATATAACAAACTAATCAAGTTATTTTCATTTGTTATATTTGGTGTAAGTTATTGTGGAGATAGTTTTGTTCTGTCATGGCATCGATCACTTCTGGAGGAAGGAGGGTAGCTCACCAGTTGTTTGATTGTCATTTCCGGTACAACAATTTCCGTTGTGAATTGTAGATTGTCAGAGCTTGAAGGGAAACGATATGCAATTTTTTTATAAGTCAAACTGTGTTGTTTTCTTGAATTTCACTAACATTTCGTACTTTTTATATCTTAAATTGTTTATTGGCATCCCTTTACAATTCACTTATTTCAAAAATAAATTATTGTATATATTAGTAATAGTTACATTCATTTCAGCTACTTTAAAAACAATGCTGGTATTATTTATTTGAAGAGTTGTTGTTAAAGTATTTGAATAAAAGTAAAATATGTCGTAACCTTTGTCGTCTGGTAATCTCTATTATCTAGTGTTTATTTTCTACGTTTTCACTTAGAATTATTTAACATTTCAATTAAGTTCAATGTGTATTGAAAAGAATTTCCTTAATATGAGATAAAAGTCAAGTTAATAAATAAATAATATTCATAACATCACTTATGTTTAGGCTTAACTACAACTAATCTAACATTGTAGATGTAATGGAAGGTGGATCAATAATACTGTATGTAAATGAGTGGGCGGGTGGGTCAATAACACTGTCATGTTTGGAAGGGCGGGTGGGTCATGTACACAGATAGAAATAAAGTGTAAATTATAAAATGCTTATTTTTTAAATACCTTCAATTTGACATGCTACGTGACCTATGTTCTCACTTAACAATATTTGGGTACAGGCTACAACATTTCTTTGAATTTGAAAATTTTGGGTATGTGAAAGACAAATTGCAATTATGCTCATATTAGACTGGTTCACATGTACTTTTTTTGTGAAATTTTTCAGCCCTGTCCAAAAATTACGACCAAGGTGTCAATCGATTCGTATTTTTACCTAGAAAGTTTAAGGAAAGGTCCGAAAACGCGCTGATAAAAATTATAAGTTTTATAAACAATTAAGTGAAAAAAATGGGACTAGTTTTTTTAATATCTCAGAAAATTTTCAAAATTTTGGAAATTTGAAAAAAGATTTGAAAAGATTAATGACTTTGCGTAAAAAAAGTCCCAACTCCCGAAACTGTATCTCAATTATTTATAATTTTTACAGTGCCACGAAAATAGAGCCAAAAACCGGTAGTCTAGCTTCCACGCGCATTCTATCACTCTGACATAAAAAGAAAATAAATTATTTAAACATATAAAATGTGAATATTAAGGAATGAAAAAAACCATTTAATGTTGGGATACATCAATAAACAATAATCCGCAGTCAAAATATTTTTATCTCAATTTTAACGTTATTATACATTTGTTAATGAATAACTTTTTCTTAATTGAAAGTTAATGTAAAAACCCCTATAATTATTAAACTAAAACCCTAAAATTTGTTTCCTTTAGTGGAGTTATTCTTAATAGACAAAAAAATAGATTACCGTTGCCGAAATAAAAAAATTGTTATGTTTAATTTTTTTATTAACAATTGAAAATTATAATTTTATTATGTATGTACCAGACTACCGGTTTTTGGCACTATTTTTGTTGCTCTTAAAAATTATAAATAATTGAGATAAAGTTTCGGGAGCCTAGACTTTTTTACTCAAATTCATTAATCTTTTCAAATCTTTTTTCAAATTTCCAAAATTTTGAAAATTTTTTGAGATATCAAAAAACTAAAGTCACATTTTTTCACTTAATTGTTTATAAAATTTGTAATTATTATCAGTGCGTTTTCGGACCTTTCCTTAAACTTTCTAGGTAAAAATACGAATCAACTGACACCTTGGTCGTAATTTCTGGACAGGGCTGAAAAATTTCACAAAAAAAGTACATGTGAACCAGACTAATACGACATAAAGTTTGGAAGCTTAACTTGAGCTATTTCCTATAAAATAAGTTTGACACTTTTAAATGTAAGTATTAAAGTGTAAGAAAAAATAAAAAAAACCTGCTATGTGGACAAGACTTAAGATATTTTCAAATAAATTGATTCTAAACAGAAAATTTAGATTTTATAAAAAAAAAAAAAAAAAAAAAAAAAAACACGAAAATGACTGCTATATGTGTTTATATATTGTTGTTAGAGGCAATTTGATCAATATGCCTTCTCCAAATAACTGGCTGTGGTATATCATAGTTCCTTCTCTTTTGACGATTTCTTCTTTTCTCCATTTTAATTTTCCCTGATATATCATTATAACAATAAATAAAATACATGCAATATGTTATCGGAGTTTTTTAATTATTTTTGTGACAAATTTCAAGTCTCAGTTGTTGGAAACTAATGACAGGAGGTAAATAAAATCTCAGTCAAACTCAAACACAATGGACGGCGTTGAGCTCAGTTTTATTGAAATGGAAGACAACAATTCGATAAGAAAGGTTAGTGAGAAAGTTTGTTACAGAAATTCACGGTTTTGTGTTTTACTTCTAAGTTTACAAGAAAAAGCGAATCAAACAATAATATTTCATTTGAGTATAAAGTAAGAAATAGAAATAGCAGGTCTTATAAATAAAATCGTTAAGTAAATGCTAGCTTTTTCTAAATCAGCACAAGCATTGGTTGAAATATTTCAATTTTCCTCAACAGCTGATAATTGTTTTATACAAATTCGGCAAAGTTTAGTTTCCTCGTTTATGTAATATCTATAGTGTCTTTTGATTGAACCGGACTATCAATAACTTAGCTTCATAATGTCAGCTACAAGTTCCAATAGTGACATTGATTATTCACTTGAAGACAGCCAATTACACTTTATTAATATATTAAAAACAAAATCATTTTGCTGAACAAATCACAAACACCAAGTGTTAAGTTAGCTAATGACAAGGCTATGAGTGAAGTGTTCAACTTGTACAAACGAGAATTTGGAGAAGCTATTTCACCTATAAAATGATCAGCCAGCCACTCAACAGTTTATTCACTGAATCTATTCAGCAACTTGTTGTATTTGTCTGTAACACTGTCACGAAGAGCTTTGTAATGTTTATATGTACGCCCCCCATCAAGCATTCTTCATGCCTACTACGAACACTGATCAAGCACCAAATTAGCTACCGTAAAAGCTTCTAATATTTAACAAAAGATAATTTTATTCATAAGGTATAAAGTTTTTTCCTACAGATAAAAGCAATTCATCACAACTCTTCAAGCAAAAGCTTGAAAATTAAGCAATTGCTAGTTTTTTAGTCATACCAATTAATTATAGGAGTTACTATTAATTAAAAGAAAAAGCAATTACTTGGTTTTATTCATGAAGCACAACGTAAAAAGGCCGTTTACGTTCTTTTTGTAACTTATTTCAACTTCTTCTTGTTGTAAGTTGAACTAAGTTACAAAAATATATGACCTGTTATTTCTATTTTTTACTTTATACTCAAATAAAATATTATTGTTTGATTTGGGTTTTCTTGTAAACTTAGAAGTAAAACACAAAACCGTGAATTTCTGTAACAAACTTTCTCACTAACTTTTCTTATCGAATTGTTCTCTTCCATTTCAATAAAACTGAGCTCAACGCCGTCCATTGTGTTTGAGTTTGACTGTTATTTTATTTACCTCTTGTCATTATTTTTCATCAATTGAGACTTGAAATTTGTCACAAAAAATAATTTAAAAACTCTGTTAACATTGCATGTATTTTATTGATTGTTATAATGATATATCAGGGAAAATTAAAATGGAGAAAAGAAGAAATCGTCAAAATAGAAGAACCTCTGATATACCACAGCCAGTTATTTGGAGAAGGCATATTGATCAAATTGCCTCTAACAACAATATATAAACACATATAGCAGTCATTTTCTTGTTTTTTTATTTTTATAAAATCTAAATTTTTTATTTAGAATCAATTTATTTGATTTTATCTTATTTCCACTTGTTAAAATATTCTTAATTATTATGAAAATATTGAATTATTATGAAGTAACTAATTTCTTATATAATTTATATTAGACCAATATTCCTTTTATCAATGCTCTATTTTATATTTTTTTGCGATTTTGCATTAACTATGCAACTGTTTTATGATGTCGATGCATTGGCCTAAACACGTAAATCGTACTTAATATTTCAATACACCCTTTGAAGCTAATGGTGGACGAGCCAGTGGCCGAGCGGTCTAAGGCGTCAGGATTTTGAGCTTGGGTTATATATAGCGTTAGTTCGGATCCGGCCTGACTGGAAGATTTATCAGTAATATTCACCTTGTACTGTACTGTTTCACCCCCTTACTCTGCCTGAATAAGTTTCTCACACAGATCAATAGTATATGAGGAATGGGCAGAGTAAGGTTGAGAAGGAGGTCAGCCTCTACTTTTTATTTAAAATAAAAAAGAAAAAAATTGTTTACCTGTTTATTACCTACACATTGGACTCCCTCTGGTAATACCTTCCCGATCTCCCCATGATGCTAGGTACTTACATGAAATGAGGTGTAATTGCAAAATAAAATTTGAGAATCGATACCGAGACACGTGGTAAGTAACTCCACTCGCCCATCAGACCCAATTTTTGAATAGATTGCTTTATCAATACTGCAAAACGTTTTTTTATAAAATGTTAAATATTATAATAAGATATTATAGTAGTCCAATATTAATCTTATGAGTCCGGTTATTATTATTATTTTCACATCGGAGGGTTAGAAAAAATAACTAAATGCTGTTATTGTATTGCCTATCGTAAAACAACTGCAAACTTTATTTCTGACTGAATTCGTTAAGTTATAAAATGAATTTAATATTCTTTTTACAGTTCTAAAAAAATAAAAAAGTATCCACCTTAATGAGTATTTGAGGCACAACTAGTTCTCAGCTCTTCATAAACGGTACATTTGACAGATTATTCATATTTCACACGCTGGCTTTTTGATAACAATATTGTTTTAAATCAAATATACTTATGGTGTACCTTTTATCATAAATTTCATAATATATTGAAGTAAGTTCCACAAGGACGGAATATTTTATTTGGGATACAAAACTTTTACAACTAGAAAAAAGTTACTCATAGCAATTTTTACTCCTAATAAGTTCATGAAGAGCCGGAATATGCCGGCGTGGTGGCTCAGTGGATAAGGCTTCGGACTGTGGAGGGCAAGGTCCAAGGTTCGAATCCCCACTGAGCCAACGGTCGGTACTTACTCGAATAAAGTTGACGCACAGGCCTGTAGGTCCATGTCAACTGGCTAGCGAGTTGAAAAAAAAGAAGAAGTAATATTCATTAAAAAATTGATAGTCAATATGTAATTGGAGTCGTCAACCTATATAAACATAGTTATCAAGTTATCTCACTCATTGGTTTTCTTATCCTTCAGAAACATTTTCCAATAAATCGAACATTTGGAGTAATATTTTGAATGCATATTTTGTTTGTTTGTTTTTTCTACTTGTATATGAGTCGTCATTTTAACACTATAGTTTATGTCTCCTAGTATTAAAATTAAAATGGTCTACCCATAGACTTAATATACAAAATGTTTAAATCAAAAATAATGTTCAATTTTATTCCTTAACCAAGTAACTGTTTGACTTGTATTTAAGTAATGAAATACTTATCTATTTACAAGTTTCCTACTTCGGACGTATTTCCTAAGAAATGCCTTTATTACTTCTCGTTGGTAAACAACATTGTAATTAACCTAAAAATCAGGATTAACAGGAATACAAGTAGAACTGATTACCACTTTACTTGATTACTCTAGTCCTCTTGTAGTGCCACTCAACTGTGAAGGTTACTCCGCGTGGGATAGTGGATTAGTCTATTAGATGTAGTCAAACTAGATAGACCTGTACGATTTGTTTACTCGTTTCTTGTTGTCTTAGCTTGTCTTGTTAAAGGTTACAAAACGTTACGTACGTTTAAGTACGGGGAAACATTCTTTAAAAATATGACGAATAGAAGACAGTATTATCTTACAATCAGCTGAAACGTAAACATTTTAAATATTTTGTAAAATAAATTATCCTTTAAATAAGCATATTCCTGTTCATTGCTTCTAATAATGACCTTTAAACTTAACTTTAAAAACTATCAAACATGATATTACTCATTAATGTTTAGTTTAAAAAAATAAACAGTGTAAAAAATGTTGTAAAATATAAAGAAAATAAGGAAGGATTTACCAAGTGGAAAGAAATGTATATAGCTTTAAATTTTGTTAAACACCTATTGGTAATATTTCCAATAATTTAAGCAATTTTGAAAGTTAGATATTTATTTAAATTTGAATATACAAATAACCATTAATACTTTACAATGTGACTTTCATGTACTTCATAGAGGAATAACACTTAAGTTATTGACCTTTTTTATTCAACGTTTGTAGGTTTAATGATAAAATCTATTACAAAAGTACACAAAATTATAAATTTTATGAAAATGTTACTGAAAGACAGCTATGAAATGTTAACAACTGTTTTAATAATGTTAGGAGTAACGTTTTTCTTATTGTAAAATTGTTGTATCGCAAATAAAATAGTCCGTCCGCGCGGAACACTACAAATTGAATCAGTGGTTTTGAAAAGGGCATTAGTCCATTTTTTTTGTAAAATGACATAATAGTTGCATCGTGTTCTATACGGGTAGGCCTACATTTGTATTGAAAAGGCCATCAGTCCAATGTATACTAATGGGCGTAGTCAAGGTTTGTAATTTTCGTATGTTTTGAAAGGGGCATCAGTCTTGGACTGATGACTTTTTCAAAACAGCTGCACATGCGCTGCCAAATATGACGCTATTGTCAGCAGCTGATCTTGTTTGTTTCAGTCCCAATCTTTTAAGGTTAGTTCATTGCTGCAAAATGAGTGATTTAGAGGTGGTTACTGAAAATGAAAATGTTAGAAAACGTAAAAGGGGAGTCACTAATCCTGATTGTTATAAGCAAAACGTCATAAAGAAATGTAAAATCAAGGGATTAGAACATGTCAATCATGTTGGGAAGATTGTCAAACCAAGATCAACTGGACCTGATTGCAAGTAAGTTGATAACCAATAACCATATTACTTAATTTGATCAATGTTAGTTATATTTATTATTACAAATAATATTTACAGTAGGATAAGTTTACTGCAGTCTAAGGTGATTTTAGTGAATTTATTTCAAAGTTAGGCTCAACCAACTGTAGTCTTATAGGCAATAGTTAAAATTTATAGGCTATAGGTAAGTTTTGACATCAAACTCACTAACATAAACCTGGTTTGCACTAAATTTATCTTACTAACATAGACCTACCTTTTTTTCAGCTACCTTAGCCTACATTAACAAACCCAGGGTATGATACCCTACACTAGTCTTACACTAAATTTACGTTACTAACAATAACTTATTTTTTCAGTTGCAAGAAGAAGTGCTACCAGAAGTTCAGTGATGTAGACAAAATCTCAATTTTAAAAACATTACATGATTTTGAGACCAAAACGGAACAAGATGTTTTTCTTCAAGGACTGATTACTAAAGTAGATGTTCATCGCTCAAGACCACGGACTGATAACCCTAAATCCCGAGCTTGTAATGCTCTTTACAGTGTTTTGTGTGATGGAAAAAAGGAAGAAGTGTGCAAAAAGGCTTTCCTGAGTTTGTATGGAGTGACAGCAAAAAGAGTAAGGCGTCTGTTATCATTGTTGGTTGCTGGTGAAACTCCAAAAGAAAGACGAGGTAAGAGCAGTAATAGTAGGACTAAGGCCGTGGCTGGAGAAGTAATTGAGAAAATACATGAACACATTAAATCTTTTCCTGTTAAGGAGGCTAGATACGCCAATCGGAACATCAAATACCTCAATGCAGAACTCACAGTAAAAATAATGCACTCTCTTTTTTGTTCAAAATATCAGGATATCAAAGTTACTTATGGTTTTTATCTAAAGTATTTCAACGAAAACTTTGGTTATGCCTTTGGTAGACCTCAGAAAGATGTGTGTGCCACATGTGAGGAATTGGGTCTAAAACTTAGAAGTAATTTCCTCAATGACAATGCAAAACGCGCTGTATCTGCAGAGCTACTAGTACACAAAAACAGGTCCAAAAAATTCTATAAAAAGTTAAATGAACTTAAAGAGAAGTGTGAGATTCGAGATGATATTGCATGTATTTGTTTTGACTATATGCAAAACCTCCCATTGCCACATATTCCTGTTCAGGAAGTGTTCTATCTCCGGCAACTGTGGGTGTATGTATTCAGTATGTATGATGTTAAAAAAGGAACATCAGAGTTCCACCTCTACCACGAGGGTCTAGGAAAGAGGGGGCCAAATGAGGTTTGTACTTTCATCAATGATTATATTACTAACAATGTACCTCCAACAGCAAAAGAGCTACATTTGTTTTCTGATGCAACAGGAGGCCAAAACCGTAACAATACGGTGATTCGTTTCCTTATGACACTGGTTTCTTCTGGACGATTTCAGAAGGTTATCCAGTACTATCCGGTCAGAGGACATTCCTTCCTCCCGTGTGATAGGAATTTTGGCGTAATAAAGAGGCACATAAAAAAATGTGACAGAGTGTATACCCCGGAAGAGTATGCAAAAATGGTAGTGGAGGCAAGCTCTGCCTGTAAATTCACTAGTGTTTTGCATGAAGAGAGTTTTTCTACCAACTTTAAAAACTGGTGGCCGCAGTTCTATAAAAGAAAAGGGTTATCCGTTGTACACTTGCCCGCCCGCCCACCCATACAGTACAGTGGTACTGACCCACCCAACTACCCATACGTGTACAATGGCATTGACCCACCCGCCCACCCATACATGTACAGTGGTATTGATCCACCTGCCCACCCATACACGGTACAATGGTATTGACCCACCCGCCCACCCATACACGTACAGTGGTATTGATTTTGTACTATAACCCACCCATCCACCCATAAACATACAGTGGTATTAACCCATCCACCAACCCATACACGTACAGTGGTATTAACCCATCCAACCACCCATACACGTACAGTGGTATTAACCCACCCACCCACTCATACACGTCCAGTGGTATTGACTCACCCACCCACCCATACAAGTACAGTGCTATTGACCCACCCACCCACCCATACACGTGCAGTGGTAATGACCCACCTGTCCACCTATACACATTCACGTTGGCAGGTGGCATGCCAAACCCCTGCCAAACCACTCCCACCACTCACTCTTTGTTTGACCCAGTGATCAATTTCTTTCCTCTTGCACCTCCAATCTTAGGCACAGTGGTGGGCTCTCTCTCTCTCTCTCTCTCTCTCTCTCTCTCTCTCTCTCTCTCTCTCTCTCTCTCTCTCTCTCTCTCTCTCTCTCTCTCTCTCTCTCTCTCTCTCTCTCTCTCTCTCTCTCTCTCTCTCTCTCTCTCTCTCTCTCTCTCTCTCTCTCTCTCTCTCTCTCTCTCTCTCTCCTCTCTCTCTCTCTCTCTCTCTCTCTCTCTCTCTCTCTCTCTCTCTCTCTCTCTCTCTCTCTCTCTCTCTCTCTCTCTCTCTCTCTCTCTCTCTCTCTCTCTCTCTCTCTCTCTCTCTCTCTCTCTCTCTCTCTCTCTCTCTCTCTCTCTCTCTCTCTCTCTCTCTCTCTCTCTCTCTCTCTCTCTCTCTCTCCCACCCGCCCACCCAAACACGTTCATTGGTAATGATAATGTACAGTAGTATTGACCCACCCGCCCACCATACACATACAGTGGTATTGAAACCTTTACTATACACACACACACACATCACCTTAAAGATATGCAGATTATTAAGCTGAGTTCCTAAACAGGTGGTCTGAGAAGGATTAGCAAGTGGGGGGGGGGGGAGCAAACATTAATGCTCCTATATATGTATTTGGAACGACGATTGTTTCGCATAAAATTACTGAGAGTAACAACTCATTGAGGGTTAAAGATTGCTTGAAGAAATATAGTGAACAAAGAAAATACTTTTTTACCCCAATTACTCACCAATACATGAACAGTGGTATTGACCCACCCATCCACCCATACACGCACAGTGCTATTGACCCACCCACCCATCCATACACGTACAGTGCTACTGACCCACCCGCCCACCCACACACGTACAGTGCTATTGACCCACCCGCCCACCCATATACGTACAGTGGTATAGACCCATCCGCCCGCCCACACACGTACAGTGGTATAGACGTAGTGACCCACCCACCCACCCATACACGTACAGAGGTATTGACCCACCCGCCCACCCATATACGTACAGTGGTATAGACCCATCCGCCCGCCCACACACGTACAGTGGTATAGATGCACATCAGAATATCAACGTTGCTATACCACTTATACGTTGAACACCCGCCTCTAAAGTTTACATAATATTTGTCATTAGAACTCCCTCATCTGGACCTTTAACTAACATTAGTAGCATTATAAATACTTCATAGTTTTTTAAAACAATGATTCCATTTAACTGTTAAATAAGACACGCGTCTCTCTCTCTCTCTCTCTCTCTCTCTAACGTAACCTAACCAATCAACGTTATCCATCCACCCATCCATACTCGTATAAAGGAAATAACCCACCCACCCCTTCATACACATATAATGGAAGTGGTTACACTACCATTGTACAGGCATGGGTGGGTACCCATACCTGTACAATGGTAGTATAACCCCACCCGGCCGCCCATACACGTACAGTGGTATTGACCCACCCGCGCGCCCGCACACGTACAGTGGCATTGACCCACCCATTACAGATATAGCCCACCCATACACGTACAATGGTATTGACCCACCCGCCCACCCATGCACGTACAGTGGTATTGACCCACCTGCCCACCCATACACGTACAGTGGTGTTCAGAGTGGGCATTACAGATATAGCCCACCCATACACGTACAGTGGTATTGACCCACCCGCCCACCCATACACGTTCAGTGGTATTAATAAAATGTCATTCTTTACCAATGACATTTAAAAACAATGTCCCATCCACCCACCCATAAACGTACAGTGGTATAGATCCACCCGCCCACCCATAGACGTACAGTGGTATTGACCCACCCACCCACCCATAAACGTACAGTGGTATTGACCCACACATACACGTACAGAGGTATTGACCCACCCACCCACCCATACACGTACAGTGTTTTTGACCCACCCATCCACCCATACACGTACAGAGGTATTTACTCACCCACCCACCCATACAAGTACAGTGCTATTGACCCACCCACCCACCCATACACGTGCAGTGGTAATGACCCACCTGTATTTTTTACCTAAACCCACCCACCCACCCATACACGTACAGTGGTATTGATCCACCCCCCACCCATACACGCACAGTGGTATTGACCCACCCATACACGTACAGTAGTATTGACCCACCCGCCCACCCATACACGTACAGTGGTATTGTCACACCCACCCACCCATACACGTACAGTAGTATTGACCCACCCGCCGACCCATACACGTACAGTAGTATTGACCCACCCACCCATACACATACAGTGGTATTGATACACATACAGTACCACAGTTCGTGTATGGGTGGGTGGGTGGGTCAATAACACAGTGCTGTATGTGTACACAGCCAAACACCACTGTACGTGTATGGGTTAGGTTAGGTCAATACCACTGTACGTGTATGGGTGGGCAGGTGGGTCAGTACCACTGAACGTATATAGGTGGGCGGGTGGGTCAATACCACTGTATGTATATTGAGAATTGTCAGGTCAATATCACTGTACGTGTAGGGGTGGGTGAGTGGATGAATATCGCTGTACGTGTAGGGGTGGGTGGGTGGGTATACTTAATAAAAACCCCGTCAACAATTCCTAAGATGTCCGTTCATGGTTGCGTTTAAAACTGTCACAAATCAAGGAGAGACGGCAAAGTCGTTTCGGAAGGGAAGATAACACTGCGGACATTTCTCAGCCGTCATTATGATGATTGCCACTGATAGTGAAAAATGAACGGTAACACAAACACTTTTCAAATACTAACAGTGTACACTAATATCCACCCGCCCACCCATACACGTACAGTGGTGTTGACGAACCCGCCCACCCATACATGTACAGTGGTATTGACCCGCCCATACACGTACAGTGGCATTGACCCACCCGCCCACCCATACACGTACAGTGGTGTTGACGAACCCGCCCACCCATACATGTACAGTGGTATTGACCCACCCGCCCACCCATACACGTACAGTGGTATTGACCTACCCGCCCACCCATACACGTACAGTAGTATTAACCCACCCGCCCACCCATACATGTACAGTGGTATATAACCCAAATCCAGCTATTATTTAATTTTAGTGGGTTTAATTAATTTAATAAAGTGGGTTTAAGCACCTAAAAAAAATTTTAGGCTTAAAGCACTAAAATAACATTGTACGTGTATGGGTGGGCGGGTGGGTCAATACCACTGTACGTGTATGGGTGGGTGGGTGGGTCAATACTACTGTACGTGTATGGGCGGGCGGGCGGGTCAATGCCACTGTACGTGTATGGGCGGTCGGGTGGGTGTAAGACCCTCAATACCACTGTACGTGTAAGGGAGGGTCATTACCACTGTACGTGTAAGGGACGGTGCGTGAATCGGTATTGCGTTCAATAGATTTCATCTTATTTGAAACCTAAAATGTATCCATATTAAATAATAAGTCTAGGTACGAAATAAAATAATATTGGCTACAACAAACTATTTTGTTCACTGGCCTATACGATATGTTCATAAAGTTAACAACGAAGTTAAACAATACTCAGGAATACCACAGTACGTGTATGGGTGGGCGGGTCGGTTAATACCACAGTACGTGTATGGGTGGGCGGGTGGGTTAATACCACCATACGTGTATGGGTGGGAGGGTGGGCCAATACCACCGTACGTGTATGGGTGGGTGAATGGGCCAATACCACCGTACGTGTATAGGTGGGAGAGTGGGCCAATACCACCATACGTGTATGGGTGGGAGGGTGGGCCAATACCACCGTACGTGTATGGGTGGGTGAATGGGCCAATACCACTGTACGTGTATGGGCGGGTGGGTGGGTCAATGCCACTGTACGTTATGGGTGGGCGGGTGGGTCAATGCCATTGTACGTGTATGGGCGGGCGGGTGTGTCAATGCCAATGTACGTGTATGGGCGGGCGGGTGTGTCAATGCCAATGTACGTGTATGGGCGGGCGGGTGTGTCAATGCCACTGTACGTTATGGGTGGGCGGGTGGGTCAATGCCATTGTACGTGTATGGGCGGGCGGGTGTGTCAATGCCAATGTACGTGTATGGGCGGGCGGGTGTGTCAATGCCAATGTACGTGTATGATATTGAAAGTGTCAATACCACTGTACGTGTATGGGTGGGTAGGTCAATACCACTGTACGTGTATGGGTGGGTGGGTCAATACCACTGTACGTGTATGGGTGGGTGGGTGGGTCAATTTAGACTAAGTACCACTGAGTCTGTATGGGTGGGCAGGAGGGCCAGTACCACTGAGCCTGTATGGGTGGGCGGGTGGGTCAATACCAAAGTGCGTGTATGGGTGGGCTGGTGGGTCAATACCAAAGTACGTGTATGGGTGGGTCGATACCCATGTATGTATATGGGTGGGCTGGTGGGTCAATACCAAAGTGCGTGTCAATACTACTGTACGTGTAAGGGTAGGCGGGTTGGTCAATACCACTGTACGTGTAGGAGTGGGTGGGTGGGCCAATACTACTGTACGTGTATGGGTGGGCGGGTTGGTCAATACCACTGTATGTGTAGGGGTGGGCGGGTGGGTCATATCCATGTTACGACATATCTAACCTACTTACTATTGCAAACAGTTATACTTACTATTGCAAGCAGTTCAACATCACTGTACGTGCAAGGTGGGTGGGTGGGTCAACACCACTGTACGTGCATGGGTGGGCGGGTGGGTCAACACCACTGTACGTGCATGGGTGGGTGGGTCAACACCACTGTACGCTAAAGTAATAATTATTTATACAACCAAAGTAAACAATTCATAACCAACAATAAGTTTAAAATATAAGTAAATTTTTAAAAAAATTAAAAATAATGTAATGTGTGTGGTATATTATTTTTAATTTTAATTAAATATAATAAATATAAAGGTGTGTGGAAGGTAAGAAAGTTCCAAAAAATGAAAAAGAAGTGTTTAGCATTTCAAACTATTACATGTTTGTCTGTGAAAAGAACAAGGAAGACGAGTTACGGTTAAAAACTTATGAGTTCATTGATGGCTTGAAAACCCATACCTTCAAGCTACAGAAAAATGATGATATACCGGTACCACTTCCCACTGAGAAGGCATACGAGGCCAAATGTCCGATAAACCCAAATAAAGTTGAGGACGTTAGGAAACTGAAGCAATACATTCCTGAAGAGCATATTCCGTTTTATGATGAAATTAGTGAATGGCCTACTGCGGAAGGGGTTGAAGATGAATAGGAGATAAAAAATAATCAGTTAAAACTTATATTCTCATTTAATGTTGTTTAAACTTGAAATTTATTTTATTTCAAATTTGTTTGAACACATTTTTGTATGGAAAATACATATTTTGTTATATCACAGTTGGTTTAATATTTTTTTTCCTTATTACTTTTGAAAAAGACATTAGTCCACACATAAAAAATAATTAATACTAGCCCATTATTAACGTAAAAATTACAAAAAAATTTTACAATATTCCTTTTATTTAGTATAATTTAGGAAAAAAGTTTCATTAAAGTACAACTAATAGTTTTAAAAGGAATCAGTTTTTTTCTATTCCCCAAAAGTTAGGGTTCTTTGACTAATGCCCTTTTCAAAACCACTGATTATTCAACGTTTGTAGGTTTAATGATAAAATCTATTACAAAAGTACACAAAATTATAAATTTTATGAAAATTTTTCTGAAAGACAGCTATGAAATGTTAACAACTGTGTTAATAATGTTAGGAGTAACGTTTTTCTTATTGTAAAATTTTTGTATCGCAAATAAAAGAGTCCGTCCGCGGGGTACAGTACAAATTGTGAACTACATTTCCATACGTTACATCAGCAAATGTATGTTAATCCAATATATACATTATAGGGAACTGTGATTTTAAATATTTTGTGAAATTATAGAAACTTTCATTTATTTCCAAATAAGTGACACTAAGAAATATTCAAAACTTAAACGTTTACTTTGGCCTATAAACAGATTAAATGTTTAAAGGAAATAGAATTTATTAAATTTAAGAAATGGTGCTCCCTCTTAAATTTACTGTAAGTAACTAGGTAAAGTTATCATAATTGCTTACTGTGTTTGAAAATAGTTACTAGGAAGCTTTTAAGAAACTTACACAAGAAAATAGGCTATTTTGATGTATTTACACAATGAGTTCTGTTATTATCATTGATTTTATACAAAAATAGATTTTCCATCCAGTGTTAAATTTTGAGTCTCAAAATAAAAGCTGTCAGGAGATGGGGATAAGATATAAAGTAGATATTTATAGATATTTTATTATTAGCATTTTGTAAAATGAATATCAATTTTATTTTAGATTTAGTAGTATAACATAGGTGGAGGTCAGATTGGAAAAAGTGTGGTGAAGGTCAGAACTCATCTCCTAACACAGCTGTTTTTGTTATCCATTGTCGAGCATTAGTAAAGTCCCATGTAAATGTAATGCACTTTTCACTACACTACTATGAGTTCAGCTGTTTTCGTTATGTGTTTACAACCTGCGAAACATCATATTTTCAACAGCTGTCTATTGTTTACTACCGAAAGTAGGTAACATTGTTTACAACCGAAAATGTTCCACAGTCAACAACACCTGTTTTTATTCCGTAGTGTAGTGAAAAGTATCGTTCAAAACTCGAGTGAAAGTGTTTTGTATGTTCTCGACCATTTGAAGTGCTCGACAAGTCTCGCACTTCAAACATATGATCTCAAACATGCAAAACCCCAATTTCAACTCTTGTTATGAAATATACTAATAAACCAGCTGTGGTTGTGGGCCTCACTAACTAACAAAATTACAGGCACAAATATTCCTATTAGATGGAATATCTATTGTAGGTGATATAATCAAGGTTGTTATTCTAATGATTATTTTTATTTCAGAATTTTGTTGAGTGTGTTATTTTTTCTACTGCACAACATCAAACATGTGTGTGATCTGGTTTTGTCTTGTTACCGTAACTGGGAAACAACTGAACTGTTCCAGAAGGAACATGTTCGGAGCTACGCAATGTCGGATGTCAACATGTCCTTTGTAGGTTTTGCTTTTTAGGCGAAGCTTCATTTTGTACTAGTTGTA
Organism: Stictocephala bisonia; assembly: GCA_035578905.1. Lineage (NCBI taxonomy): Eukaryota > Metazoa > Arthropoda > Insecta > Hemiptera > Membracidae > Stictocephala > Stictocephala bisonia. The sequence continues at coordinate 119,121 of JAQJVL010001283.1, forward strand.
TTATTTTTCTTATTTGTATACTAAATCTATGATGCTTTATCAAGTGTTTAACTCAGTAGTTTTGTAAAAAATAAGGAAGTCACACGTTCACACCACGATTGCGTTATCAACCAATGCACTATTATATTTTACATTTTAATAAAAACCAGAGAATATGAAGCACCATATAGTTTGTGTTCCTAACGATGAAAATAGTAATGAAAAGTCACTAATTTACTAAGTTATATTGCACAATAGGATTTACTTTCGATGTTAGGACTATTTCACAATTTTTTTTAATTGAGAACTATGTAGACCTACTAGCCGGACGAGTTGTAAAAGGTGAGTAACTGAAATGTGAAACAACGTGAGATTGACAAAATATTGAGATCCACGCTAAACAAAAATAACAAGACTCCTGATCAAACAGTAATTTGGAATACTCACAACAATAATAATAGAGGGAAAATAATAACAACAGTAAAACGAGCAACTTATAAAAACGACAACAAAGGACTACTATAATTAACTCAAATAGAAGTGGCAGTTCAAGGTCAACATTAATTGACTGCTGGTATTGTGCCTTCTGCTTTGTTGTTGTTTACAATTCAAAATAACTCTACTTACCAAACTCTATTAAGGCCTGTGGCGTAGCAATTTGTGATCTCAGCTTTTGGCGTAAGGAACTTTGGCAAAAGGAAACTAAACTAGTTTTTCTCGTCTACTACCTTGTGCATATTCCACCCACATAATTATGAATCCACTGTATAAATTTTGTTGAGTTATTTTTAAACCTAGCCTACCACATTTTACCTATAATAAATAAAATAATTTAATACCCATAACAAATCAGGTAATTCAATATTTTCATTAATTTTAACCTGATATTGTAACAATTTACAAGTTCATATATATATTGATATTGATGAAAATTTTCTCTCATGCACAAATTCATTTATATTAATCTTTCTAGCCTGAAGCCTATTTGAAAGATGAATTTTATTTTTAATAAGTTATTTTATAAATTATGGATACTTTAAGTTATTTATAAAACTATTTATAAATAATAATTGTTATATAAATAATTATAAAATATAAATAAGCAAAATTATATATGAAAGTTTATGAACTTGTTTTGGTCAAACTGTAAACAATGTTTGGTTTCAAAATAAAAACATTTCACAAATATACGACTAGTTGATGGCCTGCAACTACTAGAAGCATGGATCTGTCCACAACAATGATCCCACTTTCTACAGAGTTTACATTGAATCTGCTATTGTGTTGTTTAATCAGCTGAGTTGTATTTAAGTATTCTTAATGGTTTAAATGCAAGAGTAATTGTCAGTTTCAAAAAACTGAATTAAATTTGTTCTAACCATAGTTAATAGAATATTTCATAACAAGAATGGAAAGTGGAGTTTTGCATGTTCGAGACCATATGTTTGAAGTGCGAGACTTGTCGAGCACTTCAAATGGTCGAGAACATACAAAACACTTTCACTCGAGTTTTGAACGATACTTTTCACTACACTACGGAATAAAAACAAGTGTTGTTGACTGTGGACAATTTTCGGTTGTAAACATTGTTACTTTCGGTAGTAAACAATAGACAGCTGTTGAAAATATGATGTTTCGCAGGTTGTAAACACATACGAAAACAGCTGACCTCATAGTAGTGTAGTGAAAAACATTTTACCATCAATGATATAATTTATTTATTTATTTATTTATTTATTTATTTATTACATGCTACATAACAGCTCATGCCAATTACAATGCAGCATTACAATATAAATCAAGTTACAGCATGCTACTCAATAAATCTTAACAATGAACAACAACAGCAGCGAAATGTATATAAAGTCAATTTTCAATGAGATCAGATTCCTATTTGGCTTATAGGCTATTTAAAAAGCAACAAACACATGCAAAAATAGTTAACATAAAGAACACATAATTTTTATATATCATCTAAATAAATTACTATTCTAAATAAATTACTCAAACCATAATTGCTAAGCCAGGTTTGTAAATCATAATAAATATATATATTTAAAATATGCAGATGTGACATACATAGTTCATAAAGAAGGTAAGTTAGTCAACTGTCCACATCAACAAGCAGTATTTTTTTAAAGCTTTTCAACGTATTATGAAAAATATCTACGTTCGATGAGTAAATATTGTACGTTCTTAACATGGTGTTAATCGGTGAGTAATACCCGAGGTTTGTGTTGGCAAAATGAGGGCTGAACAAGAGGCAGCTACGAGAGTTACGTCGGGGCACTGCAAAATTAATTTCTGATAACAGTTGTGGGTTATCAATAACCCCGTTAACCAATTTATGCAGGTACAACAAGTTTTGTATTCTTCGCCTTTTAGTGAGACTTGGTAACTCAAAAAGGTTTAACAATTCTGAATAGGATATTACGTAATTGTAATTACCAAACTCTTTATAATATAGAAAACGTAAAAACTTCCTCTGTATACTTTCAATTGTATCTATAAGATACACAAAATGCGGAGACCAAACTACTGCGCCATATTCAAGCTTTGATCTTACTAGTGAATAATAAAGCATTTTGAGCGATTTGGTGTTTCTTAAAAAATTACCCGACCTGCGTATGAGCCCCAGTAGCCCAAATGCTGATTTGCACACTGCTAATACATGCTCAGAAAAAGTCAATTTAGTATCAAATAAAATTCCAAGATCTTTAAAAACTGATGTCCTCTGTAACACTATACCATTCATCGTATAATCATATAAGATTGTGTTCTCCTCCGATTTGCGCGTATATGACATAACGGCACATTTATTTATATTGAATTTAAGATTAATTTCGCTCCACGCCACAAGTGCATCAAGGTCTTCTTGCAATCTCAAGCAATCTTCAATACAAGTAATGCGTTTGAAAAGTTTTATGTCATCTGCATATAACAGTATATAACAATATTTTATACATTGTATAATTTTATTAATGAATAGTGTGAATAATAAGGGCCCCAGGTTTGAGCCTTGAGGGACGCCCGAATAAGCAAAATACTCGGTAGAGGAGAAACCCTCGTAGCTGACAAATTGTTTTCTTTGAAATAAATATGAACAAAACAACTTTACGTATTCATCCGACAATCCAAAATAATGTAATATTTTTAACAATGCTATAATTTTTGTCTTGTCAAATGCCTTGGCAAAGTCCGTGTAAACAACGTCCACTTGTACATTGCTATCAAGAGCCGCAGAGCAATATTGCAAAAAATTTAATAAGTTTGAATTAATTGACCGACCAGGAAAAAACCCATGCTGTTGTGGACTGATATATGGTTTTACATGAGAAAACAATCTTTTATGTAAAATAGTTTCAAACACCTTCGCAGGTGGCGATAGAAGTGCAATAGGTCTATAGTTTTTTATATCTTGCTTATCACCTTTTTTCGGAATAGGAATAACTTTGGCAAGTTTCCATTGTTCTGGAAAACAACAGCTTTTTATTGACATGTTAAATAAATAATGTAAAGGTGTAATAAATAACTCGGAGCATGCCTTAAATATATATGGTGGAATTCCGTCAGGACCCAGCGAACGTTTGGGTCGTAATTTTTGAAATGCATTTATTATTTCAGTTACGGTAATATCATGCAAACTTAAAGTTGTAACATTGTCCATGACGGGAGACCGGACGGCCTCCTGGCACAGCTGGTCGTGATTAAGATTGTTATCCCGATCGTAAACAGAACCAAAATACTCAGCCATAGCCTCTGCTATCTCAGCGCCCCCTTCCACTTCCTTATCATCAAGGTGCATTGTTGCTGGTATCTTATCAGTACCTTTTAACTTTTTAATACCTTTTTAATAACTTTTTAATAATGTTTTGTACGTGACTGTACCTTGCAAGTTGCAGCCAACTGCCGCTAGAGGGGAACTGAGGTGGGAGAAGTAAACATTCTCTCTCCTCTACACGATGTTTAGTTTGTGTTTTTGAACGACATTAATGCCAGCTGGTTATATAAAACCTGACCTTGACCTGCCAATTCTATTTGAGTTTATAATAATAAAAAGTGACAAGAAACGGTTAATAATAACACTGACATAAAACACCTAATATCCCCAACAGTAAAACAGTAAACTCCCAACAGCAGTAGCACAGACAATAATAATAATAGTAATGTTGATCCATTATATCTTAAATAATATTAAGGACAACTAATAACCATATTAAAACAGAATAATTTACAACAACAATAACTCATGAACAAAATTGTACAATATAATTACAGTATATCTTACAGTAGCATAATAAAATACAGTTATACATAGCAAACCATAATAACTTATAAAAAACTTACGACATAGTTTGCGCCTTGATAATTTCGCTGTTAATATGATAAAATTTATTTTTTTACACTATGAGAAATGCTTACATTTCAAGCCCACTCAATAAGTGTAAATGGGTTTTTAAGGGTAATTATTTTACTATGTGAGCATTTTATAAAGGTTCATTCAGGGTTTTTAGGTAGTCCATAATAATATAGTAATACCAAATTATTAGTACTCCACTTTACACAAATAGCGACATTTTCCGAATGTATTTATAATTTCGAAAAATTATCGTTAAAAAATGTAATGATGCAAGAATGGATAAATGCAAGAATTTAAAACTGTGAATAGAATATTGTGTTAGTGTATTTAAAAATAAATGTTTACATTCATTCCAATTCAAATTGCAAATCAGACACACGTTTATTCTAATATCCAATATTTTTTATTTTAATACTTTACTCCCTAGTTTACGTAGGCTGTAGTTGATAACCTGAGAGTATTACATTTCCGTCAAGTGCTATGTTAGCTTCCATTAGAATACTAAGAAATGTTTACCCACAACTGATGACCAAAAATAATAACAGTAATATTATCACAATAATAATAATTTTAAATCCTCTTCAGACACTTAAACACCAAAACTAAGCTCTGCAAACTAAATTTGTCTTTAGGCCTAATCACAAAAAAATTCTAGTAAACGTTATCTAGATTTCCAGACAGTATTAATTTATTAAATAAAAGCTTTTTGGACAGTTTCTATTATCGCTAAAAAAGAATGGACAGATATAATCTCACAACATATGCAAAAATCTTTTTCTTAATAAAAACTAATACGGAATAACTAACCGTTATTTTGCATATTCATTATTTATCATTAAGACGCCGATCGTCGATATATGAGCGAATGTGAGGGGTGAACGAGTGTGATGAGTGTAGAAGAACGAGTGTAGTCATTGTCACTAACTAAGGTCGACTGTTCCTCAGAAAGAGCTATTTGTTAATAGCCCGAAATCCAAGACAACTGAGGGGCGTACAGCTTTACGTGGAATCCGAACTACGTAGTGTTGGTCTGATTTTCAGCTAACTGATAAGCCGGACACTCAGTTCTCCTCCCTACACATCATCCGAAGCTTGACTATCATATTATTTGTCTTGCAATAGATTTTGTCTTGACCAAGTCTTCTATCCTTTAAATGATAGTTTAAAATTCTTTTAATAATTTTTCAGCTTCTAAAACTGTCCAAGTTTTGTAAATGCCATAGTGACTTACATTTATCACAAGGAAAGCCGGTGGTATCATCTTCCCTTAGTTAACACCAATAATTACATAAAAATATATGTAAGTAAATGTTAATACGAAATACTTGTGTGAAAATTAAATGATGGTAATTAATTTAAAGTCAATTTCAGTTTAAAATGTCAACGTTCAATCAACCTAACGCACAAACCCTTACGTCCTTCCTGCGTATGGGTTAGGTCAGAGAACATACTTTCCATGTTGTCCACTTACATTACGCGCGTGCCAACCTCGCAAGTACGTACTTACTTGAGGGAGAGGTTAATGAGGCTGGCTAACAAGCATTCTGGTGGTGGGACCAAAGTAGGAGCTGGATTTCTAGCAACCTAAAAAAAGTTACAAATTACTTTTCAACACTTATTACACTTATCTAAGATATGTTTCACTATTTTTATCAGTTTATTGAAGCTACATGAAATGTTTCAAATACATAAAACCTTGGTATATTATAAAATTCCCAGTATTTTTGGACAAGTTTGTGTTAATGGAGTTCATATTTAACAATACAGAATATTTGTTGATAAAGTATTATTTATATTATTCTGTATTTGTCGGTGGAGTTTATTTTTAACTTCTTCATATGTGTTGTAATGGAGTTTTATTTAAATATCGCGTATTTGTGTTAATGGACATTGTAGTAAACTATTTTGTATTTTAAATAAGTCTCAACAAACTGGCAAGTTTCTGGCTAATGAAATCTTTATTAATATTTGTTATTCGAATTATAAATAAATTATAACATGGGAATATTACGAGTAATGTAAACAAACTTTATACAGAATTTTTAGTTTTGTGATGTTACTACGATATTTGTAGATTTGTTTTATATATATATATATATATATATATATATATATATATATATATATATATATATATATATATATATAAAGAACAACACTTAGCAATCTTTTGTGGTGTTTTTAATAATCAATATCGATTTCTGTCTCGAAAGACCATCTTCAGTTGTACAGAATGAAATAAGTTTTTTAAAAATACTTTACTGTAGAATAATTAATTCAACAGCTGATACTATAAAAATTTAGATGGATAAGTTGTAGATCTTGTTAAACTTTATAATTTTGCATCTTCATGATAGAATCAAACATAATATTTGAGTGAAATTTTACTTGAGAGTTGAGTAATAGTGATGGGTTTTCTTTTGTTTTTATATATGTAAACTTTTTCAATAGCATCTAGTTTTTTACTTTTAGGTGCAAAATGGATAATTTATAAATTTTCTTCAGTTGATGAAATATTATGGGTTTCTTGAATTAAATGTTCAGCAAATGTTGATAAATTTTGATGTTTGTTTTTGGTATATGTTCCTGGAATCTTTTACTAGAACTTCATCCTGTTTGGCTAATGTAATATTTAGGACAATTTGAACATTAAATTTTATAATTCATTTAATTATTCTACAGTTAGCCTAAATAATACAGTTAAATGAAACCTTATTTCATTCTGTACAACTGATATTGAATATTAAAAACACCAAAAAAGATTGCTAAGTATTGTTCTTTATTTTTTATATATTTATGGTTGGTATAGATATTATAATCTGTAGAGTTAATATAGTATCTTACAGTTTAATTCAATATCGAAAATTTTTCAATAGATAGTGGAAGGGTTTTATGCACCAGTGTAAATATTGTAATCTAGAATATTTATAAACACCTTTTTCACTATACATTATGGTACTGCGGGTTACAAAGTATACGAATAAATAAGTATTTTTTTTTTAACTGAAGACTGACAGTTATTTTAAAATTACTTTGAGAAATTAAATATTTTTTTTTAAACTTATTTTTAAATATCCTTTGTTTAACATTACAACAAAGGAACTAATAGTCTATCGAATGTCCATAGCTTATAAGAATTGGTGGTATTACAGATGCTTAGCTGGGTATTACAGATATTCTCAGTTCGATCCTAATATGTCACAACAAGTTTTAGAAAGAATCAGCTGATAACCACTGGCTGCTCATTTTCCATTGGGCTATTGATTAATGACACTTCCTAAAGAATGTTCGGCCCTAGTTTTGTAACAATGACTACATTCGTTCATCTAAACTCAATCAATACACTCACTGGAAATCCATATTCGCCCATATCCTGACGGAAGTCTTAAAAATAAAGAAACACATGGCAACATAGATGATCTTAAATACGATGTACTAGGTAAAAAATGAATACTGAGTAAAGTTAGAAGACAATAAAACGTGAGGTTGAGCATTACTCAAAGTGTGTTCAATAGTATGATCAAAGTGTGTTCAACGGTGTGCTCAATGTGTGCTCAACAGTATGCTCAATGTGTGCTCAACAGTATGCTCAATGTGTGCTCAACAGTATGCTGAATGCGTGCTCAACAGTATGCTCAATGTGTGCTCAACAGTATGCTCAATGTGTGCTCAATGTGTGCTCAACAGTTTGCTCAATGTGTGCTCAACAGTATGCTCAATGTGTGCTCAACAGTATGCTGAATGTGTGCTCGTGATCAACAGTGTGCTCAATGTGTGCTCAACAGTATGCTCAATGAGTGCTCATTATAGGCTCAATAGTGTGATCAACACTATGCTCAAAGTGTGATCAACAGTGTGCTCTATGTGTGCTCAATATGTGCTCAATAGTGTGATCAATGTGTGCTCAACAGTGCACTGAATGTTACACTGACTGTGGGTTGTCGGGAAAGCTCTTCTCGTAAAGTTTAGTGTGGTGGTGTCTGCCCAAATCAATTTATGTGTATTAAATAAATTGCCTACAATATTATTCATAACAAATCATTTTATATACATAAAAAATATGGATTTTCAAGAGGATGTAAAGTTTCGTATAACAATTCAATACAACTGATTATCAGTAGAAATTATTGTCGGACCAAAATATGTGACTCATGTTGTTTATGACAGCAATAGACTTTAATGTATTACCGAGACTGTGTCGTTCAATGAATGGCGAGACACTTACTGAATGGCATTGTGCAGGCTGTCGTTGAGTACACAGAAGAATGAGGTTGTATAAAATGGCAAACAAACCTTTGAACTTCTTTCATTTCACTGCAGGGGAAGTTTTTGTAAACTGTTTGTATTTATACTTTATTTGTAAATAATCTCACTACTTTTTATTTATACTATTTGTAAATTTATTTGACTACTTGAACAGGATCTTTACAATAAGCTATAAATTAGAATGGAGCCGGACCAAATACATAAAATAACTCTATTACACTTTTTTTACCATTTTCATCTTGCTTAGTTTCAAATATATTTAGTTCTTTTTTATAAATTTGCCTTATATTACAACTTGTTGGAAACATAAAGAAAGATATCTTTACATGAAAAACGGTAAAACGTGGTTTCTATTTCCATGATTCGGTCCACAATAATAACCGTATCTCAACACTTGAGGTGTCATTCGGTAGGTGAAGAACTGTTCTAGTGAACAGGACATTGATTTTTGCTAACAAATTTATTACTTCTATAATTTTGTATAGTTCGATATGTGACATTTTAAATGTAATTCTTGGCAATTTTAAATTAAATAAACACATAATACCAACTTATGATGGACCATTATATTAAACATTTTACTAACATATAGTGTTCATATAACTCATTATAATGATAAAAACTAACTCTACAGTTGATATAGAACAACACGTCCACTATAAGGCTGTCGACTTACCCGGTGGCTTGCAGTTTGAGGAGCCTTGAGTGATTAATTGGCATCTAATTAATAAATTCTATATGATAAATGTTCAGGCCAGAAATGTAATATGCTCTGACAATAATAATCGTCAACTGGGTACAGTACAAGCAGGCGTTAAAAGTAGTATTAGAATTAATTAAGATAACATTTTTAAGGGTTTTTTTGTGTACTCTGAAAAAGGGTCTAAGACTGAGTCATTTGATAAAATAATTAGTGTAGAAACCTTTCCACGATATTACAACAAATCTCATTATTGCGCTTCGCTTCTAATTCCATAACAGCTGGGTTAAAAAATAATAGTTTATTTTACTCTAGACTACAGTGGAATATAATAAAGTATTGGTCAACATATGTGTTTTAGATATAGATTTAGTCACTAGCATCATTAATAAATGCTGTTTTGATCAATAATACGTGTATGTAATATCATAAAAATCAAAGGACATTGGTTTCTAAATAATATTGGGATGGACAAAGCTCAGTTGTTGTGTTTCAAAAGATTATAATTTTCATTATTAAATAAAATATTATTTATTCAGAGATCCAAATTTTACAGAGCTTAATTTTCATAAATACTAGGTACGATGTTAATGCTCCGAGTAAGTGAAGTACATATATGTTTACTTATTTTGTAATTTAATGTTCAGTTTACAAACCTCAAAAACGTGTAATATTTGGCAAGTTCGTTATAAAACAACTATCTTCTACTTATTGGGTTTTTATTTTTTATCTAAAATCACAATATTTCTCTGAAATCAGGAGGTCAACTGACAAGGATAAAATTGTACAATTCTCTTTTCAAAATGTTTATCAAAACATTATTTATTTATTGATCAAAAAAATGTAAATACAGTTCTCATTTTAGTCTTACTGTAATTTAGTATGGTTTGTTATCTTTACGCGATGTTTAAAAGACTTACAAACTTGTCCCCTACTCCTCTTTTAATATGCTTGTAACTTTTTCTTCTTTTTTTTAAATATAGACAAATCTTTAAATAGAGGAAAAACTAGCTCCTCTTTCTCTCCGTGCTTCATCGAATGTCGTGTATTGTCTACTATCGAATGTAAACTATCTACGTCAATTTTCGTATTTACAATATCATTTGACAATAAATAACCATATTTTATTGTTTAATGACTAACCATATAAGCATATAAGTTCCTTATACACTTCGAAAGGCGTGAATCAGTATTGGGAATAGGTTTTGTTTTTATGGACGTTAGGCCGAGTTATCCACGACAGTTATTGCAATAACTGGAAGTCATGCAGTCACGTTAACCATATCTTGCATACTAATATTTATAATTTTATGTTCTATTCATAAAGATAAAACATAACATGACTTGATGTCATGTAAAGTGTGCAATATTTAAGATTGGAGTAATAGATGGAGGTCATGTGTCTTCAAACTGGAGACACGTGAAGACGAATTACCAGGTTAAGTGTTAGAGAGGGCTCCTTAGCCCTAACTTCGCCTGGTAAAATAAGACAATCTTTACTTTACTTTACTTTACACGTAACTCCTGGGAGAGGGAGAGAGAGTGAGAGATAGATATATAGATAGAGAGAGATAGAGAGGGGGAGGGAGAGAGGGAGAGAGAGGGAGGAAGAGAGAGAGAGAGGGGGGAGCAAGGATATAAATAATTTTTAAAGATAAGTTCAGTTAATATTTGTATGACTTGTATTCACTTTTACACCCTGACTCTCCAAACACTAGCTATATTTAGACCTCCAGCCAGGATTATAACAAGGATTTAAGGATTTCAGTTCTAAGAATGAAATTTCAAATACAGTGAGCATCCACAGTATGTAGGAGTTAGTTTGGATCGATCTTTCTGTTTTAAAATACTCCTACATGAAACACCAGAACTAATATTGTGCACAAGACCTGCGTACTACAGCTTCTTCCCTGGTTTACTCCACTGCTGAATATTGTGCTCCCATGAGTATTAACAGTAAACATGTACAGAGTGAAGTTGGCTATCAGTGGTTCCCTGATTACAACCCCTCTACCACGGATTCCAGTGTTGTGCAGTTTAGAAGTTTGTATACAAAACACTTATTGTTATTTTTCTTACTTTATCTCTAGGGGAACAGTTGAAAAACTAAAAGTTTCTAAAGACAATACACGTAGAATATATTGCCTTGTTACAAACCAAGAGTATTTGACTAGAGACCAATATTCTACTTCAGTGTACAACGATCAGCTGGTTCTAGCCACGTGAAATTTCGGGTGAGAAAAGTAACAATTCTAATTGGAGTGCAGAAATGTTTTGTAAACCTTACATACCCATACACGTGCAGTGGTGATGACCCACCCGCCCACTCATACACGTACAGTGGTGTTGACCCCACCCACCCACCCATACACGTGCAGTGGTGATGACCCACCCACCCACCCATACACGTACAGTGGTGTTGACCCACCCGCCCACCTATACACGTGCAGTGGTGATGACCTGCCCGCCCACCCATACACGTGCAGTGGTGATGACCCGTCCACCCACCCATACACGTATAGTGGTGATGACCCAACCGCCCACCGAAACACGTGCAGTGGTGATGACCCGCCCGCCCACCCATACACGTGCAGTGGTGATGACCCACCCACTCATCCGTACACGTACAGTGGTATTGACCTACCCACCCACCTTTACACGTAAAGTGGTATTGATCCACTCACCTATCCTTACACGTATCTCCTAAGACGCAAAGAGGAATTTTACAGTGTTTACAAAGATCATATCTACCCCAAATCTCCCCATTTGGCAAAATACCTAACAACATGCCGGCCGACTTAAATAAAGAAAACTTAAACCTCTTCGATTAGCTTCCAAGTTAACCTCAAACGAATTTTTACCAAAAACTACTTTGGGTGTTAACTTAGTATGTGTTTGATGGTCGAAATAAGTTTCTGGTATCAGACCCTATGACCGTCATTGGTAGAATGAACCTTTCTAGTAAGGAATGAACTATGTTGAGTCGCTTTCGCGGGGGGGGGGGGGTAGGATGATGCAACTACTGGAAATATAAGGGGAAGTGGCAAATGATCAGTCATGTGATTGCGGACTCGAAGTACAAACTATGGATCACATAGTTAATGAGTGCCCATTGCGTTCTTTTTTGGGTTTCTTCCTGGTCTTAGTTTAATCGGAGAGCTGGTGTTGAATGGTTGAAACCTGAATTGTTCTCTGTATCGGGAGATCAATATTTACACACCAAGACAGTAGTACTTTGTACTGCAGGTTTTATTTTATTTAGATATTTTTTATCAGTCTAATTTTTAATAATTTATTAGTTTGGTAGCTGGTCTATAAAATGCATACAAAACATATATTTCAAGACACAAAATTTTACCTACGAATTAATTTAACTGAAAATATTAAATAACATAGATGGATAAGTTTTTAATTAAAAGCAAGGTTTTGAATTATTGATGTTATTTTTCTAACGCATGTAGGTAAAAGTGTATTATACAAACTAACAGGTGGCTGAGAAATGCAGTCATCATATTTTAAGGCCATGAATTCAGGTGCAATTTTATTTCTCTTTTTCCGTGATTTTGCCTTATATCTAAGCGACGACTCTTCAAATTTAATATCATGCAACTAATATTTATTAGCATGTTCAACTAATTTTGATTGTTCAGTATTTTCAGTTTAAAAATTGTATATATGTTCTTTTATTCTTGTTTGAACAGATCTTGATTCTTGGCCGAAATAGTTTTTATTGAATTGATAATTCATTTTCAATTAACATGTTTTGTTGATTGTTTTCATTTTTTGGTTTTTTATTTAGATAATTTACTACGAAGGCTTCTTGATGATGTGAAACTTATTGGAATATTAAATTTAATTTTGTTAATTTTCTCTGACAGTTTTTTTAACGTAGGGTATGACTACAGTTATTATAGGTTTGTTTTCATTGTCCTGACGTTTGTATGCTTTTTTAGATTTATTTCCTCTCTTTAGTTTTTGAATAAGTTCATTGGGATAGTTGTTCATTTTTAGAAAATTGCACATTTCTTCTCTTTTGTAATTTGTATTTTCAGTTGAAGATAAAATAAGTTCATTTTTTTATAAACATCTAGCAAGCCCAATATTTACCTGTTCAGGATGGTTATAAAAATAGTTTAAATACTGGCCACTGAACTTTTTTTGTGGTATAAAGAGGTTTCTAGTTTTTCTTCTATTTTAGTTACTAATATGTCTAGAAACAGAAGTTTTCTTTCTTCTTCTTTTTCCATGGTAAATGTTATTGCTATTCGTATTTTATTAATACATTTTAAAAATTTCATATGTAGATCATCTTGTTTTTCACAAATACAAAATATATCGTCATCATAACGAAGCCATATTTTCGGTTTGACAGTCCATTAACTGAATGTTAATTCTTTTTAAAAAATCCATAAAAATGTTACTTTTATTGGACTAAGGATTCCTCCCATCAATAAACCAGAAACATGTTCATAAAATTGTTCATTATTTCGGAAGTAGTTAGGTATATTTAATTCCGATTCCTGAATTATCAGGATTTCTAGTAACTGTACAAATAAATGGTGGTCTATTTCGGTAAACCATGTTTACCGTCTTCAAACCATTGGAGTTCACAAAGGAACTTCCATCATTAAAATCTATCATCACGTAATGTTTTTTATCTTTGTATTTTAAGCAATTTGCATTGTTTGCCATTCTCTGGTTTTATATTTCCACCAATACGTAACACGCCAATCTTAGTACTATATGGTTGTGATATCGACCCACCCGTCCACTTATACAACACGCCAATCTTAGTACTATATGGTTGTGATATCGACCCACCCGTCCACTTATACAACACGCCAATCTTAGTACTATATGGTTGTGATATCGACCCACCCGTCCACTTATACAGCACGCCAATCTTAGTACTATATGGTTGTGATATCGACCTACCCGTCCACTTATACAACACGCCAATCTTAGTACTATATGGTTGTGATATCGACCCACCCGTCCACTTATACAACACGCCAATCTTAGTACTATATGGTTGTGATATCGACCCACCCGTCCACTTATACAACACGCCAATCTTAGTACTATATGGTTGTGATATCGACCCACCCGTCCACTTTTACAACACGCCAATCTTAGTACTATATGGTTGTGATATCGACCCACCCGTCCACTTATACACGTTCTGTGGTATTAGAAAAAACATTAGCTACTTGAAATCAATCAGATGCTGTTATAAGACCCTTTTTCATAAAATCAAATAGACCATTTGTACATTATTCTAAACAATGTTTGCGAATTGAATTGAACATATTAAGCCAGTCATTCTAAATCTGGTACTTTTCTCCAGAAATTACTAACAATTTAACTATAATAAATTTGAAATATTCTATGAGTACCGTCGTATACAAATAATAACGCTTATATTTATTAATATCAATTAATTAGAGGAAAACGTAAAAGAGTGGCCACACACTTATGGGGAATGCCCATCAACACCATAATGATAGTTCGGGAGACGTTGGGTGTATGAAATGGTTGGTAGCGTGGTTGGTTGAAGCCAAATGTCACAAGCTAAGTGTCCCAAGTTCGATCCACAGAGGAAATAAAGTCCGATATGGTGAGATGGGCACAGGTGATGTAACCTAAAAATGTAACCTACTGTTCAAATAAAAAATATCATAAAATTGAAATAATTAATTTTAAACACGACAGTAAACTATGTAAAACAACTGGAAGTAGGCTAATGTACTGTATTATAAAGAAATAATAATAATCAAATTTATTGATTTCATAATATTTATCTGTAAAGAGTTACTCCAACCAGCTGCGGTAGCTCAATTGAGTTTGGAAGGTAGGAAGACTAAGGTTTAATCAAAATACTGCATTACAAGTTTTTAAAATTCAGCTTCCGTCTAGAATTGAGCAGACAATGGAGGGGGTCGCCATCTTGGTACGAGTTCCGGCTTCACTTAGATTGCCGTGTGTCTAATCTATTTTATTCTTTGTTCTGTGGTTTTAATCCAATTAGATTTGATATACATTTTAAGATGTTATCATCAGCTGTTCATTTATCACTCAGCTATTAGTTAATTACTTTCTAAGGAATTGTTGTCCTTAGTTTTAACCAATGACTACATTCGCTCATCTACATTCTTCGAAAAGCATATTCACCCGATGATTAGTGTCTTAATAATAAATAAATTAAAAAATTATTAAGTAAAAATAGGAGCTAGGGGTGTCTGGGAATTCTCAACTGTCAGAGTCTACTATGGTAAGCTTACCAAAAGATATATCCCTCATAAAATCTTAGTATTTATAGACATTAATGTAATTTAGACAAACATTGAATGACGTCTCATTAAATATCAATCTTACAGACTTATGTGTCGTAAAAGAATGTATGTAACAAGAAAGGAAAGCAGCGCTTGGGGGTGAGAACTCTTTATGGCCAGTTATACTGTAATAAATTGCCAAGAAATTGTGGGTTGAGTTTTATTATGTGTCCTATTTTATAGAGCTTTAAAACGAAGTAATGTTTATTGGGCAAATGTATACGATTATATTGAAACATTATTGCATAGTTTCACAAACATAATCATATGGAAGTCCCTTATTATATCCTTAGTGTAACTCTATGTTTCAAACCATAGAATTTTTTTTAGTTATCGTATTAAGGAGGTGTATCTTTCATAAATACGTGTTTAATTTAATTTCACACAAAAAGTTTTGTATTATCTCCTAGCTTAAATAGTTTTTCAATTAGCATAATACGTGTTGGTACATATAAAGTACAAGTAAACGTCACACAACACAAATTTATTACAATATAAGCACAAAATGCACAAATATATTACAATACAAGTAGAAAATGCACAAATATTATGGTGATCGATTTCGGTGAACCACGCTCACCTTCCTCACCTTCTTTTGTGAATCCTTCTGGTCTGAGGAAGGTGAGCGTGGTTTATCGAAATCGATCACCATAATATTTGTGCGTTTTGTACTTGTATTGTAATATAGTTGTGCATTTTGTGTTTATATTGTAATACATTTGTGTTGTATGACGTTTACTTGTACTGTCTAACTTAAACTAAACATTTATTTAAGTTATATGTAGGTTTTCATTATTTTATCGTTTTTAGTGTCATAAACTATTACCTGGATATCCGGTATTAAAACGAGCTTACAATGAATTTATTACTGTAGTTGTTTTGGATGAAAATGTTACACTGTTAGATAGTTCAATACATAACCTTATTTAACACTTGAGATAATGAAACGCATAACATTACGTAATTTGTAATAGTACATCGCTCTAAAGAAACTTTTAACGATGGTAAATTTGTAAACGGTCTTGTAAGATTTGGAAAGCCAAGAAGAGAGTCATAAGTAGATGTAAAAAACAAGTTATTTTGAAAGCCAAGAAGAGAGTCATAAGTAGATGTAAAAAACAAGTTATTTGGAAAGCCAAGAAGAGAGTCATAAGTAGATGTAAAAAACAAGTTATTTGGAAAGCCAAGAAGAGAGTCATAAGTAGATGTAAAAAACAAGTTATTTGGAAAACCAAGAAGAGAGTCATAAGTAGATGTAAAAAACAAGTTATTTAGAAAGCCAAGAAGAGAGTCATAAGTAGATGTAAAAATCAAGTTATTTGGAAAGCCAAGAAGAGAGTCATAAGTAGGTGTAAAAAACAAGTTATTTGGAAAGCCAAGAAGAGAGTCATAAGTAGATGTAAAAAACAAGTTATTTTGAAAGCCAAGAAGAGAGTCATAAGTAGATGTAAAAAACAAGTTATTTGGAAAGCCAAGAAGAGAGTCATAAGTAGATGTAAAAAACAAGTTATTTGGAAGGCCAAGAAGAGAGTCATAAGTAGATGTAAAAAACAAGTTATTTTTTCAGGCAACATGAGTATTTTTCTAATTTAAATTTATGTTTTCATAATAATTTACTTTTGGCTGGAGTAGTTGGCTAACCATCGTAATGTCTTATTTATTTGTCTGAATTTCAATTGAAATAATGATTAAATAAATGTAATTGTGTCGTAATTAAATGATCTGTGTTTTTATTTTATTTTTATTATTATTATTTTACATGGTTTCTTAGTAATTTATTTCCAATTCAATATTCGTAGGCAACACACGACAGTGCCAAAGCCGGCTCCCAGATTATCAACAACGCATTCAGTATTTACTTCCCTTCAGTCCTTCTAGATCTTTTATTTATTTAGTAGTTACATTCAGATCTCTCACTATCACTTGGTAATGTAAAACCATATCCTAGATTATTGATTATTAGCTCGTTCAATAATTATACCTTTTAAAAAATTCACAAATTTTAATTATAGTCACAAACAGGACTTTAATATTTTATAATTGACTGTAGTTAGAGTATTATTTTTTATTTTTATTTACTTTTTTTTTACGTCATTGACTTTCAATATTTAGTTGTTCATAAACGTTGTTAAGGGACAACAGTCCAACCCCCTCAAGCAAATTTGTAAGTGAACTTCCTGGGATTTCAATCTGTGGCATTCAAATCCCAGGAAGTCCACTGCTTATGATCAGAGCCACTAAGCTACTAGCACTTCTGCCTAGTTCTGCACTGCTAAATTCTGTTGACGAGAGATAATTTATGTGATATTAGAGGGAAGCTGTACACACTGGAAGGTTGTGTAGCTGAATATTTTTTTTTAGAATCCTGTGTTTTAATCGTTTTATTTTTACGTTTCCAAGACCCACGTACTATTGCAGTGTAATTGGGAAAACGTATGAAGAAAATGTTGTCTTGCAAAAATGTTGATAAATGGAGAAGTTGTTTCAAAATTGTTAGTTCAGCACCTCTTTTGAATTTAAATTTACGGGCAAACGATGAAACTATAGTTTAGAAGGCCTATTAATTAATTATTAATGCGTATTTATAAAAATGACTGGAACTCCTGTCAATAGTATGGTGGTTTAACTTCGGCGGGGGGGGGGGGGGGCTTACAAGAGCACTGAAATTACTAAACTTGTTGGAAAATGATGTCTCAAGCGTATAAAGTAAAATTATAAAGGAGAGGACGTATAAAGTAAAAATATCAAACAAAGGTAAGAATGGTATTTACCTACACATCCACTCATACACGTATAGTGGTTTTGACACCCACCCCCACAATACACGTACAATGGTGATGATCAATAAATTGATTGGTAAGCCAGTGGCCGAGTGATCTAAGGTGTCAGGAATTTGAGCTTGGGTTAGAGATAACGCTGGTTCGAATCCGGCCTAGACTGGAAGACTTGTCAGTAATATTCACCTTGTACTCTACTGGTTCGCTGGTTCGCCCCCTTACTCTCTCTGAATAAGTTTTTCGCACAGATCAATAGTCTATGAGGAATGAGCAGAGTAAGGATAAGAAGGAGATCGGCATCTCCTTTAAAAAAATTGTAAATACAATAAAAACCAATGTTCCTGTAGGGTGGGTGGTGGGTTGGTAAATATTATTGTACGTTGGTTGATAGGTGGGTCCATATCACTATAATTTGTGTTATTGTATAATTATACGTGTAATTGTACTGTACAAGAGGCCCCTCCAAACCTGAACATCAGATAATAATCCAACCTTTTTTCAATCCTAGCAGGCCTACGATACCAACAGTTATCAGAACTAGGAGACGACATTTATTTTGTTTGTCATATATTGTTAGTAAGGCATCGCTGATTAGAATTATTGGGATAAAATTTACAAAAATTTCTCTCAGCCGTCTTTAAGTCAACCCTAATAACCTTATGGAAACCAAAGCTGAAGAGAGGAAGCCTTAGTCCCTTGGCCACGTCGGGTCGCTCGACCTGTGCGTGATTAAGAGGAAATGTGTGCATGAATTTGTGGAAGGAATAGTTAGTTGGTTAAATTTATTCTATTTCACCAGCAATTTCATCCTCTGAAACCTTCCACTACGTCTCTTTTCAAAAATTAAACTCTCAAATAGTTTTATTTCGGACACAGTGGAAGATAGGTTCATGATTACTAAGATCTCTGTACCTGCAAGTTAACTTGCCTAAGGCTGTTTGAAACCATACTTCGAGTGCTCCAGTAGGTAAAATATAAAGGTAGAAGTATAGGACTGGAACTCAAAAGTAGGGACTCCTGAAATGGTAAGGGAAGCTGATAATCCTGCAGGAGCCCACATTTTTATCGGTGATATTTAAGCACCATTCTTGTTTTCAACTCATGAAATGTGAGATAGCGACTAGTTACAAAAACTATCAACCATCCTAATGGTGACAAGTTAGTGAAATCCCTAAAAAGTTTTTAATGTTCACTTTTTGTTCGCGTGAAAAATTATTGTTGGCAGATAATTTCCAAACACAGATTCAAATATATTGGTTTGTAAGTGAACATGTAAAAAGAAAAAGGTGTTTTTATCAATTATCACATATTGTAAATATGTTTTCCTAGTCTTGGACAATATAAAGACAGAGTGAAAATTTGTTTTATATTAGATGTGACTTTAATTAAGAGCGAAGTTGGGTCAACATTGGTGTTTCTGTTAAAGTTTACCCGGCAATGTAGGCTAAACTATGTTCTGTTGCTGAGAGTTCCATTATAACATGTACATACACATAAATTGGATTACACCATTTTCACATTATGTGAATGGTAATAACACAGGAAATGTGATAGGTATGTGACTCGGAGGACACAGTTCGCAAATTACGTTCACAACTTTGCAGCTTTGGTTATAAGAGCTTTTCATACATGATAAAACCTTTATGTATTACAGAAACTTTCATGTCGTAATTATTAGACTCATAAGTGTAATAAAATATTAGTGCAGCATACTTTTATGTTATTGACTTTGACGATAACGTTACGAAAAAGACTTTATTCTAAAGTACAGTCTGTTATAAAAGACCTTTGAAGTCATTGATACACTTTCACAAATACTAACAGTTATTACCAATATACCAATATCAATTACCAATTACCAATTTCATTACAATAATGGAATGAGCACATTTTATACTTTGAGAATATATGTTAAATAGTGGGTACAGTGACATAAAACTGTCCCATGATATAGAATGAATTATTCCCATGATTGATTAGGTTTTAAATTGAAAAACAATAATGTTAACACGTATAAAGTTTCATTACCTCTTTATTTCATCTGATCCGTAGTATT
The DNA here is from genome assembly GCA_035578905.1 of Stictocephala bisonia. Taxonomy (NCBI): domain Eukaryota; kingdom Metazoa; phylum Arthropoda; class Insecta; order Hemiptera; family Membracidae; genus Stictocephala; species Stictocephala bisonia. The sequence goes on from JAQJVL010001283.1 coordinate 139,591, forward strand.
ATTCACTGTGCATCATATAGTATCCGTTAATTAATTAATAATACCGTTTTAAGGAATAATCGTCTTATTTTCTAACAAGGACTACATTAACTCATACAAACTTATCATACTTATTCGAAATCCACATTCGCCCATATATTGACGATCAGCGTGTAAGAATTAATAAATAAACTTAGTGTCCTTATTGTTATACTGTACTATTATTATGTTTATATTACAATTATTACACTATATTTGAGTGTTTCGGTGTTCAAGTTCCTCCACCACACGGCTCAGTAATATAGGTCTGATCAATGGTGTGAGGCAACTTTGACTGGTGGAAAGGAAACTGATGTTCCACTGAACTGAACACTTGTGGCTCCCTGGGGCAAAGTAATACATACATTTCATTACTGTAATTTTGTATACGACAATAATGGAATGAGCACATATTTTACTTTACCTTAAAATTTCAAAAAAATATACTTCGAATAGAACTAAATAGCTTTGGCTTAACGATTTTATTAGAATATTATGGTTGGGGCGCGAGTGAATAGATCTAGCAAACTGTAATGAGTACAAAACCTCTCATTTTAACTTTAATGTTCCATAAATCATAAATATTAACATTATGTATGATCGTTAAGAATGTTTATGTAAATTATTAGTCAAGAAAAACTTACAAAACAAACAAGATCAACTTACAAATCAAACATGTTAGGGAGAAGCTTAAAAGTATCTTAAAATATATATATTTGGTTCTTAAAATATACAAACACAGATTGAAATGAAACAACTTATATAAAATACTCTTTATATTATATCATGATAAAAATTAAATGTTTTACATATGCTGTATTTATAACGTTTTGAATTTTTTTGTTGAAATACATCTAGTACAAGAACTCTTTTGTTGCCCAGTTTCAAAATTATATACAGGGTGTCCTTGAACTCTCTGAGGATATTTTTAGGTATTGGTTGATTGTTTTTTCCAATCATACCAAAATTCCAAATCACCTTCGGTACCACTACACCACTATTTTGAATTTTTTACAAATTATTTTTTTATTTTTAAAACTATTTAACCTATAGAGTTAAAATTTGATATACACATTACTAAAACCATTTTTTTACTGAAACAAAAAAATCAAAAACCTTTTTTTAATTTTCAAAATGGCAGCTCTTTTAAATTTTTAATCTTTAATAACTTCTGGGAGGTAAGGAATACAAAAAAATACAAGAATATCCTTTTGAAAATTAAATTTGCAATCCAAGTAAGTAAAGTTGAATGAAATCGACATGACAAACAATCGAGATTTGAGTATTTTTGTATTTAATCATTTACGCGTTAATGTGTACAGCCATGTAGTCGTGCCGCGCGAGTCAACCACAACAATACATCAGGGATCTATTCTGATTACTTTCATCCAAAACATAACAATAAAGTGATTTGTGTTTTTATTGTAATAAAATTACCCCTATCATGCAACGGAAAAACATTTGCAGATGAGTTTTGTTGTTATTAAATTAAGAATTAATTTCAACCTTAAGAAGTGCCCTAAAAACTAAAATTGTTGTAAATTCTAGGTTGGTAGAATTGATGAAGGTGTTGGAATTATTAATGAAGGAAATTAATTTGCCGCTGTGTTTGAGCTCACATTTTGAGCATAGTTCGTAATATAAAAAAATTTTATTAAAATTTCAATTTATAATCTAATGTTTTTTTTTTTAATTTTACTTATTTTATCCCTACTAACTGCTTTGCATCACAAATTAATTTTACAAAAATGTTAATTTTTAGGGCACTACTTAAGGTTAACATTAATTTTTAATTTAATAACAACAAAAATCATCTGCAACTTTCCTCACGTTGTCTGCTTGGGGAATTTTTATTACGATAACGTCACAAATCACTTTATTGTAGTGTTTTGGATGAAAGTAATCAGAATAGATAGATCGCTTATGTATAGTTGTGGTTGACTCGCGCGGCACGACACTATGGCTGTGAACACATTCACGCATAAATGATCACATACAAAAATACTCAAATCTCAATTTTTTTGTCATCCGATTTGATTCAACATTACTTTTTTTATTTAAAAAAAGTTATTCTGTTATTTTTTTTGTATTCCTTACCTTTCAAAAGTTATTAAGGATCAAAAGTTTCTAAGTGCCACCATTTTGAAAATAATGAAAAAAGGTTTTGTTTGTTTTTGTTTCGGTAAGAAAATGGTTTTATTGATGTGTATGCCAAATTTTAACTCTATACGTTAAATAGTTTTAAAAATAAAAAATAATTTGTAACATTACAAAATGGCAGCTGTACGGGTACCGGAGGTGATTTGGAATTTTTAAATGTGATATTATGTCTTGTTTTTGACCCACAATCAATACCGAAAAATATCCTCAGAGAGTTCAGGGAGACCCTCTATATATTCTCACAGAGTTCAGGGACACCATGTATATATCCTCACAGAGTTTAGGGACACCCTGTATATATATATCCTCACAGAGTTTAGGGACATCGTGTATATATCCTCACAGAGTTTAGGGACATCGTGTATATATCCTCACAGAGTTTAGGGACACCCTGTATATATCCTCACAGAGTTTAGGGATATCGTGTATATATCCTCACAGAGTTCAGGGACACCGTGTATATATCCTCACAGAGTTTAGGGACACCGTGTATATATCCTCACAGAGTTCAGGGACATCGTGTATATATCCTCACAGAGTTTAGGGACACCATGTATATATCCTCACAGAGTTTAGGGACACCGTGTATATATCCTCACAGAGTTTAGGGACATCGTGTATATATCCTCACAGAGTTTAGGGATATCGTGTATATATCCTCACAGAGTTTAGGGACACCGTGTATATATCCTCACAGAGTTCAGGGACACCGTGTATATATCCTCACAGAGTTTAGGGACAACATGTATATATCTTCAGAGAGTTTAGGGACAACATGTATATATCTTCAGAGAGTTTAGGGACATCGTGTATATATCCTCACAGAGTTTAGGGATACCCTGTATATATCCTCACAGAGTTTAGGGACACCGTGTATATATCCTCACAGAGTTTAGGGACAACATGTATATATCTTCAGAGAGTTTAGGGACCGAATTATACCTGCGAAAAACATCACACACTTACATTATATTACATTCTCAATTTAAAATCATAAAAATAGTCTCGTTGTTATCTTTCTTTTAAACTTGGTGGTTAAGGTTTTTGAGACAGCAATTTTGATATTTTGATGTTTTACCTTAAGTTTTTATTTCCTTTGGTGTCATATTAGCATACAAAATACATCCATCAACATCTTTCGTTGAACACAACAACCTTGTTAGTTCGTTGGGGTAATTACTGTGTGCTTCTCAATAATTCCCTTCATCATAAAATAATGTAGACTCACTTTAAAACTTTATTTTGTTGGAAAGTTTCAATAACATTGAACATATAGTTACACCGTATACAATAGTTATATGTATATGCTTTAATATATAATCTATAACACTCCCACTCTATTTTTGTTGTTTTATATATATATATATATATATATATATATATATATATATATATATATATATATTACATTAATTATTAGCTATATGGCAATCGGTTTCAACTAAGTATTAAAGCAACTTACTTCAACATTCAAATCAGATGCAATATCAGCATTACGGTAGCTTATCTTCCATTGGATCCTGACACCATATCATGTCCTTATTCCTGTCTCAGCAATATCTTTGATTGACATATCTACTAGTTATATTGACTCTTATTATTTTGCCTGTCATTCAAGTTAACATTATATACTGTAAATTTTCAAAATTCATGATTCCTGATATTTAAATTGGCATTTAAATATATTTCAGAGGTCTCAGAGAACCGAATATTAAACTCGACTTATCTATTTTTAAATAATTTAACTTAACGTAGTCTGTTGGTAGGAATTATATTATATTTAGTTTATATATAAATCTATAGGCTTACAGTGTCAATAACTACAATTAGTATTTGTTGTGTCGCAATTGGAGTTTTTGAATAATTTTAAGCAGTTCTAGAGAATAAGAATATTTATTTTTCATTTTAAAATGCTGATTGTGGATATAGTTCTGGTAAACCAGTGTGGAGAGCAGTTTCAAGGTTCGATAGCCTAACTGAACTAACGGTCGGTACGTCACTCGTTCAGTGAATTTCGCGCACAGGCCTGCAGGCCCATGTCAACTGATGAGTGATCCATAAAAAGAGATTTAGATATGGGCGAATATGGATATCAAATAAGTATGAGCAAAACTTTATCAGTTACTAAGGCCGACTAATTCTTTTCAAGTGTAGTTTAACATCCCGGAGATAAATTAATCGGTTGTATCAGCTGATATCATAAAACTGTATTTGAATCAGAGTGGGATTGAATTGACGACCTTAATGTTTTCCATTTCAGGTTGGGTTTGTACCAACTATGCAACTGACCATCAAGTATGAACTATGAATGCGAAATCTCGACCAGTACATTAAGTAACATGAACGTATGCGCTGTCTGCATGCTCCTCGCCTAATGAGACATCTGCACGTCTCAACAGTTGACCCTCCTACTTCCCTGTACACTCCATAGCCTGACAGTTACATAGTTATCATGTATCACGTGCATCATGCATTCTGAAAACTGTAGTGTCAAATAGTTTTATACGTAATCATAAAAGAATGATTAGAGGTCAAATATAGAGGTAAAATATTTTTGATGGGTTTTATTTTGTATTAAGTACTTTATTGTATATGGTGAGTTGTGACGACGGAGTTAAGCCAACAAACATTGCTAATTATTGTAACCATATGTACATTTGAATTTGACTCAATATTATGAATATCATGATGAGCATTTGGCCTTGTTGGATGTTAAGATTGTTTTTTTTTTTTTTCTTTCCCAAGTTTTTCCCACTTTTCCTCCATGAGTCCCACCTACCCCACCTACCGTAAACTTGGTCCTAGGTTTATTTGACTTATCGGTATCTAACATCACTCTATACTTTTGAATGTTTGTCCATATCTTTCCTTCTTTTTACCCCTTTAATAATTATTTATGATTATTCCCAGTCGTTTCTTCCTTGCGTTAACCTGTGGTTCTTGTTTCACGTTTTCTTCACTATTTTTATGTACATTACATATTTTTTAAATAAGTTAGTTTATCATACTTTATACATACTCTAATCATATAATTTTTTTCTGTTTGGGCATCATGCATTGATATTTAATGTACAAAAACTACAATGTAATGAGTTAATTACTTATTTATTGTTTTGTGTACTTATTTTTGTAATGTAAATGTGTAAAAAAAATGTGTACTCATTTGTCGAATGTAGTATTTGCTTCATTACAGAGGACGCTTAAAATGCGTGCCTACTTGTTTCAAACGTTCCCTCAGGAAATCCCCATGCACGCGTGTATTCATCTAACTTATTTTAAGTTCCGAAATGTTCTTCTTGAAAGTGTTGTTTGCATGAGTAAAAAATGTTAAATCTGAAATAGATCTTTGATTCTCTCGTTAGGGAATTGAGCTTTTTCTAATATACTTTCTTTGTTATAGTGTTTAGGGTGTTCTTCTTTTACTTTATGAAAAGAATTGAATGATAAAATAACCCCATTCAGAATAATTAAACAATCACATGACAATAACCAAACCTAACATAAACTAACCAAACCTAAATAAACCTAACAAACCTATCATAACCTAACCAAACATAAACTAACCAAACCTAACATGACCTAAATAAACCTAACAAACCTATCATAACCTAACCAAACATAAACTAACCAAACCTAACATGACCTAAATAAACCTAACAAACCAATCATAACCTAACCAAACATAAACCTAACAAACCTATCATAATCTAACCAAACATAAACTAACCAAACCTAACATGACCTAAATAAACCTAACAAACCTATCATAACCTAACCAAACATAAACTAACCAAACCTAACATGACCTAAATAAACCTAACAAACCTATCATAACCTAACCAAACATAAACTAACCAAACCTAACATGACCTAAATAAACCTAACAAACCTATCATAACCTAACCAAACCTAAACTAACCAAACCTATCATAACTTAACCTTTCAATACCAAACCTAGTCCTATCCTAGGTAACAGAACGTAACCTTGCTGAAATCGGTGCATTTCCGGCACTAACGTGCTTAATAATGGTTCGATTACGATTGTCATATCCGTGATTAGGTATTAAGTATACTCAAGTATTCTGCATAATTTGAGTACCCACACCACCATATTTAAAGACAGCAATAATTTTTTCACTTATCCTCAGTTTCGTATTTTGTCCGGCTTTTCCACTGAAAAATGATCATATTCTTATTCCTTATACCATGAAAACAATGTTCAGCCAAAATATGGACAGGGCCCATTGGTCAAAAAACATGACAAACAATCCACAATAGAACAAATATAACAAAATTAAATAGCAGGAGTACTGGTATTTAATTTTGTTATATTTGTTCTATTGTGGATTGTTTGTCATATTTTTTAACCAATTAATAATTTTACATATTAATAGGTAGTAAATAGAGAAGTAATACTGCTAGCCATAGGCTTAAACAAACCAGTTGTTACCAAAAGAAAAACCCCTTGTTTGTACAAGGTTATATTTATCACTAAACTCGTTAAATATGGAATTTTTCAAGTTCAGCAGAATGTCATATTTTTGTTGTCTTTTCAATGGAATGTTTAATTTCTGGTGTTTAACTGATATTGAAGAAATGTAAGAGATAAATAATATCGTTAGATAAATTCTATAGCTCACCGTATTTCGATCAGCCTGAAATATGTCAATTATTTGTTTATGTTTTGATTCTTGTTGTATCGTTTTATATTTAACATTTGTTTGAGTCTTAAATACATTTTTTTTTAATCTGAAATGCCGAGTAAACTTAATTTGGTTATTTTTTACTAAAACTGTCCAGAAATAATTGTTTTATTTAAATACAGGAGTGGCATAAAAGCCGAAACGCGTAATCCAAGAGGATTTACAGGATCACTGGCAGATTGAAGGTAATAAACCTATCATCAAAAGTGATTAAGAAAAATGACACCAAAATAAATTTATATTTCTATTGTTATTTTATTTATGATTTATTCAAAAATCATTCAAGTTTTAGGTTTGTTAAGTACAGTACTATATTACTAATATTATAAGTACTAGAGAGAATATCTGCACTAAGACTGTAAGGAAAGGAATAGAGTTTTAAAGACTTAAAGTTACCATAAAGTAGTGTTAGTGAAGTGTTCTAGTGGATGTTGTTTCTCCTAAAATGACGTACTTTAATCTGCGTTTACTGAAATCTGGATTTGTTAAAGTGTAAGTAGTCCCTACCGATAACTCTTTATAACATTTAGTTGTAAAATACTTCATGCGTTCATGTAACACATGATTTCTTATAGTTAGTTTCGCCAATCTATTATTCATATCTTAATGACAAACCTTTCTTATACTAATTTTATTTTTTGAAACACCTTTCGGCTCCTTTACACATAAAGTGTTTATTACCTAAAATAGTAGTATGTATCAATTGCATCGGTTCTTTCAATTTTAAAACGTATCGTAATATGTTGTAAAGTGTTACTTATTGATTAGGAAAAAGAGGAGTATGGAAACTGTAAAATATTACTTTCTTCTATGAATGTATTTCATTTGTGGTTTTGTGATTTTATTAAAGCATCACTAAATCACTAAGATGGATTAATAAACAAAATGAATTAATAAACAATTAATTTCAAATAGTTTATTTTGTAACAAAGTTTCAGATGTTTTAGTAGGACTATTTAAATAATAAGTTAATATAAGTCTCAAGTTGATCAAGTTAATAACAAATAAACGTACCCTCTATTGTCATTATACTGAAATGAAGCTTGAATTGCTCCAAAATATTAAAGACATTTTCGTGCAATTCATATTATGTGGTTAACATAAACGTTTCTGATAATTACCTAACTAAAATTTAAATCATTAAATTAAATTTGAATTCCTATTTCTTGATAAATGTTGAAAACATAACTATGCAACTAAAAAGCTAAACCATAAATGTATTAAATTAAACAATACCCCTCATTTACAATAACCTGTAGAGGAATTCTCGATTTTGATCATTTTAAAAACCCGTAGAAAGAATAAGGGCAGCCACATCTTTCTTCAAGTGCTCAGGCACATAACTTAAACGTTTGAAGATATAAAAACTCTCAGTAAAAATAAAATTAAGTAGGCTTAATAGTTGACATTTTAAAGTATACAAACAAAAATTACCAATACACGTAAATGTACATTAAAAAATGTTCTATAATAAAATAAATTGGGACTATCACATTAATAAAATTAACAGATTTGAAATAAATTACTTTGGAAAATTCCTCTACTGTTATTTAACTTCAATTAATGCCAAATATATAGCATTAACAGTTTCTGATTTTTACAGACTAGAAGAGAGCGGATGACGATTATTCGTTGTTTCAATTTTAAGTTGTTGCCCCATTTGAAGGACCCAGTTATAAACTGCCCCAGTTTTATAAATAACAAAGGTGCCGATAAGGCAAGTATATATCAAATCCTGAAGTATTCTCTGACAGGCCCAAGGACACCTTGACAGGTTTCGTTCTACTTTCTTCAATAGTGTCGTGTTTTATTGGCTTTGTTGACTGTAGAGAATATATGTACTAATATGTCATCACAAATAGACTATACATTTCTTATTCATAACTTCACAGTCTGCTAGACTAATTTATATACACTTACTATACAACAATATTACAGGAATAAGTGTATATATATATATATATATATATATATATATATATATATATATATATATATATATCGAATGGTTTTTGTTCGCTACCTTTTTATAACTTAAATGATGTAAAAGTCGAAAAGTTTACATTATAATAAAAATTTTAAATAAATAAATAAATAGCCGATGATCTCCTGTCACAAAGCTAAATCCAGTCCATCAAGCCATTAAAGACCTACCTCACTGATTTATTTATGCTAGCCAATCCCTCCGTAAAACAGCGGAAGGGGCACCCTAAACCTATGTGATCCATTGTTTGAATGGACTCCCCGCAATCACATGACTGATCTACTATCAATTCCCATTTGTATTAGATCTGCCCACTCCAGTTCGGAACCGATTCAATAATGTCCACTCCCTACGAGGAAGGTTCATCCCACCTACAGGTATTGACGGATCGTTAATAAGGAACTTATTTCGTCCATCAAACCTGTTCCACGCTAAGCCCAGCTCAGCTAGTATTGGGCGATAAATTTGATCTGCTCAACATAAAAGCAGTACGTATAGGTGGGTTTCGAGATTTTAAGCGACCGTTCTGACGTGGGAGATCCTGGCTAAGGGAGAGGTGTGGGGCATTCACGATCTTATTGAATTCTTTGCGTAGTGCCTCTTGACGTCTTATCTTTGGAGGAGTTATATTGCACAGCACCGTGAGCCAAGGAAGTGGAGTTGATATGAGAGTACCACTAATATCTCTCATGACCCTATTAAGTTGAACATCAATCGCTTTAAAATGTGCGCTATTTGGCCATACGGGAGCACTATATTAAGCAGATGTATAAACCAGTGATAAAGCATTAGTACACAGGATGTGTGCGTTGGCTCCCCAAGTTTTTCTAGCAATATGATGTAGTACATCACAATAAATGAAAAAACTCACAATGGTAGTTATATTTTAATAATTATGTTGATGTTTCAAAACAAATGTTTAGGGTAATATTATTTCAACCATTTGGTTTTTTTTTTATTTTAAGGTTGATTGAGAGATAACTAATACTATTTAAACAAATATTGATGGAAAGGCTACGTCTTTTTTTAATATAGGTGAGCTTGGTTAGAAACTACCTAAATGTTAATTCCATGACGAGATTATTTAATAAAAAGTTGTACTTGGTAGCATGGCATAAATATTTCTTAACATGTGTTAAAGATCCTTGCAAAACATATATTTGTGTACAAATAATGAATCCTCAGTTATAATAATAATAAATTTTTACTACTGATATTTTGTTAATAAAACTACAAAGAAAAAATAATTATAACGGACATATACATCACCAGTTGTTTTTGGTCGTCCTTGCAAATCGTGAATGGACGGGAGTGAAACACTTTACAATTCAAATATCAAAATGGATGGCTTCCTCAAATTGTTACTGAAACACCGACGTTAAATATTGAAATGTTTTAACGATAAAAACTGATTGTCATGTCAATATTGCACAAACGTACGAATAATCAATTGTATTGAAAGTACTAAAGAAAATTAAAAATATTTAGTGGCAACTTCAAAATAATGTGAGGTTTTTTTAATATTCTATTGTATTTTTTATTACATTTATAAATGTAATAAAATACAATACAACTGGAAAATTACTATGCCTTGTAATTATGAATGGTAACTGGTAAAACACCTTCATTTTGAAATGAATATGTTTAATTAATTAAATTACAGTGGAAAACAACTTTGACACTAATGCCAAGACGCTGAACGTTCTATTCTCAGCTCCTACTCAGCGTACCTAAGTTAATTTCACTACATTAGGTGGGTGTAATAAATATTTCGTCTGTTTAGGATTTACCAAAATGTATTAGAGAATAAAAGAAATTATCATATGTTATTTAAATTGTTTAGTAAGTAGTTGAAGAAAAACAAAAAAACTTTCATTAATTTTTTTAATTTTTAAGTTTGTTGAACAAATATATTTTTACTTATATGTAAATTATCGTACACAAATATATTAGTTTTATAAAATTTTTAATCGTGTCTATAATGGGTTAATTATAAATAATAAATAATAACAATAAATAAATAATAATAATAAATAATAACACTTTAAATCGTATTTAATTAATGTATTGCACCAGGTTTTTATCCTGTTATTAATCGTCCACTTTATTTCAGTTATAACACGTTAAATAGCTATTTAATCATTGTCTACAGAGGGATTACGGAAGAGAATTTCACTGAGAATTAATTTACAATCCAATAAGTTGCAAGTTGAATACAACATTCCGTTTTATAATTCTTAAGAAATATTAAAATCTTCGTCTTAACGAATATTTTAGGAAACATTTACTTTGAAAGTTTTATAAATGATATAATTAGCTCTTTGCGTTCTTCAAGTAACTAGTTTAATTAATTAAGGTAATAATATTTATTTGATAACGTGTAACTAAAAATTATGGTATTTTAATTATTACGTATTTAATTTATGACAAGGATTGTTTGTACAGTAATGGAACGTATTAATGTCTGTTACATTTATGACAAGGATTGTTTGTATAGTAATGGAACGTGTTAATGTATGTTACATTTATGGCAAGGATTGCTTGTATAGTAATGGAACGTATTAATGTCTGTTACATTTATGACAAGTAATGGAACGTATTAATGTCTGTTACATTTATGACAAGGATTGTTTGTATAGTAATGGAACGTATTAATGTCTGTTACATTTATGACAAGGATTGTTTGTATAGTAATGGAACGTATTAATGTCTGTTACATTTATGACAAAGATTTTTTGTATAGTAATGGAACGTATTAATGTCTGTTACATTTTTGACAAGGATTGTTTGTATAGTAATGGAACGTATTAATGTCTGTTACATTTATGACAAGGATTGTTTGTATAGTAATGGAACGTATTAATGCCTGTTACATTTATGACAAGGATTGTTTGTATAGTAATGGAACGTATTAATGTCTGTTACATTTATGACAAGGATCGTTTGTATAGTAATGGAACGTATTAATGTCTGTTACATTTATGACAAGGATCGTTTGTATAGTAATGGAACGTATTAATTTCTGTTACATTTATGACAAGGATCGTTTGTATAGTAATGGAACGTATTAATGTCTGTTACATTTATGACAGGGATTGTTTGTATAGTAATGGAACGTATTAATGTATATTACATTTATGACAAGGATTGTTTGTATTGTAATGGAACGTATTAATGTCTGTTACATTTATTGAAACTCACCAAATATGTTTCTAAATAATGAATTTGTTCAAATATATGACTGGAAGTGCTTTTATTTATTTATTTATTTTATTTTATTTACTTGCTTCATTACAGGTTGAACCCAATTACAATGAAAGCAGTACTACTAAATAAAGTGTCCATTGTGGGTCTTCATGAAAAATACAAAAACAATAAACTATAAATCAAATTAACACTATGAATTAAATAAAGTAACAGCAAACACAACAATCAAATAAATTAATTCAGGAAATTAAACTAAGCTACTTGTTAACAAATTCATGCCTCAAGCAAAAATATATATATATATATATATGCATCTAAAATAACAATATAGACAAATTAAATAGATAAAAAGCCAATACAAAAAATAATTCAATTATACCAGAATAACAATAACATTAATAATTTTACACAACGGTAGCCCCTCTTGCAAGGATCTTTGAACTCACTTGATACCGTTCAATAATTTTACTCAATAACACTTGGAGCTCACTGAGTTTTCATCGACGTTGTTGAATTTGCAATGATTAGTAAAATTCCATCAATTTACTTTTGTCATTAAAAGTAAAATTCACTTATTTTCTGTAAGACACCGTAATAATAAGCTTTCACCGAATTGATTAGATCACTAATACGTTTGGAGCCACTTGTCAATTATTGATTTACAAACAATAGGACGGCATGTTCGGACTCCAATAAGCTTACAGCTCTCTCGGGATATCCTGAGCCAGCGAAGTCTGATTCCATTTCTTTTCTTCGTTAGAACATTTGGCATCAAAACTTCTATGAATTCCTTCAAATTCAGATGGAGTGCTTGTCAGAGCACAATCTGACTGCTGCACAGTTTAACGTATTTTCCATTCCTGGTTATGGTTGCAGTATCGTCCTACTGCCTTAAGTTGAGACGAAAAGGAGGTGTGTGTATTATGGCTAAGCCAAATCTAAAATTAAAAGTTGTTGATGTTTCTAGATTTTGTGATGAGCAGTTTTGTCTCTTTGCAGCTCTCAAGTTCTTCCTCAGCAATTCCAAAACTGTCATTTAGAGCAGTTTATAGCCTTCCAATTCACGAATTCAAGCTGTGTTTCTTTTTCCTTTTTTTGGCAAAATAATAATTAATCGAAATAATTACTCGATTATTTAAGATTAAACCCTCCTAACAAGGTGTTAATAAAGGATTTTAATATTAATATTTTAGAAATTCACCCTCAACAAGACAGTTGATGAACTCGATGGCTTCATACGGTCTGCGTCATACTATCATTTCTTATATAAGGGAGTTTAAAAAATCCAAAACGCCATAGATAACATCTTCACATATATCTACTTTTAATATTTGGTCGGAAAAGTAGTGTGTGTGGCATTTTTAGAACATCATGCACAGAAAGTTATGATAAAGGTAAAGCACATTAACTTGATAAAGTTCATATGAAGGTAATGATGTAAATATAGTCTAAAGCCCTTAATTTGTTGTGCTACTTTATCAAAGTGTCAAGTTGGCCCACTCTGTAGTCTCTAGATAACAAGAAACATTGTTTTGACAGGTAATGGTTCACTTTATCAAAGTGTCAAGTTGGCCCACTCTGTAGTCTCTAGATAACAAGAAACATTGTTTTGACAGGTAATGGTTCACTTTATTCACTAAAACCCAGTTAAGAGCGGAGTCAATTAAATTTGTAAGTTCTTATTTCTTATATTATTTTATATTTAGTTATTTAATTATCTCTATTTATAACACCTTGAAAGTGTAATTATGTCCCCCAAAAAGTGTAATTAAGAGAGATTGAGAGTTATCAAGAACTGGAACACCTTAGATTATACGAACTAGTAAATCAATACATTCAAAGAATATCATTTGGGCTTTAAACATGGACTACAATTGAATGAAAATAATACTCAGGCTATCATTATTGGTCATCCCAGATTTATGTCACAGGTCGATGTTGAATCGATTCCTATACTGAGGCTGGGGGACTTAACATTAAACTATTATGACAAAGTTAAACATCTTGGATTACTTACGAATTTAACTTTGAACTGGTCTGATTAGGTTACAGTAACTTGTAATAGGAGTTTTGCTGTCACTCAAAGTTTGAAACGATATGCTTATTTTCTTCCATTCAATGTGAAAGTGATACTGGTGAAGACCTTAGTGTTGCCTCATTTCAATTACTGTGACACAGTGATTAATGACATGACTCGGTCAAGCTTCAACTTGCACATAATTACTGCATCAGATTTATTTTCAATCTCCGAAGAGAAGATCATATTACTCCCTTTTATGTGCAACTCTCAATGTTAAAACTTAAAGAACTTAGTGAATACCAAATGCTTTTACTCCTTTACAAGATTTTGAAATCCAAACTTCTAAACTACTTGTCCGAGCGTTTAAAGTTCATACATGAAATTAGCACAAGAAATACACGACAGGGAGCATCTCTTCTACACGGAAAACTATTTATCATATAAATATTTCACCATAACAGCTTGCTGTCTCTCCCTGACATCAGAATATTAGGTGAGATTTCTCGCTTTGGGGTCGTGGGGGATCTGTAGTGGGGCGGGTGGCTCTGACGGAGTCTTGTCGGTGACATGTACGAGTGAAACGAATGTGTATGAGTATGTATTTCCATATTATACTTTTTCTTTCTTTTGTTTTCTTTTCTTTTATTGTTTTACTAATTTATTTTTATGTAGTACCATATTTTTCTTTTCACATTATCGATATAGTAAGTTATTATTTGCGTACATATAATATATGAATTATGGTTTTGTATATAAATAAAATAATGAACTGGGAATTAAATTAAATTATACATAGTTCACGTATGTATACATTTTATACTTACGTATAGTATACTTATACTTACGAGTATACTTAACACGAATTAAAAAAATCGTGTTAAGTCAAAATGTTTATTTATCTAAATTTATTATTATTGTTATTATTCTTAGGTATACAAACATATAAATTTATTTAAATTGTTCTTGTTTTCTTAAACGTTTTATTGTATATGTACTATTTTGTTTATGGGGTTAAGTGTTAGAGAGGACTTTACAGTCCTAACATCGCCCCTTTAATAAAGGCAATTTTCATTTTCATTTCGTTTCAATTTTCATTTCATTTCAACTATAAGGTATAAAAAATAAACATTATTGTGATTGTGAGTAGTTCTAGATAAACAAACGTATCTCTCAGCCGTCAAAGGGGTTGTCCAATCGTAATGGATCAATCCAGTTACTGTTGTCGAAGTATAATCACTTTAGCTGGGCGTGGATTGACTTAACAATAGTTATCTGTCATCAACATTGTTAGGGCAAATTTGGATTTCAGATGATTTTGGCGAGTGTTTATTTATACATCGAGTCATTGTTGGAAACTTAGTTTGAATTTTTCTTAGAGGTTTCCACGAATTAAGAATTCAAAGCTAGCAGATCTTTTTTAAAATTTGTTTGGCTCTGGCTGCGATCGAACAAGGCACGATATAACTATGTACACTACCAACCAAATAAATATCCACAGACCCTATGGAAATGTGACTAAGGGAATCGTTCGAGTTCCTATGGCATTAACTATCAACTAAAAATTGTTAAGAATTTAAGTTATCAATAATTGCATTTTTTTCAAATTATGTTACAATCTCATGTATCATATTCACTCATCATAATCTAATATATATTCATATTCTTAGTTTAAATATTCAAATCAGAGCCACCACTCTTAAAGGCAGAGTTACCATTGTTACATCATTCCTTCACTCAAACCTCAGTCCTCCGTTTTCTCAATCTTCTCACTTCATTACAACCTCTCTCTCACATTTCTCTTTCTTCTAATAATAATTTACTCTCTTAAAATAGTTCTTTCTTCTCTAAACTAAATAATATAACCATTCTTTATTTACTTGTAATAATTAAAATATCCACCCTACCAGTATTCTCTCTTCCTCAAGACAGTGTCTTGTGTTGCCTATAGGCTAACGAAGGTCGGTCTCGCCCAGACAGAAGACATAGGCAATGGTAAAAGACAATTATTAATCACTCATCGATCGTATTATCACTCAAAATTACCATTACATGAATTCTCTACTTATTCGTAAAATAAAACAAAATTATATAAACCTAGACCTATATTCTTTTTATTTGTCTCATTCCTGATACGTGTCATGTGGTCTTCCACTCATCCTATATCAAACACATCTATGATCACTAATCTATCTAAAGGCATGAATTCCCGGTTTACAATCGTCCTTAATTTGATAAATGACTTTATGTACATTCTTGTACTACATGGCCTGCCATGCTGTTTTTTCATGAAATTAAACACAACATTTACACAGCATATTCAGTATTTAGTTTATGAATTATATATTTAATTTATGTTTAAATGTCGTTATTGATGGAAGATATAAGTTACACACAGTCTTTTGGACATAAACCATTCTTTGGTAATACAATACAATACAATGAATTTTATTTTTCACATAATTGTTGCAAATTTCTACACACTTTGGTTTGCCTAACCTATTCCATGTATTACTTTAAAATTTGTGTTTATTTTATATAAAATAGTATTCCGTTTAGTAAAATTGTATAGAATTATATAACACACGAGTAAATTTCTGACAAAAATATGCATGTAACTACACTAATGTTCATAAATTGTTCTTGTAAACCAAAAATACACATAGTCGTGTACAATGGACAACAACACTATACATAATTTACAGTGTAATTTTGGCAATTTTGCACGATATCAATCAATATAAATTTTACAGCATTTGAATTATCATGCACTTACACAAATATAGTGTATCTGATGACATTAAATCTATCATTTTTATTTAATATTTATACGCCAATCATCGAGATATGATTGAATATACATTTCGAAAGTGAGTTATGAGTTTATATCAGTCAGTTTATTTTCTGTTATAAACTAACGCCATTTTTTATGATATGTAGCCTAACTGTCATAATTAATTTATTTCAAGAAATTTTACCTGTACGTATAGAATAGACACTAACTATTATTGTTAATTGCCTAATAATGGCAAAATATATTTTAGTTGCGTTATAATATTTATTTTGTTTTTATTTATTAAAATGTTTGTATGAAAAGTGATCCGGTCAATAAGCTTGCATTTATCCCCCAACAGGACACTACGAAACTAATTACTGGAACGCTCGGTGTAAACTTGATTTGGTTAACCTAATTTACATCTGGAGGTGTAACCTTACTTCATTTAGCCTACTCGTGCGAAACGTAGGAAATGTTATTTATGTTACTCTTAAAGTAATCATGTAAGCCCCTTGAATATAATAAACTTAAATTTAAACAGACCATGTGTGCGGGTGGTTCATCACCACTGTACTTCCCACCCATTCTACTATACACGTAGATGGTATTGACCTCTCACCCTCCCATACACATACAATGTTGATGACCACTCCCACCCGTATAGCAGTGACAAAATGTTTACATATAATAAATCCTAAATACTTAGTTTTAAAATGTTCAAACAAGAAAGAAAGGAAATTTGTAACAAACTTAAAATATTACAAGTACTAGCAAATAAAGTTCTATTTTAGTTATTCAATTTACACAAATAAAATTGATTTCCTATTGTAGTTCAAGAAAATATACTTGAGATTGGAAACGTCTTTACTATGTAAAAAAATAATTTGCATGCAAAATAATAGTAATCTAAAAAGATATTATATTGAACATCGGATCAAAATATACGATTAAATGATAAAAATATAGGAAGAAGCACTTATAGCTGTTTATTGATTTTAAAGGTGATCAAAAGTTGCCATAAACTCAACGACCTCCGAGAGTTATGTGAGGCTTAACAAGCAATGACTCTTGGTATGGGCAATCGTCTGGTATTTATTAACAGACGTTAATCTTTTCGTGGCTAACATTCTTAAGAGGTCATATACTTTATGTTCAATAAACTGTTTTTATAATTTATATTAAGGATTACTAGTTCTTCTTTTTTTCTACATATTATAAACTATCAGTAGCTTACTTGTCAGATATTTTTATTTGTGAAAAGTAATTTAAATAAATTGCTTAATACACGGTATTGTTTTATGAATGTATTGTTCGTGTCTTAATCATAAACCATTACTTATACTTGTTTCATTTTCTTGTAAAATACATTTGAAGTTCATTTTTAACAGATGTCAAGAAATAAAACAGTTATTCCCTTTAAAAATTAGTCTGTTGCATCTTCAGATATTCGTTTAAACTTTTAAAGGTTAATCATTAGAATAAGCTATACTGGAATTAATTGTCGGCACTGTTGGCACAATGCTGTGACCCAGCCCAAAGGTTCCATGCTCGGTCCTCTTAATACAGTCACGGCGTCCGCTCAATGGTTGCCACCAACGTGGACACCACTAGAGAAGTCTGGGGTGTCCATTTTGAATGGTAGTCAAGGTTCGGATGTTGTGTAGGGAAGAGAACTGAGTGTCAGACTTGTCAGTTAGCTGGAAATCAGACCAGCACTACGTGGTTCGGATTCCACATAAATCTGTAGGGTCCATAGTTTTCCCTGGCTATTGGGTTATTAATAAACATTAGTTTCTGAGCTAAGTCGAACTCAGATAATAACAATGACTACATTCGTTCATCTACACTCATCACACTCATTTATACCCCTCATATTCGTCCATATCTCTACGATCGGTTTCTTAGAGATGAATAATGAATAATAATAAATAAGGGATTTACACTAATTTTTCTCTCTACACTGAATGTATTTCATGTATTGATTGTATCGAAGCGCCATAACTTTGTCTAATAAACAAAGGTAAATAATAAATCTCTAAGTAAAGTTAGAAAGTGTTATAATGCCTATCATTAAAATGTTGAGTTTATACTAAATTTCAAGTTGATAGAGATAATATAATTTACTAACACCTATAAACTACGGTCATATACTGTTATTATATTGATATTTAACATCAGTTGACCAAGTGTTCCAGTAACAGAAAATAATGCTTTTACCTAGTTTTTCATTTCAGTTTAGAGCTACTTGTTGCACCATTTCAGGAATCAACTTATAAACTGTTCCAGTACTACGAATAACTCAAGTAACAAAAAAAAATTAAGTAAGCTTCATAATTGTTATTTTAAAGTACACAACATTTAACAACAGTTTTCAATGCACGTAGTAATGATGACTAAATTTTAAAATATTCATAATAAAATAAATCATAAAACTATCATAGTAATAAAAGATATAAATTCAAATAATGATATCAGTAAAAAGAGCAGATTTAAAGAGGCAAAATAATAAATTAAACAGATTTAATTAATAATAATAGCAAAGAAATCAATCTGAAATATTTCACTTCAAATAACTTCCTTTAAAGCCAAACATTCAATATGTAACAGAAATTAATGAATTTAATTTGCCTTCTATACAGACTTGAATAGAACGGATAACGATTATTCATTGTTTCAATTTAGAGTTGTTGCTCCATTTGAAGGACCCAGTTATAAACTGACCCAGTTCTATAAATAACAAAGGTGCCTATAAACTAAGTTTATATCAAATCCTGAAGTATTCTCTGATAGGCTCAAGGACACTTTGACAGGTTATGTTTCACTTTCTTTAGTGGTTACTACAGTAGTGTTCTCTTGTGATAAAAGGGTAAACAGTATTTCATATAGTTAATAGTAGGTATCGATTTATTCTCTTTAATGAAATGTTTTAACAATGTGAAATTTGTTCACTTATTTTCAAAATTCAGCTATTTAAATTTCTGATTAGCGTTTTTGCTTTTCATAAGACTGGTGTTTAAATATACTTACAGTTTTAACAGCCATTGAACAATCTAAATAGTAGATTAAACACTTCAATGGTGATTTTGTTAAAATATTTATTTGGTCGAATTGATCAACTACTCGTATTTTGAGGTTTTAATCTAACCAACTGACTATTGGTTGTATTCCAACAAACTAGCTATTGCCTGCATTCCAACCAACTAGATATTAGTTGCATTCCAACCAACTAGCTATCGGTTGTATTACAACCAACTAGCTATCGGTTGTATTCCAACCAACTAGCTATTGGTTGTATTCCAAGCAACTAGCTATTGGCTGTATTCTAACCAAATAGCTATCGGTAGTATTACAACCAACTAGCTATCGGTTGTATTCCAACTAACTAGCTATCGGTTGTATTCCAACCAACTAGCTATCGGTTGTATTCCAACCAACTAGATATTGGTTTTATTTCAACCAACTAGATATTGGTTGTATTCCAATCAACTAGCTATTGGTTGCAATCCAACCAACTAGCTATCGGTTGTATTCCAACTAACTAGCTATTGCCTGCATTCCAACCAACTAGATATTGGTTGCATTCCAACCAACTAGCTATCGGTTGTATTACAACCAACTAGCTATCGGTTGTATTCCAACCAACTAGCTATTGGTTGTATTTCAAGCAACTAGCTATTGGCTGTATTCCAACCAACTAGCTATCGGTAGTATTACAACCAACTAGCTATCGGTTGTATTCCAACTAACTATCTATCGGTTGTATTCCAACCAACTAGATGTTGGTTTTATTTCAACCAACTAGATATTGGTTGTATTCCAATCAACTAGCTATTAGTTGCATTCCAACCAACTAGCTATTGGTTGTATTTCAACTAACTAGCTATTGGTTGTATTCCAACTAACTAGCTATCGGTTGTATTCCAACCAACTAGATATTGGTTTTATTTCAACCAACTAGATATTGGTTGTATTCCAACCAACTAGCTATCGGTTGTATTCCAACTAACTAGCTATTGGTTGTATTTCAACCAACTAGCTATTGGTTGTATTCAAACTAACTAGCTATTGGTTGTATTCCAACCAACTAGCTATCGGTTGTATTCCAACTAACTAGCTATTGGTTGTATTTCAACCAACTAGCTATTGGTTGTATTCCAACTAACTAGCTATTGGTTGTATTCCAACCAACTAGATATTGGTTTTATTTCAACCAACTAGATATTGGTTGTATTCCAACCAACTAGCTATCGGTTGTATTCCAACTAACTAGCTATTGGTTGTATTTCAACCAACTAGCTATTGGTTGTATTCCAACTAACTAGCTATCGGTTGTATTCCAACTAACTAGCTATTGGTTTTATTTCAACCAACTAGATATTGGTTGTATTCCAACCAACTAGATATTGGTTTTATTTCAACCAACTAGATATTGGTTGTATTCCAACTAACTAGCTATCGGTTGTATTCCAACCAACTAAATATTGGTTTTATTTCAACCAACTAGATATTGGTAGTATTACAACCAACTAGCTATCGGTTGTATTCCAACCAACTAGATATTGGTTTTATTTCAACCAACTAGCTATCGGTTGTATTCCAACCAACTAGATATTGGTTTTATTTCAACCAACTAGATATTGGTTGTATTCCAACCAACTAGATATTGGTTTTATTTCAACCAACTAGATATTGGTTGTATTCCAACTAACTAGCTATCGGTTGTATTCCAACCAACTAGATATTGGTTTTATTTCAACCAACTAGATATTGGTTGTATTCCAATCAACTACCTATTGGTTGCATTCCAACCAACTAGCTATCGGTTGTATTCCAACTAACTAGCTATTGCCTGCATTCCAACCAACTAGATATTGGTTGCATTCCAACCAACTAGCTATCGGTTGTATTACAACCAACTAGCTATCGGTTGTATTCCAACCAACTATCTATTGGTTGTATTTCAAGCAACTAGCTATTGGCTGTATTCCAACCAAATAGCTATCGGTAGTATTACAACCAACTAGCTATCGGTTGTATTCCAACTAACTATCTATCGGTTGTATTCCAACCAACTAGATGTTGGTTTTATTTCAACCAACTAGATATTGGTTGTATTCCAATCAACTAGCTATTGGTTGCATTCCAACCAACTAGCTATTGGTTGTATTTCAACTAACTAGCTATTGGTTGTATTCCAACTAACTAGCTATCGGTTGTATTCCAACCAACTAGCTATCGGTTGTATTCCAACCAACTAGATATTGGTTTTATTTCAACCAACTAGATATTGGTTGTATTCCAACCAACTAGCTATCGGTTGTATTCCAACTAACTAGCTATTGGTTGTATTTCAACCAACTAGCTATTGGTTGTATTCCAACTAACTAGCTATTGGTTGTATTCAAACCAACTAGCTATCGGTTGTATTCCAACTAACTAGCTATTGGTTGTATTCCAACCAACTAGATATTGGTTTTATTTCAACCAACTAGATATTGGTTGTATTCCAACCAACTAGCTATCGGTTGTATTCCAACTAACTAGCTATTGGTTGTATTTCAACCAACTAGCTATTGGTTGTATTCCAACTAACTAGATATCGGTTGTATTCCAACTAACTAGCTATCGGTTGTATTCCAACTAACTAGCTATTGGTTGTATTCCAACTAACTAGCTATCGGTTGTATTCCAACCAACTAGATATTGGTTTTATTTCAACCAACTAGATATTGGTTGTATTCCAACCAACTAGATATTGGTTTTATTTCAACCAACTAGATATTGGTTGTATTCCAACTAACTAGCTATCGGTTGTATTCCAACCAACTAGATATTGGTTTTATTTCAACCAACTAGATATTGGTAGTATTACAACCAACTAGCTATCGGTTGTATTCCAACCAACTAGATATTGGTTTTATTTCAACCAACTAGCTATCGGTTGTATTCCAACCAACTAGATATTGGTTTTATTTCAACCAACTAGATATTGGTTGTATTCCAACCAACTAGATATTGGTTTTATTTTAACCAACTAGATATTGGTTGTATTCCAACTAACTAGCTATCGGTTGTATTCCAACCAACTAGATATTGGTTTTATTTCAACCAACTAGATATTGGTTGTATTCCAACCAACTAGATATTGGTTTTATTTCAACTAACAAGCTATTGGTCGTATTCCAACCAACTAGCTATCGGTTGTATTCCAACCAACTAGATATTGGTTTTATTTCAACCAACTAGATATTGGTTGTATTCCAACTAACTAGCTATCGGTTGTATTCCAACCAACTAGATATTGGTTTTATTTCAACCAACTAGATATTGGTAGTATTACAACCAACTAGCTATCGGTTGTATTCCAACCAACTAGATATTGGTTTTATTTCAACCAACTAGCTATCGGTTGTATTCCAACCAACTAGATATTGGTTTTATTTCAACCAACTAGATATTGGTTGTATTCCAACCAACTAGATATTGGTTTTATTTCAACCAACTACTGTAGATATTGGTTGTATTCCAACTAACTAGCTATCGGTTGTATTCCAACCAACTAGATATTGGTTTTATTTCAACCAACTAGATATTGGTTGTATTCCAACCAACTAGATATTGGTTTTATTTCAACTAACTAGCTATTGGTCGTATTCCAAACAACTAGCTATCGGTTGTATTCCAACCAACTAGATATTGGTTTTATTTCAACCAACTAGCTATCGGTTGTATTCCAACCAACTAGATATTGGTTTTATTTTAACCAACTAGATATTGGTTGTATTCCAACCAACTAGATATTGGTTTTATTTCAACTAACTAGCTATTGGTTGTATTCCAACCAACTAGCTATCGGTTGTATTCCAACCAACTAGATATTGGTTTTATTTCAACCAACTAGATATTGGTTGTATTCCAACCAACTAGATATTGGTTTTATTTCAACTAACTAGCTATTGGTTGTATTCCAACCAACTAGCTATCGGTTGTATTCCAACCAACTAGATATTGGTTTTATTTCAACCAACTAGCTATCGGTTGTATTCCAACCAACTAGATATTGGTTTTATTTCAACCAACTAGATATTGGTTGTATTCCAACCAACTAGATATTGGTTTTATTTCAACCAACTAGATATTGGTTGTATTCCAACTAACTAGCTATCGGTTGTATTCCAACCAACTAGATATTGGTTTTATTTCAACAAACTAGATATTGGTTGTATTCCAATCAACTAAATATTGGTTTTATTTCAACTAACTAGCTATTGGTTGTATTCCAACCAACTAGCTATCGGTTGTATTCCAACCAACTAGATATTGGTTTTATTTCAACCAGCTAGATATTGGTTGTATTCCAACTAACTAGCTATCGGTTGTATTCCAACCAACTAGATATTGGTTTTATTTCAACCAACTAGATATTGGTAGTATTACAATTAACTAGCTATCGGTTGTATTCCAACCAACTAGATATTGGTTTTATTTCAACCAACTAGATATTGGTAGTATTACAACCAACTAGCTATCGGTTGTATTCCAACCAACTAGATATTGGTTTTATTTCAACCAACTAGCTATCGGTTGTATTCCAACCAACTAGATATTGGTTTTATTTCAACCAACTAGATATTGGTTGTATTCCAACCAACTAGATATTGGTTTTATTTTAACCAACTAGATATTGGTTGTATTATAACTAACTAGCTATCGGTTGTATTCCAACCAACTAGATATTGGTTTTATTTCAACCAACTAGATATTGGTTGTATTCCAACCAACTAGATATTGGTTTTATTTCAACTAACTAGCTATTGGTCGTATTCCAACCAACTAGCTATCGGTTGTATTCCAACCAACTAGATATTGGTTTTATTTCAACCAACTAGATATTGGTTGTATTCCAACCAACTAGATATTGGTTTTATTTCAACTAACTAGCTATTGGTTGTATTCCAACCAACTAGATATTGGTTTTATTTCAACCAACTAGATATTGGTTGTATTCTAACCAACTAGCTATCGGTTGGTTAGAAACCGGCAAGCGGATCAAGATGGCGGCAGATGAGCAGAAGGATATTTGCCCAGTGTGTGAAATCGTGGTTAAGGACGATGAAGATGGAATTATATGTGACGGATTTTGTGAGAAATGGCACCATGCTAGTTGTGTCTCCATTAGCAGTGATAATTATAATAAAATATCTGAGGTGGCTTCATTTATGAAGTGGTTTTGCAGCGTCTGTGCCGGCAAGATTGAAACCATGCGAAGTCAAGTAATAGGGGCTGAAGATTATACCAATCTACATGGTATGGTAGGAAATATCATAAAATTGGTTAAAGGTGTGATCGATGACAATAATGTAATTAATAGTAAAATTGACACGATCAGTAAAGATCATATTAGGTTAAGTGACGAAGTAAAAACCATGTCACAATCGATCTCAAATGACAATTTCCCTATGACAATCGATAGGTCGAAGAGTGCAGCCAATGCCGATACCGACGCCATAGTGGAATTAAATGAGCTAATTGAAACCAAAGACAGTAAAAGTGCAGCCGACAGCGAAAATTCGTCCATGATAGACTGTAACGAATTCCCACATCTCTCTTCTACCCAGTCAGAACGACGAAAGGGATGGAATAAAGTAGTCTATAGGAAGAATAAACGCAGGACAAACCAAGTTGCAAGTCAAGAAGGTATTTCAAAATCTGAGAATGTACACAATACCAGTTTAGAAAAGAATCAACAAGGCCGTGGAACAAGACAGCTAACTACAGACGACAAAAATTCGACTGAAATGAGGCACTTGATAGATCGATCTCGATCTGGTCATTCTAGTCAAACTGTCAAACGTACCAAATCTAACCTCTCTTCAAGACAAATTGTAGTTGGAACAAATGAAAAGTCAGATAATTTAGCCGGAGATAAAAAGGCCTGGTTTTACCTGGGGAGGGTAAAAAAGGGTACGGATGTAGAGACAGTTAAAAGGTACGTTACAGATCAGTTTCCAGGTATCAATGTCTTTGTGAGTAAGCTAGACAGCAAAGGTGTTAATGACAGTTTCAAGATAGGAGTCGACTACGATAGGAAAGATGACCTCATGAGTGGATCTGTCTGGCCTAAAAACGTCCAAATTAAGCGTTTTTTATTCCGAAGGACCAGCTCAGCAGCGATAGGCTAGTGCAAGAACAAAGTGGGCCTACTCCTCCAAATCAAATGTATATATGCCCTGACAACGATTTGGAAGGTAAGACTACTCAACATTTCAAAATAGCCTATGTTAATACACAATGTCTGAGGACTAAATTCAACCTTATCTCACTCTATGTAAATAATGTAAATATAGATGTTTTGTGTTTGAGTGAACATTGGCTGGTGTCAGATGAAGTCAAGTTTTACAATAATATTGAGCACCTTAACTTAGCTAATGCCTATTGTCGAGCCAACCACAAAAACGGCGGTGTGTCAATTCATGTAAACTCAGCTCTTGATGTCAAGCCAGTCAATCTTGACCAGTTTTGCTCGGAATTAGACATTGAATTGACCGGTGCTATATTGACCGACAAGTCACTACTAGTTTTATCTATATACCGCTCACCAAATGGTAACCTAGAGCTTTTCTTTGATGCCCTGGACAATTGCCTAGTTTGGCTTGCTAGGTTTAATATGCCAATAGTCTTAGGTGGCGATGTTAACCTACCTTTAAACACAAATGATGACTCAGCTAATATGTTCAATTTTATTCTTAGAGGTCACGGACTCTTTATAACAACCCGTAGTCCTACTCGTGGTGAGAACTGCCTGGACACCATAGCTACTTCCCTGAATTTGTGGGCCTACAGCGTCGATATCGGGGATCCCGTGATAGCCGACCATTGTCCTGTGTTGATGAATGTGTTCTCGGAGGTGGTGAGTGTTGACAATTCTCCTGCATGGTGTGCCAATTATAATAGATCTATTAGGATTATTAATGATGACAAATTTCCTAGTTTTAAGGAAGCTCTATCTCAGACAGATTGGAGTCCCATTCTGCACTCAGCATCTTCACATCCTGAACAGGCCTTCTTGGATTTTTTCAACATGTTTAATGAGTTGTTTAACAGTTTCTTTCCAGCTAAAGCCTCATCCAGTTTTAAGGAGTCTAAAAAGCCAAAATCTAAAGCGAGTAGTAAAGCCTGGTATACTGATGACCTCGCCAAACTAAGACAGCTTGTAATTGCTCTGCATGATAGATATAAGAGTGCCAATATTCAATCAGAAAAAGACAGATTTTATTCAATGTACTTAAGAGCTAAAAGGGCCTATAGAAAGAAGGTAGATGAGTCAAAGAAACGAGCAAATATGGAGGAAATCCTGAATGCCAAAAACCCGTGCAAGGCAGCCTGGAGTCTGGTTAACCGTACCACAAAAGCTAAACCTACTCTAAAGTGTAATGCCAGTCCAGATGATTTTAACTCATATCTTCTTGGTGAAGTTGACAGGATAGTTGGTTCCATTCCCTCGGACAATTCTGGCATATCGCAGTTTCAAGTACCAGTACCTGGTAAGAAAGTTGGGGAATTCCTCCATTGGTCTCAAGTGAGCCCTGAAAACTTAATAAAAATTATTGGCAAATTCAAGAACTCTCAGAGTCAGGATATCTTTGGCATGAACGTTGTTCTTTTGAAGTATGTTATAAATGTAATAGCCATTCCCTTGGCTGCTGTCCTGAATGCTTGTTTGGGTGCTGGCATCTTTCCAGATATCTTAAAAGTTACTAGAACCGTACCAATTTTCAAGAAGGGGGATCCTGAAAAGGTGGAGAGTTACAGATCGATTTCGATAGTGTCAATTTTTTCCAAGGTCTTTGAGACAGTGATGAAGATGCAGCTGGTGGAATATTTCGAAGCTAATAGCCTGTTTTCGGAATCTCAGCATGGTTTCAGGAAAACCCGTTCGACAGTAACTGCAGTTTTGGAGTTGATCGACCACATCTTGGAATCTTTTGAGGCAGGAGATTCGGTTGCCCTGACTCTAGCCGACCTAAGTAAAGCCTTCGATTGCGTTTCACATGACCAACTTATATCGAAGCTACAGAAGTATGGTGTGGCCGGAGCTGCTTTGCAGATTTTTAGATCTTATTTGACTGACCGCAAACAAGTCCTTTGTGTCAGGGGCGCTCAGTCTAGGCCAGGACCAGTAAAGTACGGAGTACCTCAGGGTTCGGTTATTGGCCCGGTTCTTTTCCTCATCACAGTCAATGATTTGGACCAGCTGGGAAGCCTGCTTCTGTTTGCGGATGATACTACAATCTACGCCAGCGGCAGGACTCCAGAGGAAGCAGAATTTAGGTATAATCAAACTTTTTCCAGAGCAAAGAAGTGGTTTGAGGAAAATAGCCTATGTTTGAACGAGGACAAAACCCAAGTTATGGTCTGTAGCCTGTCCAGACCCCTGACTAATATACAACATGATATCAAACTCTTGGGATTTACCTTGGACCCAAAACTTACATGGAGAGGGCATACAAATAACATTTGTATCAAGCTAGCCCGCGTTCTTCATTTGCTGCGTAGACTCAAACCTATGTTGACTAAGCAATACTTATTAACAGTTTACTACGGAATGTTTCACAGCCACATCAGCTATGGTCTGGAGATTTGGGGTCATGCCACTGGGTGCAAAGATATCTTCATCCTTCAGAAGAAAGCGGTTAGACTGATTTTGTCAGCCAAGGGTAGAGATCACTGCAGGCCCATTTTCATCGAACTGGGAGTGCTGAGTATTTACAGCCAGTACATTCTCTCCAGCCTGACCAATTTAAAGGCAAATCTGTCGGACTTCTCTGTAAGGAGTGATCTCCACACTTATAACACCCGGAGAAATGGCGACCTAGACATTCCCTTCTGCCGACTCAGCAAGAGGAAAGACAGCTTCCCCCATCTCGCGCTGCGTATGTACAATAGGCTACCAGCAAATATCAGGAACATAGGAAACGTCCAGGAGTTCAGGGACCGCCTAAAAACTTGGCTGCTGCAGAGGCCATTTTACTCACTGGGTGAATTCCTCCAAGCTACTTACTGAGTCTGCCGCCCATATCTGTGAATAAAATGTATATAAATGTATAAATGTTTTATAAATGTTTTATAAAAAGTTTTTTTCTCTCTTTGACGCTATCTATCCAGCAGAGCTGGTCAAGGATTCAGCAGGAGGTAATCGAGGTAATCGAGGTAATCGAGGTTGTATTCCAACTAACTAGCTATTGGTTGTATTTCAACCAACTAGCTATTGGTTGTATTCCAACCAACTAGCTATCGGTTGTATTCCAACTAACTAGCTATTGGTTGTATTTCAACCAACTAGCTATTGGTTGTATTCCAACTAACTAGATATTGGTTGTATTCCAACCAACTAGCTATCGGTTGTATTCCAACCAACTAGCTATTGGTTGTATTGCAACCAACTATCTATTGGTTGCATTCTAACCTACTATCTATTGGTTGCATTCCAACTAACTAGCTTTTGTTTGTATTCCAACCAACTAGCTATTGGTTGTATTGCAACCAACTATTTATTGGTTGTATTCTAACCTACTATCTATTGGTTGTATTTTAATATTAATCGATAGACGAAAAGTAGGATAGATAGGATATTGATTTGAAGCTCACATTTTTTTTTTAAGTTTAAATTTTAACTATTTAAAAACTATGTAAAATGTTGACCTCTTTAATGATGTTATCAGGGAAGACATATATTCAATATATTCATAATAATGAAACAAGAACATTTGAAATTATAAGAAGTACAAACAAAAATTACTAGCAAGAAAAGTTACGAAGTTTTAAAATTACCAAATAATCAATAATATTTAGAACGTATGATAAGCAATTTAATTATCCTCTTATTTTGTATTACACGTTTTTATCTATAAAAATAAAAGCCTAATACCATTAAAAAATTGATTACAGGTTTTAAAAACTACAATACTTTGGATTATGAAACTTGGTAAAAATATTCTTTATACGCTCTGGATGCGTATTAAGTATAGATTTAAAAACATGTTCTCTCGGAGAGCTAGAATAAGATAGGTAAATAAATATACCAATACCATCCAATCAGGTCAACATATGCATGAGAGAGGTTAAGAAGATACAACTTAACACAAGAGGTTATTTTAACAATGTAAAGAAATGTAACAAAATTACACGAGTGATGCGACACAAGAGTAGTAATTGGCAACTGAATCACGCAGATTTTCTCCCTAATATTGTACAAAATCAAGTTAAAAAGATATTCCCTATGGAAGTTATGTGCAGTGCTATTGCAATTCTAGGTCATCGAATCCCAGTCTCAACAAACAATGGATGTAGTAGATTGGCCGGTTCGTTTTGAGAGCCAGACAAACTCACAATTGTTGAGTACAAATACTATTTATATAATATATAACTGATTTATACAATAATATTTGCTATTGTATATATTATTTATTCACACTGTTTTATTATTCTATTTCAAGCCTAACTACTCTAAGATTACCAGAATAGTTTGAAGAATATGTTTTAAATCTTTGATTAAGATATAAATTTTCTTAAAGATGCAAACAAAAATAATTTAGATCGGGATTTTTTAATTTAAATTACATATTGTAACAATATATATTGTTATTTACATAATATTACATATATTTTTATATATACCATATCAAATTGTAAATAAAAATATACTGGTTTGTTTAATAGGTTATTCATAATCATCATTTATGTCATCATCAATTGTTTTACAAGTATTGTGAAATAATTCCAAAAATTAAAATAGAGTCTCGCAAAACATAGCTTTAGTGTTAATAACGTAATAATACAATTTTACAAAATTTGCATTTTTTAACCATTAAGAAAAATCTTAAAATATTGTTAAAATATTCATAACCGCCAAGAGAACATATTACATCACAGTTTTTCGTAATCCTTGCAAATCGTGAACGAACCGGAGTGAAACGTTTTACAATTCAAATTTCAGTTTGGATGGCTTCCTCAAACTGTCGTTGATAATTCGACTGTGTTAAATCATGAAAAGTCTACTAATGTACATTCATTGACATAGCGTCATGCAATATTGCAATTGCACAAACATACAAACAATGATGTTTTAAATGTAACTAAATCGGTTTTAATGATGATCTCCGAATATTATGAAATTTTAAAAATAAAAATATTAATTCAATAAGGAGGTTAATGTATTTTGCCTTGTGGAACATTCTTGTCTCTTTGCTAATAGAGTATTACAGATAACATAGCTTCATTGTGCAGTGAACATATGTATTTATTAAATGTCAACATCATCAACGCCAAGACGCAGCTCATTCTTTTCTAAGCTCCTGCTCAACGTGCATTACAGGCACTCTCCGCGGTCGACTACGATAAGTAACCTAAAAGTCACAATTTTTAATATAGAAACCTACAAAAATTAGACAACATTGCCACAACATTAGAATGTACTGTATTACAAAAATTAAAACTGATAACTTATAATTTAATCATTGTTAACAATCTTTTGGAATTAAATTAAATCTTTTAAATTTTAGATTATTTTTTAAATGTTGCATTTTTGTGAGTATTTTTTGAAAGATTTATACTTTTAAAAATATTACGCTTTAAAGATTTAAATATTATCTATATTTTTAATGGTACAAAGTACGGAATTAACGCTCAATAATAAATTAAGTCTTATTACTACTCATATATGTACCGGGCATCAAGATAATACCTTGAGAGGTTATCGAGATATGATAAATTATGTAAAAAATACATTCACTCAGATGGAAAATTAGGCGTTTTATGATTTATGCTTGGTTTTTTTTTCTCTTAGTCTTCGTGCAAGTAATAATATCTTGAAATACCGTAGTTGAGGTTTTTTATACCTTAAGGCTTTCAAAGCCACCAAACTGAAAGGAGTAGCAATTAAAAAAATTTAAATCATACTAATAAATATGACCATTTTTATACAAATAAAATAAAATCTAAAGCATGAAGTACTTGTGTCTTATTACAGTATTTAAATGCTGATATCTAGTCTCAGAGCTAAATCCAGGCATCGTATCCATACATTTAGGGGAATGCTGTTAGCGCCCGCAGCAATCCTAAGCTGTTCGTGTCCCCTGGGTGGTGCTAAACGGACGAAGATTTTGTGTGTGCTCCCAGCTATGCTAGAAGCTAAGTTCATTGCATTTGATCTACATATTTGGTCATATTTTTTAAGTGATTAATTTTACATTTTATTTCACAGAGAAATTGTTAATAAATCAACCAAAGGCCATAAAAAGCATTCCTTACAAAGAAGCTACTGGAAAGGATTACGCTAAGTGACTTAATTTTTAATCCAATGTTGCAATTTTAATACAATATTCCTTTTTACAATTCTCAAGAAATATTAAAACCTTCATCTTGATGAGTATTTGAGGCAAAATTAATTCCGGATGTTTCATCAATGGAATAATTAGCTCTTTATGTCCTTTAATTAACAATCTAAATTTAATTAATATAATTTATTACTAATTATTTCATTACATGTATCCAAAAATTCTGTTGTTTTATTTATAATTTGTTTCACTCATGAAAATATTACAATTCAGCCTATCAATATGTTAAGCATTAACAAAATTAAAATATTTGCTTAGTTATTATTTTGCTAAGATATTTGAGTTTTAAGTGCACGGAAACAATAGTAAAACCTCTCTTTACTTGTAAGGATCTGTGAACTGATTTGATTAGTTAGATAATTAGTTGATTTGTTAGAGATTTCCAACGCTTCAACTGTTAAAAAAAACAATCACGATGTTTTAAAAGGTGTAAACTTCTGCCATCTTTAGGTATTACTTACTATCTTAGTTTAAATTTATAAATCGTTACTAATCAATAATGGGAGAACAGATTAACTTTCAAAATTTGAATCTAGTTGGGATCGAACTAGGCACAGAATGATGTGCAAATAATTTTTTTTGAGTCTTCCTTTAGTTTTCAATCAGAAATTTAAACGTTCTACCCCAACAATAAATTTTGCAATCCAATGTTAAGTGGATCAGATCAAATTATAGCGATCTCAAATATTTATTAAATAATAAAAAGTACATATACGCCTACTCTTGCGAATCGTATTATTAAGGTCTTCCGTGTTAATATTTTGTCGAGGAAAACGTCGAGATATTTAAAATTATCAACTTCTAATATTATTTCACAATTGAACGTGAAATATTATTATTTTAGTGATGAAACTTTATTTGCCAATTACAACAAACATTTTTAAATTCAAAGCTCATTGGTTTAGTTATTGACAAATTTTCTACCATTAAGATATGTTTGCGCTAACTTTTTAGAATTCTGACGTCATGCTCCATGTTCACGTCTGTGTTGCTGGAAGAGTAAAGCGCTGCTACAACATCAGCAAAGGAGGTGGTTCGGCCCTTAAAGGGCTTCTCCAAACAGATCATTAATAAAAATAATAAATAATGTAGCACAAAGTACCGAGCCTGTGGGACTTATTTTTTTACTTCCTTTGGTTTACTTAAATTATTCTTAATCTTGACGCTATATTGTTCCCTACCTGATAAATAGTTAGTTGCCCAAGCAATTCACCCACATTTTCCAGTTTACTAATCAGGGTCTTGTGACTAACCAAGTCAAACCCTTTTTTAAAGTCAATAAAAATTACTACAGTTGTTTAAAACACGTTAATATTGTTGCAAATACATTCAACAAAATCAAAAAGTGTGGTATCTGTAGATTTTCCTTTTAAAATCCATATTGATTTTTACAAAAAAAGTTAATAATATTTTTTTTAAACTACAATTTTGGTTTTAATTAATTTTTCAAGAATCTTTTATAGTGATGGAAGTAAGCTCATTAGTTTTAGATCTTAGAGTAAAAATTGGGCTTTTTAAGCAATGGAATTATGTTATTTAAAAAAAAAAAAAAGGTTCAGGAAATATCCCCGTTTCTAAACTTTAATTGAAAATATAACTGAGCACTGGGCTAAACTATGTATTATTTTTTTATTAATTCTATTGAAATATTATCAATTCCAGTAGATTTCTGACTATGCTAATAATGTCCTCGTCAATGTTAATACATTAACATTAACTTTATTATTGTTACGTTTCCATTATTAACATTGCTTACATGTAAACTACAACTATGAACTGATTCAATGTTTACAAACAAGTTATTGATTTCCTCACAAATGGTTTGTCGATTATTTATCTCTGTACTACTTTCTAAAATAATTTTTCTAAATTACTTTTTAAAAACACGCCAATTAATTAAATGACTCTTTAATTATTTCCATTGTTCCTTCGGAGAATAACTAGCAGTTGTTATTAAACGCCTGCAATATTCGTGTTTAGAACCATCAATACTTTTACTTGAACTTTAGAATTTACAAAGATATTTTTTTAATCTGTTATCATATGACCTTTTTAGTAGCATTTTATGTAGCTCTTCCCGTATGTGGGTTATGTAACCTGTTTAAAAGAGCTGTGTTCATCTACGGACTCTTAAGCTTAACCTTTCCTAATTTACTTATTGTTATATTTGTTTTTCTTTGTACATTTGATTTATAATAATTTATATACCTTCATTTACATTACAAATACGGTAAAACACGTTTAAATTTATTTGACTTAATTCTAAATTAATTGTATTGCAATCAATGTTTCATGCATTTGATTACTACTTATTTTAATACTCTGATGGTATTTTTTATTTATTGTATAATAAAACAAGAAGTGCAGCCCTTGGCCTCCACACCCATCCCAAACTTAATAAAATTATTTTCAAAAAAAGCTTTGTGTTTTTAGCACCAAAATTTTACAATCAACTGCCAATTTTAATTAAAGTCAATAGTAAAACATGTAAACAATTTTTAGCTAAGGTTAAGCGATGGTTGCTAACCAAAGACGATGTTAACGATTTATTTTACATTATGTCATGAGTGGTTAACCAAAAATGAGTTTTGTTTTTGCTCTTATATGGGAAAGAAAAATTATTTAGTTTTGCTGTAGATTGTAAGAATATAACTAGGAATATATTACTTTGTTTTGTTATGTCATTTAGTTTTATAAGTAGAATCGTACAATAAGAAGTGAATGGTCTTGTTCGGAGTGATGTGTGATACGTGAGTCATGTGTAGCGGGTTGTAAGTGCTGCGGTGCCGTCCAGTCCAAATATCACTGATAAGATCATAACTCTGACTGAATAACCAATCCATTGTAGTATTTTGTTTGTGCTAGCCATCACTACCTGATAAGATGGCTAGTAATTCCACCATATGATTGTAAAACTTATGAAAATATTTTTGGAATGAAAAAAATATTTCTATTTGACAGTAATGTTAACCAATTAAATATTGATCAGTAATGTCCAAGTTAAAAATACCAATATCATATATATGTAACTGTCGGAATCTGACAAAGATATGTTCCAAACAGGACTGTGAGTTTGGCCCTATCCGAGTCACTTGTTTGACTAGAAGCACAAAGCTGAAATGACTTAGGGCCTATTATAGATAAGTAATCCTAAGTGTCAGGAGGTCAGTACTCAAAATATACTTTCTTTGGAAGTTCATGCAGTCTAGAAACTGTTATTGGTGAAAAGTAGATATGTTTCCTTCTTATCTCTAAAACTAAGCAGTCTGCTGACAGTATCTTACATTCAAGTTGCCGTACACTAAAAATATTTTCTATTTTATCAATAACTCCACCTGCTGCATAGTTATCATTACAATTACAATACATCTGATATATATATATATATATATATATATATATATATATATATTAATACTATAGAGGCTTACTTCATTTGTATATGATGAAACATTTTTACAAACTTTTGTTTATTTCATCTATTTTATGTATTGTTCTGATTCATTTTAAGAAAAAGTATACATGACCGTAATCTATTTGTAACCTAAAAAAGTATTTTTAACATACAAATTAAAACAAGTTTGGAAAGAAAACCCAGATAGAAGACAACCTAAAAAGAGATGGAAGGATGAGGTGATTATTAATATGAAAATAATTATAGTTATCGAGGAAGGCACAGAAGATCGTGAGAATTTGCGGCAGGCAGTTGGCGAAGCCAAGCACCATCTCCGGTATAAATTGCCATGGGAGTAAAAGTAAATTATTGAGAAAATGAATATTTGGCAACTTTTGATGTGCTTAAAATAATGTGTTGAATTTAATTTTTCCTAAATCAAGGTCTTTTAGAATCATTTAGAAATAAACTAATGTGGATTTTGAATGGGTCTGATATCCGAGAATGTGAAAGTGTATTTTAGACAAACTTCGGTCAAATTATAAATAATTGTATATGATTTACTCTAAATAATTTTGCCTATGAGTAAAGAATGGAATTTTTCCATAAATTTTTATTACTTCTTAAAATATCAAAATATATTTTGGAAGCCTTATATAATTTATTTTCTTTCAATTTGTTGAAATATCTTTATCAAAAGTGATCCGTTTAATAAGCTTGTATTTATCTCCCAACAAAACACTACGAAACTAAAGACTGGAACGCTCGGTGTAAACTTGATTTAGTTAACCTAATTTACAGCTGGAAGTGTAACCTTATTTCATTTACCCATGTGACACGTTGGAAATGTTATTTAAGGTAATTATGTAAACTCACATGAATATAAGAAAACATTCAAATAAGTAAAGACGATTGCCTTCTAAACATTTTTTTTTTACTATATCTAAGATTTTTTAATGTATTACGTATATAATATATTTTGTTTATAATACATAAATATGTAATTTGTTATAGTACGTAACCGACCATACATACAATTATTACACGTTATATTATAATTATATAACATTCCATTTTATCTATTTAATTTATATTTATTAAATTTTAATTTTATGTTATGAATTACAAAAAATTTACACATTTTTATACATTAAGATTATATGAACAATGGACGAATAATTAATGAAATGATAAAAAACATATAATGTTAATAATAAACACTTATGGCTGTTGTTCATGTCAAAGGTATGTCGAAGGTGATTAAAAGCTGCCATAAACTCAAATACCTCTGAGAGTTATGTGACTTTAGCTATCTATGGACAATCGTCTGGTATGTATGGAGTAACGATAATCTTGTCATGGCTAACATTCCTTAAGAGGTCATATACTTTACGTTCAATAAACTACTATACAATTTACCTTTAGGACGAATAAAACTTCTGTACACTAAAGATTATAGTCAGTAGTTTCCTCGCCTGACATTTATTATTATTGTAACGAAACAATCTAAAACGAAACTGTTTCTGAATAACTATCTTACAATTCCAGTATATACCAGGTGTTTAGAAAGTCTGGGACCCCCTTAATGTTTTACTATATAATATTAATAAATACAGAACAATGAAACTCTAGGATTACGTCCTCACTGTGGTTACTAACTCTTTGGCCATTTTAACTGTACTTTTTCACTTTGAGGGGACGCCCTGTGGAAGTCTAAAAAATCTTAAAATCAGCCTCTCAAAGTTCCAATGAGGGCAAACTTTTAGAGGCTGTTATTTCCAAATGAATATGTTTTTTCAGTTGGGGTTGCGGTAATGTGTTTCCATAACAATGGCCTTTAAAATGAGGTTTAACTCTACCTATAATTAAATTTAAGATTTTTCAGACATCCTCCACATGACGTCCCCCCTAAAGTATAAAAAGGACAATTAAAACAACCAAAAAGTCAGTAATTACAGTGAACAGGTAATCCTAGAGTTTCATTGTTCTACGTTGATTAATAAAATAAATATTAAGGGGGTTCCAGACTTTTCGAACACCCGGTATAAGCCTTTTAATGGGCTCATATTTATAAGGACACTTGTGTTCTTTTACTGCATTGACTTAAGTAGTCTCACACGAACTGAGTGAGCATGGACATTTTAAACGCATACTAGTCTATTATGTATTCCAAATATCTATAAATACACTCTTCAGTTGACAAGTGTTGTGTTAGCGTGAGCATCTATTTGAAAATGGACATCTGGAAGGGGTCCAAAACGTCAGTTAACGCTATGGCATTTCCAGCACTGTACCAGTCTTTGCTTTCAACTGGCTTACATCTCATGAAGCTGCTTTCGAATTACATTGGAGAAACTAAATGGACATCGTATGTTTTGTTGTTAGCTACCATTCAATAATTTTAAAAAGCTGTAAAAAATGTCAAGATCCAAAAGTCATGTTATATATTAATAAAAATATAGAGTTCTCTCCTGACACAAAGCTAAATCCAATCCATCGGAGGGGGGGGGGGTTGTTCGCATACACAGAACATCATTAAAGCTTAACGTACCCCGTGGGTAGTTTTAAACGTCACGAATTTGTTATTTCTCAGCTGTGGCAGCTATCATACAAAATAGAGAAACTGTAAGAATAATTGTTGAATAGTTAATCAAGTTGCATATAAATATATGAATATTTGCAATGAACACTAAATCAAAATTTAGAATTCGTAATCTTAAAATGTCTACAAAGCCAACCTGAGGAGATGGCTTTCAGTTGTTTCCGATGATGGACATCGAAAAAATAACACCATCAGTAATTATCCTATAATCTCCATAAATTTCTGTAAACGCCATTTTTATTATTTACCAACCTATTCTAATCTGAATATTAATTCTGGATTTGACCGTGCTAAAATTTTTTTTCTTACATTTTAAACAACGTTTGTGGTCCATTTTGAGGCAACTTATATAAACACGCTTACAATATAATTGTCATATGTTATGTTTCATACCTCAATCGAAGGGTGTAAAGATCCTGTTTTTTTCGTCTCTGGAGTTTAATTACCTCGTTTTAACAGCTAAACTACACATGTATAGTGGATTTGAAGTTTCTATCTTAAATAACTCTTAAGTTATAAAATAATTTGTAAAAAACACATACATACAGACAGACAGTAAACTAGTCACCATAGACCCATGTTTAGATTATGAAATGTGATTGTCTTGACCTGAGGAACAATTTTTACTGAAAAGTTCCAGAGAGTTCCGTGACATATACACACACACACAGTTGTTATTTATTCAACTTTTCCTTTTTTTCAAAATTTACCTAGAGTTACATTTTAAACATCATTTTACTGGCTGTATGCGAGATTTTTTATTTAACCGTAAAGTGGCTATAAAATCTCGTCAAAATAGCAAAACTGTCCAGAGTCAACTCAATATTATTGTTTATAAGGATTGATAAAATAAAATTAACTGATTATGTGCACATCAACCTATCACATTTAAAATGTTCTACGACTCCTACTAGACCGTTCCCATAGAACAAAGGCAGGACACTGAATACATCTAAAAGTAGGTGTTTGTGTACAGTTATCATGGGTGAAGTTTTGTTGCTTCATCTGATATGGTAATAGTAAAATTGAGCCATTCTTGAACTTTCACATAGTATAAATATAAAAACTTTCGAGCGCCGCCATTTTGTTAAGGATTAACCTTTTCAGGTGTAATTTGCGGCATGATGTTTTACTAATTAAATCATTTAAAATGGTATGCATGTTGACCTGGGCTTACATTTAAGATTTTTTCCGACTCCTAGCAGGCTGTCCCCCTAAGAAATCACACCAAAACATACAAAAAAACTTGTTATGGAAAGAAATAAATTAATAAATTATCCCTAAATATTAAACAGCAACCTACTAGCTTGAGTTTATGAGGGTAGGTAACTTTTTTTTAATCACTTTGCATTATTCATGATGGACTGATATAAAGTATGCTTCTGTGTGTACACTTTATTAGTTTTCTCCGTAAAAGTTGGTAAGCCTGAGTACACAATGTACGTGTATTAGACACACTTTTCATTGAAAGAACGTTTAAATATCCTCCTCGAAAGCTGTATAGATTGATACGCACTTTATATAAATGTATAAATACTTTAACTTTGTATAATTTACCTAGCTGGTAGATAAAAAGAGATCGTATTAGGCTCTATATTTAGTATTATATATATATATATATATATATATATATATATATATATATATATATATATATATATATATATATATACATATATTTATACCAGCCAATTTAACATATTTCAGCCCTGCTATTTAGGATTTGAAACTTCACTAAAACTTAAATATACGTTAATTAGTATTGAAAAATACAGCCATTAAAATTATTGCTGCATACGATTTTTAGAAATAAAAATAACAGAAATTTAATAAATGTAATTCCTACACTACTTAACTTTTCGATTAAAGAACATTTTTTTACTTCATTACTTAAAATCTGTTGTTGCATATCACATTTGTCTATATTTTGGTATTATTTATATGATGGTGTTAAAATTATTTGATCAATTGAAAACTATTTTTATGTAATACTGGTACGTATAGTTAATAACTCCATAAAAATAATGCACGTATCTTAAATTTTAAATTACGTTCAAAATTATTCCAGGGTAAATAGGTTAAATATATTATCAAATTAAATAAATATTTCAATAATTATATCATTAATATAAATAAATTAACTATTGATTTTAATAATATATTTCATCAAGCACGTACCATTACGTTGATTCAATATGATATACAGTCAAATAGTAACTGTAACCGACAAGTAAACACAGAGACATTACAACTACAGTACAATGATACTAATACATTACTAAAGTAAAATACTCAATGGAAGGTAAAGAGTGAGGAGATTGGTTTAGTACGAAATGTCAACAACCTTTCATGGTCATGTGTGGGAAGAGGGCACCATGTGGACTTGCCTCAGGGTTACCTAAACTTACTGTGGATGTAGGATGGCAGGGGGGAGTGGGAGATTGGTTTAGTACGAAATATCTACAACCGTTCATGGTCAAGTGTGGGAAGAGGCCACCATGTGGACTGGCTTCAGGATTACCTAAAGTTACTGCGGATGTAGGATGGCAGGGAGGAGGGGGAGATTGGTTTAGAACGAAAGATCAAAAACCATTCATGGTATTTTGTAGAGAGGCCAACATGTTGACTGGCCTCAGGGTTACCTAAACTTACTGCGGATGTAGGATGGCAGAGGAGAGGGGGAGATTGGTTTAGTACGAAAGATCAACAACCATTCATGGTCTTGTGTGGAGAGGCCAACATGAAGACTGGCCTCAGAGTTACCTAAAGTTACTGCGGATGTAGGATGGCAGGTGGGAGGGGGAGATTGGTTTAGTATGAAAAATCTACAACCGTTCATGGTCTTGTGTGGAGAGGCGAACATGTGGACTAGCCTCAGGGTTATCTAAAGTTACTGTGGATGTAGGATGGCAGGAGGAGAGGGAGATTGGTTTGGTACGAAAAATCTACAACCGTTCATGATCATGTGTGGGAGGAGGCCACCACGTGAACTGGCCTCAGGGTTACCTAAACTTACTGCGGATGTAGGATGGCAGGGGAGAGGGGGAGATTGGTTTAATACGAAAAATCAACAACCGTTCATGGTCATATGTGGGAAGAGGCCACCATGTGGACTGTCCTTAGGATTACCTAAAGTTACTGCGGATGTAGGATGGAAGGGGGGAGGGGGAGATTGGTTTAGTACGAAAGATCAACAGCCATTAATGGTCTTGTGTGGAGAGGTGAACATGTGGACTGTCCTCAGGATTACCTAAAGTTACTGCGGATGTAGGATGGAAGGGGGAGGGGGAGACTGGTTTAGTACGAAAGATCACAACCGTTCATGGTCATGTGTGGAGAGGCTAACATGTAGTCTGTCCTCAGGATTACCTAATGTTACTGCGGATGTAGGATGGAAGGGGGGAGGTGGAGATTGGTTTAATACGAAAGATCAACAACCGTTCATGGTCATATGTGGGAAGAGACCACCATGTGGACTGTCCTTAGGATTACCTAAAGTTACTGCGGATGTAGGATGGAAGGGGGGAGGGGGAGATTGGTTTAGTACGAAAGATTAACAACCGTTCATGGTCAAGTATGGGAAGAGGGCACCATGTGGACTGGCCTTAGGGTTACCTAAACCTACTGTGGATGTAGGATGGCAGGGGAGAGGGGGCAATTGGTTTAGTACAAAAGATCAACAACCGTTCATGGTCATGTATGGGAAGAGGCCACCATGTGGACTGTCCTCAGGGTTACCTAAAGTAACTGCGGATGTAGGGTGGCAGGGGGAGGGGGAGATTGGTTTAGTACGAAATACCAACAACAGTTCATGGTCTTGTGTGTGGAGAAGCCAACATGTGGACTGGCACCAGGTTTACCTTAAGTTACTGCGGATGTAGGATGGCAGGGGGGAGGGAGGTTGAATATTAGGCCTACTTGATAACTACACAATCACGTTAACGTAAGTAATATAAGCAGTGTACTGAAGGTATTCGTATCCCATAATGTTTAGTTATACTTGGCTTGGATTGGTAACGCATTTTTGTTTATTGGCTACTACAAGAACGTATTCCACAGATCGTTTTAACATCTCAATATCCCCAACGCGATTAAAGATGTTCATCGAAAGAATATCCTTAATATCCTGATTTCCAATAATATTTTAATAAGAAAATCTGATTTTAGTAAAGTTGCAGCTTTCAGAATATGAAGCCAAAGTAGATTAATGCGCCCTTTATGTTATTTGTTCTTATTATTAATCGATTGATCAGACGCCAATCGAATACGTTGGGAAATTATTTTTGTAAGAACTATTGCACTTTAGAGTTGCACTCCCTGATGTTAGTTTTTAAAAAGTCATTATCTCAGTGTTTAAAAGCGAATATTACAAAGAAAACTATTTTTTAAGTGTTTTTCGACATTATAAATTTTATAAAAATATTTCTCAATAATTCATAAAGTCATTATTAAATGATAATCTTTTAACATCTTCCGAATGAAATATAAAAGTTGAAACCATTAACAAATAAATCAAGAAGTCAATATCATTATTACAGGTCATCATATTTTTGAGATTGGAGATGAATGTTGTGTACGTATTATATTCATATCGTATGTGGTACTTATGAGACTCAGTCATAAATATAACCACAAGTACTTAATTTATGTTAACTGTATTATTGAATGATTTGAAAATGTTAACAAAGTTATAATCTAGTAGTTTATGTAAATTTATAGACTTTGTAAGGCCAAATATGTACATGTATACTATAGAATTATACTGTTTTGTTGTTAAATATGTGAATCCTTAACTACTGGAGGCGTCGTACCTTAGTTTACAACACCGCTTTATAATAGTGTACCCATGGCTACCAACTTTGTAAGGCCAATAATGTATACTATAGAATTATACTGTTTTGTTGTTAAATATGTGAATCCTTAACTACTGGAGGCGTCGTACCTTAGTTTACAACACCGCTTTATAACAGTTTACCCATGGCTACCAACTTTGTAAGGCCAATAATGTATACTATAGAATTATACTGTTTTGTTGTTAAATATGTGAATCATTAACTACTGGAGGCGTCGTAGCTTAGTTTACAACACCGCTTTATAACAGTTTACCCATGGCTACCAACTTTGTAAGGCCAAATATGTACATGTATACTATAGAATTATACTGTTTTGTTGTTAAATATGTGAATCCTTAACTACTGGAGGCGTCGTACCTTAGTTTACAACACCGCTTTATATCAGTGTACCCATGGCTGCCAACTTTGTAAGCGTGAGACTCGTTATCTCCGCGATTAAACAAACTTCTGGCAATTAATGTTTTGCTCAAGTTTGTGACTCAATAATGTGGCGGAAAACGCTTTTTACTAATTGTTGTGTCGTACAATATAACCAGGCTATAATATTTTAAATTAATCTAAAGAGATTACAGTATTATTTCCGAAAAATGTTCCTAATTGTTTTCTACATGAAGAGCTTTTATAAATGATGTACTATAATTTTATATAAGAGGAACTTAGAGTCATTGCATTGCCAGGTAAAGATAGCTTATTATAAAAAAATACTATATATTTTACTCTTAACATATTACAAAATCTGCAATGTTAATTTTGAAAATATTACAGAGTACGGCACATTTCAACCAGTGTCCTTCCATGGTTCATATTAATTGCTTTGATTAGAATGTTAATTTTAAATTACAATTTACCTAGGACCTATATGGAGGTTAATTATTCATTCATTTTTGGTGTTCAAATAATTGAAAATGTTCTTGTATTTTATTGCATTTAGTATATTTATGTATGTATTTAAATATTTGTTTATATTATTATTATTGTATTGTTTTAATTATAGTTTGTTTATATTATAATTATAGTTTATTTTATAATTATTTATGTTTGTTTATAATTATAGACTACATGTTTGAATTTAGGTAAGAGTATTTTATGTGAATGTTATTTAAAAGTATTCAATT
This sequence comes from Stictocephala bisonia, assembly GCA_035578905.1. Taxonomy (NCBI): domain Eukaryota; kingdom Metazoa; phylum Arthropoda; class Insecta; order Hemiptera; family Membracidae; genus Stictocephala; species Stictocephala bisonia. The sequence continues at coordinate 183,815 of JAQJVL010001283.1, forward strand.
AATTATATCAATTATTTAGGTCTCTTTTGACAAATTTTATCTATTACGGAAATTATATTTTATGTTTTAGATCTCGTACATCCATTAACTTTGTTACTGGATTTCTTATGTTTGTTTTAGAATTGTTTAAAATCCTGTGCGTATAATTTTGAATTAATCTACCTTCTTTCATATTTTATAATTCAGGCATTCATTATAGAGTAAGATGTGTAATTTTAGGCTTGGTGTGTGAGTTTTTCTGTTGTATTATATGAATACAAAATGAATAAATATAGTACTAGTATATATTTACTAAATATTATACCACTATTACACCTATAACCTAATGAAACACACCAGTTATGTTTTATTAATTAACCTCTAATGTTGTATGAGCCACATATTTCATTATTGGGAATCACAGGTCAAGCTTAGTAATTTTACAACGATGTTGTAGGTAAAGAGAGAGACTAACTTGTTGAAGACAGAATGGAAGACCAATGATTTATCGGAGGAGACGAGAAATTGTTCAATGGACAGAATAAATGAATAAGAATGAATCGACTGATCTCAGAGGTTGTTTGAACACTTGTCGAAAGAAGCAGTTAGTAATACAGAGAGATTTGTCCCTTTGTCACGCTTATATTCCCTTGTGGTATATTTGTATTACTATATGAACATTAACAGGTACTTCAAATTTGACATACTGCAATGCAGCTGTAAGCTGTCCGTTAAATCCGTTAAAGTCCGTTAAATCGGGGTCCGTTAAATCAAGAGTTAACTGTAACTAATTTGAACAATATTAAATTTCCGCTATTTGACGGTTTCAAGTAAATTATTCTTATCAAAAATTATACTTTAAAGAACACAATTAATCAAAAAATTAAATTATCAAATTATCTATTCTAAAAAAGAACGTTACTGTGAAAGCGTTTCCATATTTTTTCCACCCTGTATATAACTTTAATAATCGATGATAAGTGCACATGTTTGTCCACTAATTACACGTCCTTCTCGTCTTACCCAACTTATTCACAACAGCTACGTTCAAATATTTGTGTGATGTAATCCTGGGTTCACTCAGACTTAAGAAACCTGAATATTAAGGGGAGTGCCTGAAAGGCATGTGTGAATACTTTCTAGGCTCATTACATAAAAATATCAAATCAGTAAATAGATGAATTGTCACCAGACTAAGTTATTTTACCAAAAGTAACAAGACTGAAAAACAATTTCTAAATATAAATTGAATTTGTTGTTTTCAATTTCCAATATCTGTAATTTTAGGCAAATACAATATCTTATTAAATTTGTATTTGATGGTAAAAAAACAGTAATTAATTGAGAACATTCTAAATTTACAAGGATAAAAGAGGATACTTCTCACCCTTGTTTTAGCAGCTATTTATATTGTGTAAGCCTTTCCCACAACCACAGCCTCGTCGTTTGTCTACCCCCATCAGACCGTCCATTAACATAAGCCTACGTCTTTCCATTCTTCTCTCTGTGCTTTTGTCAATTTACTAAGCAGATTAGCCTGTATTAGTTACTGAAAAAATATCGATATACAGAACTCTGTCTTAAATTATTTCCCTATCTCAACGTTGAGTGTTGTATAATGAAAGATATTTCAAGTTACGTCCTTTTGCCATACTTGGAGCTATGATTAAATGCTAGAGCTCTGTGGCATAGTAGTATAGTCCAGCTGCTTAGGAGCTAAGAAATGTGGAACTTGTAGGCCATATACAAATTATAAAGTGCTTAATTCTAAGTGAGCAAACATGAGAGTGTCATAGATGGCATATGACCAAAATGGCATCACCAAACATTGCCAATATATTTTTCCAACAGACAGAAGCTTAGCTCCTTTACTTATCATGGGACAATGTCCTTCGTGTAAAAATTTACTAATTAACTAATTAACATTGTCATGTGGTTGTATTGACATGAAACAGTCTAAAATGTTCCAATAAGTTAAGAAAAAAATAGCAATGAATGGGGATATCGGACTTACACATGTTGGAAAAGCATAAAACATCATTTTATTTTAACAGGCTCCATAATTAATTGCAAATGATTTTCCCCATGCCACCATACATGTACTAATGACTTACCCACATATTCAATACTGACCTGCACACACGTGTGCTGTAACACTGATCCACTCACCCTCCCATAATACTTTGCGTGTTGTGACACGATACCCGCACAACACACATGTACTATTGACTTACCCACTCACTGTGTTACTGACCTGCACACACGTGTGCTGTAACACTGATCCACTCGCCCTCCCATAATACTTTGCGTGTTGTGACACGATACTCACACAACACACATGTACTATTGACTTACCCACTCACTGTGTTACTGACCTGCACACACGTGTGCTGTAACACTGATCCACTCGCCCTCCCATAATACTTTGCGTGTTGTGACACGATACCCACACAACACACATGTACTATTGACTTACCCACTCACTGTGTTACTGACCTGCACACACGTGTGCTGTAACACTGATCCACTCGCCCTCCCATAATACTTTGCGTGTTGTGACATGATACTCACACAACACACATGTACTATTGACTTACCCACTCACTGTGTTACTGACCTGCATACACGTGTGCTGTAACACTGATCCACTCGCCCTCCCATAATACTTTGCGTGTTGTGACACGATACCCGCACAACACACATGTACTATTGACTTACCCACTCACTGTGTAACTGACCTGCACACACGTGTCCTGTAACACTGATCCACTCGCCCTCCCATAATACTTTGCGTGTTGTGACATGATACCCGCACAACACACATGTACTATTGACTTACCCACTCACTGTGTTACTGACCTGCACGCATGTGTGCTGTAACACTGATCCACTCGCCCTCCCATAATACTTTGCGTGTTGTGACACAATACTCGTACAACACATGTACCTAAATCACAGAGAGAAAACATTCAACACACAATACTAACTACAACATCCAGTGTGTATAAAGTCCACTAATTAATCGGTGTGCAAGGAAGTTAAGTTATGAGGGAAGACAGTAGTTAGGAAGTGGGAGGTGGGGGGAGGAGATTGAGTATTAGTTGATAGTTACATGTTCAAGATTATACTTGAGTAGTTAGTTGTGTACAGTTTACTACCAGTAGCCGTGACTTGGCTTTATAAATTGCAAATAAATATTCATAACATAATAATCTAAATGGAAGAATATTCTTAAAATAAAATGTTATGTTAGTTTTAGAATGTAAAATCTTTCTTAATAAGTTGAATATAAGGTTTTTTTACCTTATTATTTAAACATAGGGGTATACTATACTAAAATATTTAAACACACTGAGACACAATACTTTGTTCTGTAATTTTAATTTATTTAATCGTTGTTTTTAGTCTGTTATAAGTAATATCAAACAAAAATAAAAACTAAAGTACAAAGTACTTGTGACTTATTGTTTAGATAATTTCTTAATACATTAGATTTCATATTATAATAAATATATATATATATATATATATATATATATATATATATATATATATATATATATGAACAATTTATATATATGTAACGATTAACAAGATATATAACAATAACAAAGATAAATAACAAGATAAACTTAGAAGTGCAAATAATAAAGACATACTAAAACCAAATTCAACCTTTTCAACCTTTTTTACGAAAACTTTTAACTTTGTTGGGCCGAGACTTTTTAATAAAATGCCAGATGAAACTAAAAATATAACTAGTAAAAAACTATTTACAAGAAGACTGAAAAGATGGCTACTTTGTTTAGAGGAAGTAGATTTCCTTTTAAACATTCCGCAGTAACAAATTAATTTTAAAAAAATTAAAAATGAATAAAGCAATAGGAATAAAAAGTCAATTCAGAAATATTCATTAATTGATGCACGTTTTGTTAGATTATTCAAGAATCAAATTCATAAAAATATTACGAGCTCTAAATTATAAAAGTAAATTAAATAAGATTGCAACCTCCAGACAGGCCTAGCCTTTGAGGTGCATATTTTTTATTTTTCCAACAAAAAAAAAAGAAATGAGATTATGAGACGGTTGATTTCTTCTCTCGTATTTCCAATTAGTCCTATATGAATTGATAATTAATTGGATTAGAGTATGAAGAGTGAAGAAGAACATTGCAGTATTTATATAACATAAGTTAGTATTAATAAGCTTTAAAAAAATAAATTAGTTAAACTTTGTCTTATATGTCTGTTAATAAGTAATGGTTTTTAATTGTAATGTATAAAATGTAATGTGTATTTTGGAAAAATAAATTATTATTATTATAATTTAATAAAACCTGTTCAGAGGGAATTAGCTGGTCTCCATTCAATCGGAGAAGCAAGTGCTGAATGGTTAAACAAGCTGAGATTAGCTCTGTGACGGAAAACAATGTTTAAACACTAAGACACAAGTACTTTGTAGTGTAGATTTTATTTCATTTACAAATATTGTTTGGTCTAATTTTAATCTTTTATTAGTTTGGTAGCTGTTTTTGAAAGCCATACGATACTTATATACCAAAGTTTAAAATGTTAACCTAAACTAAAAAGTTAACATGAATTTTTAAAGATGTTGAGGAAATATTATTCTTCAGATAAGAGAATTCTTATATTTCTGTAAAACTAAAGAAGGAAACATTTTTTCCCAATTAAACCTAATCTTTCGAAGAACGAGACTTGGAATTTAACAAAAATTCTTGACTTTCATAAATCTGTATGTTATGTATTTTATGAGAAATTCTCAAATTTTAATATTTTAGTTATTTGTGAGAAATGAAAAGCTTAGTTTTAAATTAAAAAAATGTAACCTGCAAAGCCGTTATTACTCCGTTTTTGTTGAGTAAATATGCTTCTGAGACAAATATTGAAGTAAATATATATGTCCTGAAAATTTAACCATTGTAAGTACCTCAATGAATTCAATTTAACTAAGAATTTAACTACTCAATTTTAAATTCAATTTAATGTCGTTTAAGTGTTGACATTCACATGGCTCGTTTTATGGAGTGTTAAACGCTTTTTTTCTAATAGTACATCTTTAGATTTATAACAACATTTTGAATTTAGAATACCTTAATTTGCATAAAATGTTAACTGTTTAACTATAATTTGTCCGGACAGTACATGAAGGGGTTTCAACAGGGGAGGGGAATCATTTCACCACTGAGCTGCTTTACTCACGGGCGTAACGAATGCAAATTTTAAAGTTTTACAATTTTTACTTTTAGAAAAAAATAATAACTACAGATGTTAGTACTTCTTGATGTTTCTTGCATTTCTTCACTAAAATTTAATTTTCAATAAAAGTGTTTTCAAAGCATTCTTTATAATTACAATAAGGAAAGAAAAATGTATCAATTGAAAGACTCTGAAAATTAAAGACAAAAACTACTGTAATACTATTAAAAAAATACATGATTATATCAACTACAAAACTACAATTATTATTTACTGTTTTTATCTGAAAGTTTGTATTAAAAAATATTCTCTGTTCAAAGCCCCTTTTATAGAGTTAGACAAAGTAAATATTTGTATAAAAAATAATAAATGGAAGTGACCTTTAATTCTGAAAATAAATACCGGTACATCACGCAATGCAATGAAATTCTCTGACCGCGTGACAGAGAGAATGACTTTCGCCTTCAAAAGTTCAACTTCCGCAAAAGTGTAAAGTTGAAAAAATAAATGTGTAACGAACTGTACAAGTTTTATTAACTGCCATTAATTGTTTACATTATCATTCGTTATGTTGATTTATTATTAATTATTACTTCAATACTAGATATAAGATTTTAATGTAATCGTTTAAAGTATTATTCGTTAGAATTAACCAATGGTCACGGCTGCTAACGTCGTATTGGGTGGGGCTTATTACTGTGATGTCTGCATGTGCCCCCCTTCCATCACCGTAGATTCCAAGACAACATTCAATAGAATAACATACTGGAGGAATAGTGTCTCTCTCTCTCTCTCTCTCTCTCTCTCTCTCTCTCTCTCTCTCTCTCTCTCTCTCTCTCTCTCTCTCTCTCTCCTCTCTCTCTCTCTCTCTCTCTCTCTCTTCTCTCTCTCTCTCTCTCTCTCTCTCCTCTCTCTCTCTCTCTCTCTCTCTCTCTCTCTCTCTCTCTCTCTCTCTCTCTCTCTCTCTCTCTCTCTCTCTCTCTCTCTCTCTCTCTCTCTCTCTCTCTCTCTCTCTCTCTCTCTCTCTCTCTCTCTCTCTCTCTCTCTCTCTCTCTCTCTCTCTCTCTCTCTCTCTCTCTCTCTCTCTCTCTCTCTCTCTCTCTCTCCTCTCTCTCTCTCTCTCTCTCTCTCTCTCTCTCTCTCTCTCTCTCTCTCTCTCTCTCTCTCTCTCTCTCTCTCTCTCTCTCTCTCTCTCTCTCTCTCTCTCTCTCTCTCTCTCTCTCTCTCTCTCTCTCTCTCTCTCTCTCTCTCTCTCTCTCTCTCCTCTCTCTCTCTCTCTCTCTCTCTCTCTCTCTCTCTCTCTCTCTCTCTCTCTCTCTCTCTCTCTCTCTCTCTCTCTCTCTCTCTCTCTCTCTCTCTCTCTCTCTCTCTCTCTCTCTCTCTCTCTCTCTCTCTCTCTCTCTCTCTCTCTCTCTCTCTCTCTCTCTCTCTCTCTCTCTCTCTCTCTCTCTCTCTCTCTCTCTCTCTCTCTCTCTCTCTCTCTCTCTCTCTCTCTCTCTCTCTCTCTCTCTCTCCTCTCTCTCTCTCTCTCTCTCTCTCTCTCTCTCTCATCTCTCTCTCTCTCTCTCTCTCTCTCTCTCTCTCTCTCTCTCTCTCTCTCTCCTCTCTCTCTCTCTCTCTCTCTCTCTCTCTCTCTCTCTCTCTCTCTCTCTCTCTCTCTCTCTCTCTCTCTCTCTCTCTCTCTCTCTCTCTCTCTCTCTCTCTCTCTCTCTCTCTCTCTCTCTCTCTCTCTCTCTCTCTCTCTCTCTCTCTTCTCTCTCTCTCTCTCTCTCTCTCTCTCTCTCTCTCTCTCTCTCTCTCTCTCTCTCTCTCTCTCTCTCTCTCTCTCTCTCTCTCTCTCTCTCTCTCTCTCTCTCTCTCTCTCTCTCTCTCTCTCTCTCTCTCTCTCTCTCTCTCTCTCTCTCTCTCTCTCTCTCTCTCTCTCTCTCTCTCTCTCTCTCTCTCTCTCTCTCTCTCTCTCTCTCTCTCTCTCTCTCTCTCTCTCTCTCTCTCTCTCTCTCTCTCTCTCTCTCTCTCTCTCTCTCTCTCTCTCTCTCTCTCTCTCTCTCTCTCTCTCTCTCTCTCTCTCTCTCTCTCTCTCTCTCTCTCTCTCTCTCTCTCTCTCTCTCTCTCTCTCTCTCTCTCTCTCTCTCTCTCTCTCTCTCTCTCTCTCTCTCTCTCTCTCTCTCTCTCTCTCTCTCTCTCTCTCTCTCTCTCTCTCTCTCTCTCTCTCTCTCTCTCTCTCTCTCTCTCATCTCTCTCTCTCTCTCTCTCTCTCTCTCTCTCTCTCTCTCTCTCTCTCTCTCTCTCTCTCTCTCTCTCTCTCTCTCTCTCTCTCTCTCTCTCTCTCTCTCTCTCTCTCTCTCTCTCTCTCTCTCTCTCTCTCTCTCTCTCTCTCTCTCTCTCTCTCTCTCTCTCTCTCTCTCTATTATGTTTTTACCAAATGTTGTGTTTTATCTTTTTTCGTCGATGACATGATCATTAAGATACTAATCTTCATCCTACAAACTATCGGTACAATGTTCACTCATACATGATATAATGTTTAACCATGTCCAAACAAATGTTGTAACACAAATGTATCATCCTTCAGTTAGAGTATGTTAAATTAAGTGATCTGTCTTTTCAAAAAATTAAACATGTAACATTTATTGCCAACTTGATAGCAAAAAACAATAGCTCTAAAACTATATTTAAAATCCACGGCAATTTGTTCACTATGTAGGTTAGTGGATGCTACGACCAGTCAGATAGATAGTTATAAATGTCCGTGTTTGTGTATCATTTATATTATATTAAATGGATGCTACGACCAGTCGGATAAATGGGTATACATGTCCGTGTTTTTGTATCATTTATATTATATTAAATGGATGCTACAACCAGTCGGACATATGGGTATACATGTCCGTGATTGTGTATCATTTATATTATATTAAATGGTTGCTACGACCAGTCGGATAAATGGGTATAAATGTCCATGTTTGTGTATAATTTTAATTATACTAAATGGATGCTACGACCAATCGGACAAATTGGTATACATGTCCCTGTTTGTGTATCATTTATATTGTATTAAATGGATGCTACGACCAGTCGGACAAATGGGTATAAATGTCCGGGTTTGTGTATCATTTATATTATATGAAATGGATGCTATGACCAGTCGGACAAATGGGTATAAATGTTTGGGTTTGTGTATCATTTATATTATATTAAATGGATGCTACGACCAGTCGGACAAAATGGTATACATGTCCGTGTATGTGTATCATTTATATTATATTAAATGGATGCTAAGACTAGTCGGACAAATTGGTATAAATGTCCATGTTTGTGTATAATTTACATTATATTAAATGAATACTACGACCAGTTGGACAAATTAGTATACATGTCCGTGTATGTGTATAATTTTTATTATATTAAATAGATGCTACGACCAGTCGGAAAAAATGGTATAAATGTCCGTGTTTGTGTATAATTTACATTATATTAAATGGATACTACGACCAGTCGGACAAATGGGTATACATGTCCGGGTTCGTGTATAATTTATATTATATTAAATGGATGCTACGACCAGTTGGACAAAATGGTATACACGTCCGTGTTCGTGTATCATTTATATTATATTAAATGGATGCTACGACCAGTCGGATAAATGGGTATAAATGTCCGTGTTTGTATATAATTTATATTATATTAAAATGGATGCAACGACCAGTCGGATAAATGGGTATAAATGTCCGTGATTGTTTATCATTTATATTATATTAAATGGATGCTACGATCAGTCGGATAAATGGGTATAAATGTCCGTGATTGTGTATCATTTATATTATATTAAATGGATGCTACGACCAGTCGGATAAATGGGTATAAATGTCCGTGATTGTGTATCATTTATATTGTAATAAATGGATGCTACGACCAGTCGGATAAACGGGTATAAATGTCCGTGTTTGTGTATCATTTATATTATATTAAATGGATGCTACGATCAGTCGGATAAACGGGTATAAATGTCCGTGATTGTGTAACATTTATATTATATTAAATGGATGCTACGACCAGTCGGATAAATGGGTATAAATGTTCGGGTTTGTGTATCATTTATATTATATTAAATGGATGCTACGACCAGTCGGATAAATGGGTATAAATGTCCGTGTTTGTATATAATTTATATTATATTAAAATGGATGCAACGACCAGTCGGATAAATGGGTATAAATGTCCGTGATTGTTTATCATTTATATTATATTAAATGGATGCTACGATCAGTCGGATAAATGGGTATAAATGTCCGTGATTGTGTATCATTTATATTATATTAAATGGATGCTACGACCAGTCGGATAAATGGGTATAAATGTCCGTGATTGTGTATCATTTATATTGTAATAAATGGATGCTACGACCAGTCGGATAAACGGGTATAAATGTCCGTGTTTGTGTATCATTTATATTATATTAAATGGATGCTACGATCAGTCGGATAAACATGTATAAATGTCCATGATTGTGTATCATTTATATTATATTAAATGGATGCTACGACCAGTTGGATAAATGGGTATAAATGTCCGTGATTGTGTATCATTTATATTATATTAAATGGATGCTACGACCAGTCGGATAAATGGGTATAAATGTCCGTGATTGTGTATCATTTATATTATATTAAATGGATGCTACGACCAGTTATATAAATGGGTATAAATGTCCGTGATTGTGTATCAATTATATTATATTAAATGGATGCTACGACCAGTCGGACAAAATGGTATACATGTCCGTGTAAGTGTATCATTTATATTATATTAAATGGATGCTACGACCAGTCGGACAAATGGGTATAAATGTTCGGGTTTGTGTATCATTTATATTATATTAAATGGATGCTACGACAAGTCGGACGAAATGGTATACATGTCCGTGTATGTGTATCATTTATATTATATTAAATGGATGCTACGACTAGTCGGACAAATTGGTATAAATGTCCATGTTTGTGTATAATTTACATTATATTAAATGAATACTACGACCAGTTGGACATATTAGTATACATGTCCGTGTATGTGTATAATTTTTAATATATTAAATGGATGCTACGACCAGTCGGACAAATTGGTATAAATGTCCGTGTTTGTGTAAAATTTACATTATATTAAATGGATACTACGACCAGTCGGACAAATGGGTATACATGTCCGGGTTCGTGTATAATTTATATTATATTAAAGGACGCTACGACCAGTCGGACAAATTGGTATACACGTCCGTGTTCGTGTATCATTTATAGTATATTAAATGGATGCTACTACCAGTCGGATAAATGGGTATAAATGTCCGTGTTTGTATATAATTTATATTATATTAAAATGGATGCAACGATCAGTCGGATAGATGGGTATAAATGTCCGTGATTGTTTATCATTTATATTATATTAAATAGATGCTACGATCAGTCGGATAAATGGGTATAAATGTCCGTGATTGTGTATCATTTATATTATATTAAATGGATGCTATGACCAGTCGGATAAATGGGTATAAATGTCCGTGATTGTGTATCATTTATATTATATTAAATGGATGCTACGACCAGTCGGATAAATGGGTATAAATGTCGTTGCTTGTGTATCATTTATATTATATTAAATGGATGCTACGACCAGTCGGATAAATGGGTATAAATGTCCGTGATTGTGTACCATTTATATTATATTTAACGGATGCTACGACCAGTCGGATAAACGGGTATAAATGTCAATGATTGTGTATCATTTATATTATATTAAATGGATACTACGACCAGTCGGACAAATGGGTATACATGTCCGGGTTCGTGTATAATTTATATTATATTAAAGGATGCTACGACCAGTCGGACAAATTGGTATACACGTCCGTGTTCGTGTATCATTTATATTATATTAAATGGATGCTACTACCAGTCGGATAAATGGGTATAAATGTCCGTGTTTGTATATAATTTATATTATATTAAAATGGATGCAACGATCAGTCGGATAGATGGGTATAAATGTCCGTGATTGTTTATCATTTATATTATATTAAATAGATGCTACGATCAGTCGGATAAATGGGTATAAATGTCCGTGATTGAGTATCATTTATATTATATTAAATGGATGCTATGACCAGTCGGATAAATGGGTATAAATGTCCGTGATTGTGTATCATTTATATTGTATTAAATGGATGCTACGACCAGTCGGATAAACGGGTATAAGTGTCCGTGTTTGTGTATCATTTATATTATATTAAATGAATGCTACGATCAGTCGGATAAACGGGTATAAATGTCCGTGATTGTGTATCATTTATATTATATTAAATGGATGCTACGACCAGTCGGATAAATGGGTATAAATGTCCGTGATTGTGTATCATTTATATTATATTAAATGGATGCTACGACAGTCGGATAAATGGGTATAAATGTCATTGCTTGTGTATCATTTATATTATATTAAATGGATGCTACGACCAGTCGGATAAATGGGTATAAATGTCCGTGATTGTGTACCATTTATATTATATTTAACGGATGCTACGACCAGTCGGATAAACGGGTATAAATGTCCGTGATTGTGTATCAATTATATTATATTAAATGGATGCTACGAACGGTCGGATAAATAGGTATAAATGTCCGTGTTTGTGTATCATTTATATTATATTAAATGGATGCTACGACCAGTCGGATAAATGGGTATAAATGTCCGTGATTGTGTATCAATTATATTATATTAAATGGATGCTACGACCAGTTGGATAAATGGGTATAAATGTCCGTGATTGTGTATCATTTATACTATATTAAATGGATGCTACGACCTGGTCGGATAAATGGGTATAAATGTCCGTGATTGTGTATCATTTTATATTATACTAAATGGATGCTACGACAAGTCGGACAAATTGGTATACATGTCCCGTGATTGTGTATCATTTATATTGTATTAAATGGATGCTACGACCAGTCGGACAAAATGGTATACATGTCCGTGTAAGTGTATCATTTATATTACATTAAATGGATGCTACGACCAGTCCGACAAATGGGTATAAATGTTCGGGTTTGTGTATTATTTATATTATATTAAATGGATGCTACGACCAGTCGGACAAAATGGTATACATGTCCTTGTATGTGTATCATTTATATTATATTAAATGGATGCTACGACTAGTCGGACAAATTGGTATAAATGTCCATGTTTGTGTATAATTTACATTATATTAAATGAATACTACGACCAGTTGGACAAATTAGTATACATGTCCGTGTATGTGTATAATTTTTATTATATTAAATGGATGCTACGACCAGTCGGAAAAAATGGTATAAATGTCCGTGTTTGTGTATAATTTACATTATATTAAATGGATACTACGACCAGTCGGACAAATGGGTATACATGTCCGGGTTCGTGTATAATTTATATTATATTAAAGGATGCTACGACCAGTCGGACAAATTGGTATACACGTCCGTGTTCGTGTATCATTTATATTATATTAAATGGATGCTACTACCAGTCGGATAAATGGGTATAAATGTCCGTGTTTGTATATAATTTATATTATATTAAAATGGATGCAACGACCAGTCGGATAGATGGGTATAAATGTCCGTGATTGTTTATCATTTATATTATATTAAATAGATGCTACGATCAGTCGGATAAATGGGTATAAATGTCCGTGATTGTGTATCATTTATATTATATTAAATGGATGCTACGACCAGTCGGATAAATGGGTATAAATGTCCGTGATTGTGTATCATTTATATTGTATTAAATGGATGCTACGACCAGTCGGATAAACGGGTATAAATGTCCGTGTTTGTGTATCATTTATATTATATTAAATGGATGCTACGATCAGTCGGATAAACGGGTATAAATGTCCGTGATTGTGTAACATTTATATTATATTAAATGGATGCTACGACCAGTCGGATAAATGGGTATAAATGTTCGGGTTTGTGTATCATTTATATTATATTAAATGGATGCTACGACCAGTCGGATAAATGGGTATAAATGTCCGTGTTTGTATATAATTTATATTATATTAAAATGGATGCAACGACCAGTCGGATAAATGGGTATAAATGTCCGTGATTGTTTATCATTTATATTATATTAAATGGATGCTACGATCAGTCGGATAAATGGGTATAAATGTCCGTGATTGTGTATCATTTATATTATATTAAATGGATGCTACGACCAGTCGGATAAATGGGTATAAATGTCCGTGATTGTGTATCATTTATATTGTAATAAATGGATGCTACGACCAGTCGGATAAACGGGTATAAATGTCCGTGTTTGTGTATCATTTATATTATATTAAATGGATGCTACGATCAGTCGGATAAAATGGTATAAATGTCCGTGATTGTGTATCAATTATATTATATTAAATGGATGCTACGACCAGTTGGATAAATGGGTATAAATGTCCGTGATTGTGTATCATTTATATTATATTAAATGGATGCTACGACCAGTCGGATAAATGGGTATAAATGTCCGTGATTGTGTATCATTTATATTATATAAAATGGATGCTACGACTAGTTGGATAAATGGGTATAAATGTCCGTGATTGTGTATCATTTATATTATATTAAATGGATGCTACGACCAGTCGGACAAAATGGTATACATGTCCGTGTAAGTGTATCATTTATATTATATTAAATGGATGCTACGACCAGTCGGACAAATGGGTATAAATGTTCGGGTTTGTGTATCATTTATATTATATTAAATGGATGCTACGACAAGTCGGACGAAATGGTATACATGTCCGTGTATGTGTATCATTTATATTATATTAAATGGATGCTACGACTAGTCGGACAAATTGGTATAAATGTCCATGTTTGTGTATAATTTACATTATATTAAATGAATACTACGACCAGTTGGACATATTAGTATACATGTCCGTGTATGTGTATAATTTTTAATATATTAAATGGATGCTACGACCAGTCGGACAAATTGGTATAAATGTCCGTGTTTGTGTATAATTTACATTATATTAAATGGATACTACGACCAGTCGGACAAATGGGTATACATGTCCGGGTTCGTGTATAATTTATATTATATTAAAGGATGCTACGACCAGTCGGACAAATTGGTATACACGTCCGTGTTCGTGTATCATTTATAGTATATTAAATGGATGCTACTACCAGTCGGATAAATGGGTATAAATGTCCGTGTTTGTATATAATTTATATTATATTAAAATGGATGCAACGATCAGTCGGATAGATGGGTATAAATGTCCGTGATTGTTTATCATTTATATTATATTAAATAGATGCTACGATCAGTCGGATAAATGGGTATAAATGTCCGTGATTGTGTATCATTTATATTATATTAAATGGATGCTATGACCAGTCGGATAAATGGGTATAAATGTCCGTGATTGTGTATCATTTATATTATATTAAATGGATGCTACGACCAGTCGGATAAATGGGTATAAATGTCGTTGCTTGTGTATCATTTATATTATATTAAATGGATGCTACGACCAGTCGGATAAATGGGTATAAATGTCCGTGATTGTGTACCATTTATATTATATTTAACGGATGCTACGACCAGTCGGATAAACGGGTATAAATGTCAATGATTGTGTATCATTTATATTATATTAAATGGATACTACGACCAGTCGGACAAATGGGTATACATGTCCGGGTTCGTGTATAATTTATATTATATTAAAGGATGCTACGACCAGTCGGACAAATTGGTATACACGTCCGTGTTCGTGTATCATTTATATTATATTAAATGGATGCTACTACCAGTCGGATAAATGGGTATAAATGTCCGTGTTTGTATATAATTTATATTATATTAAAATGGATGCAACGATCAGTCGGATAGATGGGTATAAATGTCCGTGATTGTTTATCATTTATATTATATTAAATAGATGCTACGATCAGTCGGATAAATGGGTATAAATGTCCGTGATTGAGTATCATTTATATTATATTAAATGGATGCTATGACCAGTCGGATAAATGGGTATAAATGTCCGTGATTGTGTATCATTTATATTGTATTAAATGGATGCTACGACCAGTCGGATAAACGGGTATAAGTGTCCGTGTTTGTGTATCATTTATATTATATTAAATGAATGCTACGATCAGTCGGATAAACGGGTATAAATGTCCGTGATTGTGTATCATTTATATTATATTAAATGGATGCTACGACCAGTCGGATAAATGGGTATAAATGTCCGTGATTGTGTATCATTTATATTATATTAAATGGATGCTACGACCAGTCGGATAAATGGGTATAAATGTCATTGCTTGTGTATCATTTATATTATATTAAATGGATGCTACGACCAGTCGGATAAATGGGTATAAATGTCCGTGATTGTGTACCATTTATATTATATTTAACGGATGCTACGACCAGTCGGATAAACGGGTATAAATGTCCGTGATTGTGTATCAATTATATTATATTAAATGGATGCTACGAACGGTCGGATAAATAGGTATAAATGTCCGTGTTTGTGTATCATTTATATTATATTAAATGGATGCTACGACCAGTCGGATAAATGGGTATAAATGTCCGTGATTGTGTATCAATTATATTATATTAAATGGATGCTACGACCAGTTGGATAAATGGGTATAAATGTCCGTGATTGTGTATCATTTATACTATATTAAATGGATGCTACGACCGGTCGGATAAATAGGTATAAATGTCCGTGATTGTGTATCATTTATATTATATAAAATGGATGCTACGACTAGTTGGATAAATGGGTATAAATGTCCGTGATTGTGTATCATTTATATTATATTAAATGGATGCTACGACCAGTCGGACAAAATGGTATACATGTCCGTGTAAGTGTATCATTTATATTATATTAAATGGATGATACGACCAGTCGGACAAATGGGTATAAATGTTCGGGTTTGTGTATCATTTATATTATATTAAATGGATGCTACGACCAGTCGGACAAAATGGTATACATGTACTTGTATGTGTATCATTTATATTATATTAAATGGATGCTACGACTAGTCGGACAAATTGGTATAAATGTCCATGTTTGTGTATAATTTACATTATATTAAATGAATACTACGACCAGTTGAATAAATTAGTATACATGTCCGTGTATGTGTATAATTTTTATTATATTAAATGGATGCTACGACCAGTCGGAAAAATTGGTATAAATGTCCATGTTTGTGTATAATTTACATTATATTAAATGGATACTACGACCAGTCGGACAAATGGGTATACATGTCCGGGTTCGTGTATATTTTATATTATATTAAATGGATGCTACGGCCAGTCGGACAATTTGGTAAACACGTCCGTGTTCGTGTATCATTTATATTATATTAAATGGGTGCTACGACCAGTCGGATAAATGGGTATAAATGTCCGTGTTTGGGTATAATTTATATTATATTAAAATGGACGCTACGACCAGTCGGATAAATGGGTATAAATATCAGTGATTGTGTATCATTTATATTATATTAAATGGATGCTACGATCAGTCGGATAAATGGGTATAAATGTCCGTGATTGTGTATCATTTATATTATATTAAATGGATGCTACGACCAGTCGGATAAATGGGTATAAATGTCCGTGATTGTGTATCATTTATATTATATTAAATGGATGCTACGACCAGTCGGATAAACGGGTATAAATGTCCGTGATTGTGTATCATTTATATTGTATTAAATGGATGCTACGACCAGTCGGATAAACGGGTATAAATGTCCGTAATTGTGTATCATTAATATTATATTAAATGGATGCTACGACCAGTCGGATAAATGGGTATAAATGTCCATGATTGTATATCATTTATATTATATTAAATGGATGCTACGACCAGTCGGACAAATTGGTATACATGTCCGTGTAAGTGTATCATTTATATTATATTAAATGGATGATATGACCAGTCGGACAAATGGGTATAAATTTTCGGGTTTGTGTATCATTTATATTATATTAAATGGATGCTACGACCAGTCGGACAAAATGGTATACATGTCCTTGTATGTGTATCATTTATATTATATTAAATGGATGCTACGACTAGTCGGACAAATTGGTATAAATGTCCATGTTTGTGTATAATTTACATTATATTAAATGAATACTACGACCAGTTGGATAAATTAGTATACATGTCCTTGTATGTGTATAATTTTTATTATATTAAATGGATGCTACGACCAGTCGGACAAATTGGTATAAATGTCCATGTTTGTGTATAATTTACATTATATTAAATGGATACTACGACCAGTCGGACAAATGGGTATACATGTCCGGGTTCGTGTATATTTTATATTATATTAAATGGATGCTACGACTAGTCGGACAATTTGGTAAACACGTCCGTGTTCGTGTATAATTTATATTATATTAAATGGATGCTACGACCAGTCGGATAAATGGGTATAAATGTCCGTGTTTGTATATAATTTATATTATATTAAAATGGATGCTACGACCAGTCGGATAAATGGGTATAAATATCCGTGATTGTGTATCATTTATATTATATTAAATGGATGCTACGATCAGTCGGATAAATGGGTATAAATGTCCGTGATTGTGTATTATTTATATTATATTAAATGGATGCTACGACCAGTCGGATAAATGGGTATAAATGTCCGTGATTGTGTATCATTTATATTATATTAAATGGGTGCTACGACCAGTCGGATAAATGGGTATAAATGTCCGTGTTTGTATATAATTTATATTATATTAAAATGGACGCTACGACCAGTCGGATAAATGGGTATAAATATCCGTGATTGTGTATCATTTATATTATATTAAATGGATGCTACGACCAGTCGGATAAATGGGTATAAATGTCCGTGATTGTGTATCATTTATATTGTATTAAATGGATGCTACGACCAGTCGGATAAACGGGTATAAATGTCCGTGTTTGTGTATCATTTATATTATATTAATTGAATGCTACGATCAGTCGGATAAACGGGTATAAATGTCCTTGATTGTGTATCATTTATATTATATTAAATGGATGCTACGACCGGTCGGATAAATGGGTATAAATGTCCGTGATTGTGTATCATTTATATTATATTAAATGGATGCTACGACCAGTCGGATAAATGGGTATAAATGTCCTTGCTTGTGTATCATTTATATTATATTAAATGGATGCTACGACCAGTCGGATAAATGGGTATAAATGTCCGTAATTGTGTATCATTTATATTATATTAAATGGATGCTACGACCAGTCGGATAAATGGGTATAAATGTCCGTGATTGTGTACCATTTATATTATATTAAATGGATGCTACGAACAGTCGGATAAATAGGTATAAATGTCCGTGTTTGTGTATCATGTATATTATATTAAATGGATGCTACGACCAGTCGGACAATTTGGTAAACACGTCCGTGTTCGTGTATCATTTATATTATATTAAATGGATGCTACGACCAGTCGGATAAATGGGTATAAATGTCCGTGTTTGTATATAATTTATATTATATTAAAATGGATGCTACGACCAGTCGGATAAATGGGTATAAATATCCGTGATTGTGTATCATTTATATTATATTAAATGGATGCTACGATCAGTCGGATAAATGGGTATAAATGTCCGTGATTGTATATCATTTATATTATATTAAATGGATGCTACGACCAGTAGGATAAATGGGTATAAATGTCCGTGATTGTGTATCATTTATATTGTATTAAATCAATGTACGACCAGTCGGATAAACGGGTATAAATGTCCGTAATTGTGTATCATTAATATTATATTAAATGGATGCTACGACCAGTCGGATAAATGGGTATAAATGTCCGTGATTGTATATCATTTATATTATATTAAATGGATGCTACGACCAGTCGGATAAATGGGTATAAATGTCCGTGATTGTGTATCATTTATATTATATTAAATGGATGCTACGACCAGTTGGATAAATGGGTATGAATGTCCGTGATTGTGTATCATTTATATTATATTAAATGGATGCTACGACCAGTTGGATAAATGGGTATAAATGTGCGTGATTGTGTATCATTTATATTGTATTAAATGGATGCTACGACCAGTCGGACAAATTGGTATAAACGTCCGTGTTTGTGTATAATTTACATCCATTACATCATTAGCACTGTCCGTGTATGGGTCGGCGGGTGGGTCATTAGCACTGTCCGTGTATGGGTGGGTGGGTCATTAGCACTGTCCGTGTATGGGTGGGCGGGTGCAAATATTAGTGCAATTTTGTTTATATTTTTAGTTGCTATGTATAAATAACTTAGTCACATATGTCATAGTTTAGACATTAATGTAATTAAAACATCTATTAATAGTTAAAGAGGTTCAATTGAATATATATTGTTCACAAAGTTATTCACAAGTATGTATTTCTTATTGTAAAATTAAATTACGGACTGCATACAGTACTTATTTACTCACGTAGCCTAGATTTTACAAGTTCACCAAATCGTTTTTAAATGGATACTACGACCAGTCGGACAAATGTGTATACATGTCTGGGTTCGTGTATAATTTATATTATATTAAATGGATGCTACGACCAGTCGGACAAATTGGTATACATGTCCGTGTTCGTGTGTCATTTATATTATATTAAATGGATGCTACTACCAGTCGGATAAATGGGTATAAATGTCCGTGTTTGTATATAATTTATATTATATTAAAATGGATGCTATGACCAGTCGGATAAATGGGTATAAATGTCCGTGATTGTGTATCATTTATATTGTATTAAATGGATGCTACGACCAGTCGGATAAACGGGTATAAATGTCCGTGTTTGTGTATCATTTATATTATATTAAATGAATGCTACGATCAGTCGGATAAACGGGTATAAATGTCCGTGATTGTGTATCATTTATATTATATTAAATGGATGCTACGACCGGTCGGATAAATGGGTATAAATGTCCGTGATTGTGTATCATTTATATTATATTAAATGGATGCTACGACCAGTCGGATAAATGGGTATAAATGTCCTTGCTTGTGTATCATTTATATTATATTAAATGGATGCTACGACCAGTCGGATAAATGGGTATAAATGTCCGTAATTGTGTATCATTTATATTATATTAAATGGATGCTACGACCAGTCGGATAAATGGGTATAAATGTCCGTGATTGTGTACCATTTATATTATATTTAACGGATGCTACGACCAGTCGGATAAACGGGTATAAATGTCCATGATTGTGTATCATTTATATTATATTAAATGGATGCTACGAACAGTCGGATAAATAGGTATAAATGTCCGTGTTTGTGTATCATTTATATTATATTAAATGGATGCTACGACCAGTCGGACAAATTGGTAAACACGTCCGTGTTCGTGTATCATTTATATTATATTAAATGGATGCTACGACCAGTCGGATAAATGGGTATAAATGTCCGTGTTTGTATATAATTTATATTATATTAAAATGGATGCTACGACCAGTCGGATAAATGGGTATAAATGTCCGTGATTGTATATCATTTATATTATATTAAATGGATGCTACGACCAGTCGGATAAATGGGTATAAATGTCCGTGATTGTGTATCATTTATATTATATTAAATGGATGCTACGACCAGTTGGATAAATGGGTATGAATGTCCGTGATTGTGTATCATTTATATTATATTAAATGGATGCTACGACCAGTTGGATAAATGGGTATAAATGTGCGTGATTGTGTATCATTTATATTGTATTAAATGGATGCTACGACCAGTCGGACAAATTGGTATAAACGTCCGTGTTTGTGTATAATTTACATCCATTACATCATTAGCACTGTCCGTGTATGGGTCGGCGGGTGGGTCATTAGCACTGTCCGTGTATGGGTGGGTGGGTCATTAGCACTGTCCGTGTATGGGTGGGCGGGTGCAAATATTAGTGCAATTTTGTTTATATTTTTAGTTGCTATGTATAAATAACTTAGTCACATATGTCATAGTTTAGACATTAATGTAATTAAAACATCTATTAATAGTTAAAGAGGTTCAATTGAATATATATTGTTCACAAAGTTATTCACAAGTATGTATTTCTTATTGTAAAATTAAATTACGGACTGCATACAGTACTTATTTACTCACGTAGCCTAGATTTTACAAGTTCACCAAATCGTTTTTAAATGGATACTACGACCAGTCGGACAAATGTGTATACATGTCTGGGTTCGTGTATAATTTATATTATATTAAATGGATGCTACGACCAGTCGGACAAATTGGTATACATGTCCGTGTTCGTGTGTCATTTATATTATATTAAATGGATGCTACTACCAGTCGGATAAATGGGTATAAATGTCCGTGTTTGTATATAATTTATATTATATTAAAATGGATGCTATGACCAGTCGGATAAATGGGTATAAATGTCCGTGATTGTGTATCATTTATATTGTATTAAATGGATGCTACGACCAGTCGGATAAACGGGTATAAATGTCCGTGTTTGTGTATCATTTATATTATATTAAATGAATGCTACGATCAGTCGGATAAACGGGTATAAATGTCCGTGATTGTGTATCATTTATATTATATTAAATGGATGCTACGACCGGTCGGATAAATGGGTATAAATGTCCGTGATTGTGTATCATTTATATTATATTAAATGGATGCTACGACCAGTCGGATAAATGGGTATAAATGTCCTTGCTTGTGTATCATTTATATTATATTAAATGGATGCTACGACCAGTCGGATAAATGGGTATAAATGTCCGTAATTGTGTATCATTTATATTATATTAAATGGATGCTACGACCAGTCGGATAAATGGGTATAAATGTCCGTGATTGTGTACCATTTATATTATATTTAACGGATGCTACGACCAGTCGGATAAACGGGTATAAATGTCCATGATTGTGTATCATTTATATTATATTAAATGGATGCTACGAACAGTCGGATAAATAGGTATAAATGTCCGTGTTTGTGTATCATTTATATTATATTAAATGGATGCTACGACCAGTCGGACAATTTGGTAAACACGTCCGTGTTCGTGTATCATTTATATTATATTAAATGGATGCTACGACCAGTCGGATAAATGGGTATAAATGTCCGTGTTTGTATATAATTTATATTATATTAAAATGGATGCTACGACCAGTCGGATAAATGGGTATAAATATCCGTGATTGTGTATCATTTATATTATATTAAATGGATGCTACGATCAGTCGGATAAATGGGTATAAATGTCCGTGATTGTATATCATTTATATTATATTAAATGGATGCTACGAC
Organism: Stictocephala bisonia; assembly: GCA_035578905.1. Taxonomy (NCBI): domain Eukaryota; kingdom Metazoa; phylum Arthropoda; class Insecta; order Hemiptera; family Membracidae; genus Stictocephala; species Stictocephala bisonia. The sequence continues at coordinate 206,449 of JAQJVL010001283.1, forward strand.
CAGTAGGATAAATGGGTATAAATGTCCGTGATTGTGTATCATTTATATTGTATTAAATCAATGCTACGACCAGTCGGATAAACGGGTATAAATGTCCGTAATTGTGTATCATTAATATTATATTAAATGGATGCTACGACCAGTCGGATAAATGGGTATAAATGTCCGTGATTGTATATCATTTATATTATATTAAATGGATGCTACGACCAGTCGGATAAATGGGTATAAATGTCCGTGATTGTGTATCATTTATATTATATTAAATGGATGCTACGACCAGTTGGATAAATGGGTATGAATGTCCGTGATTGTGTATCATTTATATTATATTAAATGGATGCTACGACCAGTTGGATAAATGGGTATAAATGTCCGTGATTGTGTATCATTTATATTATATTAAATGGATGCTACGACCAGTCGGACAAAATGGTATACATGTCCGTGTAAGTGTATCATTTATATTATATTAAATGGATGATACGACCAGTCGGACAAATGGGTATAAATGTTCGGGTTTGTGTTCCATTTATATTATATTAAATGGAAGCTACGACCAGTCGGACAAAATGGTATACATGTCCTTGTATGTGTATCATTTATATTATATTAAATGGATGCTACGACTAGTCGGACAAATTGGTATAAATGTCCATGTTTGTGTATAATTTACATTATATTAAATGAATACTACGACCAGTTGAATAAATTAGTATACATGTCCGTGTATGTGTATAATTTTTATTATATTAAATGGATGCTACGACCAGTCGGACAAATTGGTATAAATGTCCATGTTTGTGTATAATTTACATTATATTAAATGGATACTACGACCAGTCGGACAAATGGGTATACATGTCCGGGTTCGTGTATATTTTATATTATATTAAATGGATGCTACGGCCAGTCGGACAATTTGGTAAACACGTCCGTGTTCGTGTATCATTTATATTATATTAAATGGGTGCTACGACCAGTCGGATAAATGGGTATAAATGTCCGTGTTTGTATATAATTTATATTATATTAAAATGGACGCTACGACCAGTCGGATAAATGGGTATAAATATCCGTGATTGTGTATCATTTATATTATATTAAATGGATGCTACGATCAGTCGGATAAATGGGTATAAATGTCCGTGATTGTGTATAATTTATATTATATTAAATGGATGCTACGACCAGTCGGATAAATGGGTATAAATGTCCGTGATTGTGTATCATTTATATTATATTAAATGGATGCTACGACCAGTCGGATAAACGGGTATAAATGTCCGTGATTGTGTATCATTTATATTGTATTAAATGGATGCTACGACCAGTCGGATAAACGGGTATAAATGTCCGTAATTGTGTATCATTAATATTATATTAAATGGATGCTACGACCAGTCGGATAAATGGGTATAAATATCCATGATTGTATATCATTTATATTATATTAAATGGATGCTAAGACCAGTCGGACAAAATGGTATACATGTCCGTGTAAGTGTATCATTTATATTATATTAAATGGATGATACGACCAGTCGGACAAATGGGTATAAATGTTCGGGTTTGTGTATCATTTATATTATATTAAATGGATGCTACGACCAGTCGGACAAAATGGTATACATGTCCTTGTATGTGTATCATTTATATTATATTAAATGGATGTTACGACTAGTCGGACAAATTGGTATAAATGTCCATGTTTGTGTATAATTTACATTATATTAAATGAATACTACGACCAGTTGGATAAATTAGTATACATGTCCGTGTATGTGTATAATTTTTATTATATTAAATGGATGCTACGACCAGTCGGACAAATTGGTATAAATGTCCATGTTTGTGTATAATTTACATTATATTAAATGGATACTACGACCAGTCGGACAAATGGGTATACATGTCCGGGTTCGTGTATATTTTATATTATATTAAATGGATGCTACGACCAGTCGGACAATTTGGTAAACACGTCCGTGTTCTTGTATCATTTATATTATATTAAATGGGTGCTACGACCAGTCGGATAAATGGGTATAAATGTCCGTGTTTGTATATAATTTATATTATATTAAAATGGACGCTACGACCAGTCGGATAAATGGGTATAAATATCCGTGATTGTGTATCATTTATATTATATTAAATGGATGCTACGATCAGTCGGATAAATGGGTATAAATGTCCGTGATTGTGTATCATTTATATTATATTAAATGGATGCTACGACCAGTCGGATAAATGGGTATAAATGTCCGTGATTGTGTATCATTTATATTGTATTAAATGGATGCTACGACCAGTCGGATAAACGGGTATAAATGTCCGTAATTGTGTATTATTAATATTATATTAAATGGATGCTACGACCAGTCGGATAAATGGGTATAAATGTCCGTGATTGTATATCATTTATATTATATTAAATGGATGCTACGACCAGTCGGATAAATGGGTATAAATGTCCGTTATTGTGTATCATTTATATTATATTAAATGGATGCTACGACCAGTCGGATAAATGGGTATGAATGTCCGTGATTGTGTATCATTTATATTATATTAAATGGATGCTACGACCAGTTGGATAAATGGGTATAAATGTGCGTGATTGTGTATCATTTATATTGTATTAAATGGATGCTACGACCAGTCGGACAAATTGGTATAAACGTCCGTGTTTGTGTATAATTTACATTATATTAAATGGATACTACGACCAGTCGGACAAATGTGTATACATGTCCGGGTTCGTGTATAATTTATATTATATTAAATGGATGCTACGACCAGTCGGACAAATTGGCATACATGTCCGTGTTCGTGTATCATTTATATTATATTAAATGGATGCTACTACCAGTCGGATAAATGGGTATAAATGTCCGTGTTTGTATATAATTTATATTATATTAAAATGGATGCTATGACCAGTCGGATAAATGGGTATAAATGTCCGTGATTGTGTATCATTTATATTATATTAAATGGATGCTACGATTAGTCGGATAAATGGGTATAAATGTCCGTGATTGTGTATCATTTATATTATATTAAATGGATGTTACGACCAGTCGGATAAATGGGTATAAATGTTTGTGATTGTGTATCATTTATATTATATTAAATGGATGCTACGATCAGTCGGATAAATGGGTATAAATGTCCGTGTTTGTGTATCATTTAAAGACAATCCAGCAATTATAAAACTGCATAAAGTGATTCGCAAAGTATAGGTAGATTTATTATTGATAATAATGATTTTCCATAACATATCTTTACACCAAAAGTTGTAAATAATTTAATTATGCATCAATGTATTGAAACTAGAAATCTCAATTCAATATTACAATTATCATATTCTAACGCAAATGGTAGACTAAATTTTGTGTTAATGTTAGATGTTTTTACTTTAGTTGATAAACTATATTTGCAGTTTTCTATACTTGGTAATTTGCTCAATACAACATTTAAATACTATTGTAAAATACCACTAAAATAATAAACTAATTGAGGAATTATATCATTTAAAATATGTATGTACAATATTTTTAAACAGTAAAATCATGCTAAAGTACTTATATACATTTTGTAATTATTAATGATATCCTGTTTCTTAATTTTTGAGAGCTCTAATTCCTTTTTACGTGTTTATTTACATATTAATACGCAAGGACGTGATCGCTCAGACGGTTTCCAATCCAAGGGACTGGATATTGCTTGATATTGATATTGATATTTACGCTTGATATTGCTTGACACCGTTATCTTCAACGTCGAAACCCTCAGGTCAAGGTCACTGGTCAATTGTACTTGGTTATTATATTTTAAAGTGAATTTGTGTAGCGGTATTCCTGTATTTTCTTTCATGAATGTATTTATCATCAATGTTGTTAACACGTCCTTTCTATGCTATAAACATATAAACAGTAATGTTTTCATTTTATTAAAATTAAATACTAACTTTCAGTAAGCATGACTTTACTATTTCAGACGTTTTTACTCCATTCTTTGTTTGACAGCTGATGATTAGTAAAATAACCGTTGAATCAGTTAATACTTCAGAAGTCAGTAGGATGGAGCCCTTCACAGTCAGATGTGAATAAAAGAATTCTTCATACTTTTCCTTTGAAAATATCATACTTTCCCAAAGTTTCATTATAATCAGATGATTGATTTAGTAATGCATTTAAACAGGCAAACAGCAGACAATAATCTATATATTACTAAAAGTCAGAAATATCTAATGGTGTCTATGAAAATGGTTGGCTGGCTATTTTCATCCTCTCACCCACCTCATACACGTACGATGGGAGTTGGGCTCACCCACTCATACACGTATGGCGTGGGTACTGCTTACAAACTGTTAAAACAACAGAGTTTCATGATATTTCGCATGCCAAGCATAAAAAACTAGTCATCTCCAAGTCCACCAAACTAATCATCTCCAAGTCCCGCCAAACTAGTCGTCTCCAAGTCCCGCCAAAATAATCATCTCCAAGTCCCGCCAAACTAGTCATCTCAAAGTCCCGCCAAACTAATCATCTCCAAATCCCGCCAAACTAATCATCTCCAAGACCCGCCAAACTAGTCATCTCCAAGTCCCACCAAACTAGTCATCTCCAAGTCCCGCCAAACTAGTCATCTCCAAGTCCCGCCAAACTAGTCATCTCCAAGTCCCACCAAATTAGTCATCTCCAAGTCCCGCCAAACTAACCATCTCCAAGTCCCACCAAACTAATCATCTCCAAGTCCCACAAAACTAGTCATCTCCAAGTCCCGCCAAAATAATCATCTCCAAGTCCCGCCAAACTAGTCATCTCCAAGTCCCGCCAAACTAGTAATCTCCAAGTACTTGAAATGGCATTCAAGATAATATGAATACGAATTACATTTCACCTCCTAGAAAGGATTTTTGGGATGTTTAATGATGATATTTTATAAAAAAATGGTTATTATTACACAAATAAATTCAGAAATTGTTGTGAATATGTTTCGAAGACAAGACAAGGTTTCTAGATTGTCTTATCAAAAACTTACTAGCAGTAAACTATGCCGAGACTACATTAGTGTATACTTAACTAATATTCAGTTAGTTGTTGAATATCCGCCTTCCACCACTCACTTCTCGAACCCCCCCCCCCCCCAAACCGCCCCCTTTCCACCTACCCGAACAAACAGTAGCTCTAGCTTACCCTCTGCCACAACAAGTTTTATACACACGATCATTTTGTTACTGAAGGCTTTCCGCCCAGTCGTTTGTGCATATACACATAATAACTTTGGGCATATTTGTAATGAAAACAATGCGTTTATTCACTTTATATAAAAGCAAAGTTTTACGTGAGGAAATTATTGTTTTTGATTTCATTTTAAAATGAATCTGAGGAAGCACAAACGCCCTCTATATTTCTAATGCCTTCAGGGGTTCGGCTAGATTGCAAGAAAAATCACTCTTGCCAGTGTTGCAATTTGGAAAGTGAGACGGTAAATGTCATTCCATCACTTTTTTCACCCTTTTTCTGAATGGAATAAATATTTACTCTCTCCGTCATTTTTATAAATTATTTTTTTAATTTACAGCTGGGTTACATGCGCTGTGTTAAAATTAAGTGTTATTTTTATTCAAATGTTCCAGCAATAAGAGGGCTCCGGAAGGTACTACCTGTGGAATGGAGCATAATTCATTACAGCTTACAGATCTTGACAACAATGAGACAAGTTGTATAAACCTACTGTTGGCCACTTACACCCAGAACAAAAAATTGTCAGTTCTTTCCAACAACTAATACAAGCCATCTTCGCCTTCCACTGTCATTATACATTTTTTCGTAACTGTTACGGTAGCATTGGCAAATCACGCTCAATATAAACAACTAAAATTACAGTCAATTAAATAGAAACAAAAGAAGTTCATTTTTAAATTCAAAATGTAACCAACGTGATTTAATACAAAGTTTCTTACTTATAAAAAAATGTAGTAAATAAAAATTAAGTTATTTGAGGGTTCATTTTTATTTTAATGATGGATATATAAGAATATCCTTACCTCAAACATTACAATCAATTAAAAGTTGTTTGATTTGTTATTATTTTATAATCAAATTCAAGTGGTGTTATTGAAAGTTTAACTTGCTCCAAGTTTTCTGAAATTGTTTAGACCTCAATTATTTTCTTTTTGTTGTATGATCATTATTTTATTTAAGGTTTTGTGCGGTTTTATTTTTCACAGTTATGTATCATTTTTATCTCATCGTAAAACACATTTTATCAATTTTATAAATTTTAGTCGTGTTTTATATTTTAAGAACTTTCGTGTAATGCAACATATATTTTACTTGTGTTTTTTTATATATTAAGACAAATGTAATAGACTTTGAAATTAATTGAAGAAGAAATTGAAAAAAGAAATTAATTGATTTTGAACTCAAATTGAGAACACCGTACAATGCTCTTTTTTAAAATAAAATACAACTTTATATCAACACTAAATTTTTTTCAAATTTATTATTGCTGTTTTGATATACATTCATCAAACTTACAAATGGTTTTCTAGTTAGATTCCTTAGATTATTTTATGGCACTAATATATTTTAAAAAATGTCCGAACAGTCATAACTGTAACTCAGTTAGTCTCCTGAAAGCTACCTCAACTTGAGAATAAAAAAGATGTCTCGTAAAGTTATTCCTATAATACTGATTTTTATTCATGTTAATTATTGACGTAATATGAAATATTACTAACGATGAAATTTCACAGTGTATGATGTAGTTGTTCCTTTGTGATGCTAGTTGGAGGACTCGATGGAGGACTCGTGGGTGATATATTGAAGTACTCTGTGCCATCTCTCCTCCCCCTAGCCCTTGCAGTAACGAAGCAAAGGAATGAATGGTTTTAACTTTTTTAGTAAACTTAATTAAAATGTAATATTATGCTAGCTTTGTGATTCAACAGGGTTTTTTCCAAAAAATAATTGTCTGGGTTATTCCACTCTTACTTTGGTTATTATAAAATATTTTATTACCATAGGAAGAATTAAAAATTATATAATAATCATGTATATCATTTTTTGAACATAGGATAACAAAGAATACAGTCCACTAGTTGAGTGCAAGCCATGTCATGTTATGTTAATGAGCAATTCATATATAGCAAACTTAACGCATTATATATGTTAAATTTTTAATTGAATATTTTCTTTGGGCTTTTATTGGGAAGAGACACCCAATTCAAACACAAATCTCTCTCCAGCTTAGACGAGCTCTTTTTTTATTTGTAGGCTCGTTGGACCACGGTGAGCAACCTGCTTAACCATGGGAGCGGCACCATGGACACACCGGTAGTCGAACCCAGGAGCGGCACCATGGACACACCGGTAGTCGAACCCAGGAGCGGCACCATGGACACACCGGTAGTCGAACCCAGGAGCGGCACCATGGACACACCGGTAGTCGAACCCAGGAGCGGCTGCGTAGTAAGCCACCGTTTTTGCCCCTTAGCTACGGCCACTCCAATAAATATAGATCTCAACAGGAGGTGAATTGAATTACTGAATGCATCATTAAAAATATACTTTATTATAAATAAATATCTAATATCATACATAAACTGTACAAAGAATTAACAGATTAAAATGTTATCCTTATTAAAACACACAATATCACAATGAATTAATTTTGTTTACAGATTCATTCTAGATAAAAAAATATACATAGTAAATGTTAAAAACTTTTGAGTTTAGATACACATAACTGATTCGTTTTAGTGATGTGCAGTAGTTAAGAGTAAAGAAATGGGGGGTGGGTTGTTGAAACAGTGAAATCTACCTATTGACACTAGAAAATCTTTAAATGCAGTTTTTAAAACTGTAAAACAAAATGTTGTTCATTGTTAAAGTTTACAAACTGATTTTATTTATTTATAATGTTATGATCCAACCCCACTTACGCATCCCAATTACTTAAAAAATAGTTCACAACATGATGGAAGCAATATTTTTCATAACAATTTTGCTTGTTAAGTGTTTATTTACGACCCATTTCCATTCGATATAGAAAACATATTTATAAGTATTCCGAAATTTTAAATCTTACAAAAAGTATAATTTTTACTACCTTTCATCCACTTCACAGTAACTTTCTCAATGTACGTTACTTTTATAACTACAAAACACGCAATACTCCAATATTACTTTCCTCACGACTCTAACAATCAATACAAAAACATGATTGTAATCCTAAAAACATCGGTTTCCTCACTATTCAATTCCCAATACAGAATATGCTTCACCCATCCTACAAACATTACTTTTCGCCCAATACACAAACATGTCTAAAACATCTAACAAACATCAGTTCCCCAAACACAAATATGATCAGTAACTGTAGCAGTTTTGCAGCCAAAGAATTCCAAATAACACATGTCATTAAATATAAATAAAACTGGTAATAATCCACACTTATTTCCCAGCTTAAGGAGTATATAATACCTTTCTAGTCAAGCACATTTCCTATAAACTAAACTTTCAAAATAATCAATATGTTTTATTTAGTATATTGTAAGTTTCCTTTTTTTACTGTCTCTTACGGGTTTATCTTATGCCAGTATAGGGCAATATTCAGTATTTTACTGAAATTACATCACCATAATTTAAAAAGAATCATCATCATGAGCTTTTACCGAACAAAATTATCTAGTAACAACATTAATTAGTACATTTATTCATTTTAAATATTACGGTTTTATAAGTAATTACTTTTTTACTTGATGAAACAAAATTTAAATAAATAAAAATCCATTGCTGTTAATAAATTGTATATTTGGGTGATTTGGAACAAAATTTTGTATTCCAGCTTTGCTTGGATGCCAATAACTCAATGTAAATATAATATACTAACTAATAACTTAATAATACCATACTGTCAATATTTTTTACACTTATAACAAGTTATGTGTTTCGAAACTTTTTTTAATATCTGTATTTTTAATAAAATATTACACTTTTGAAATAGATTTTCCTCACACACTCTATATATTTAACTTACATGTGCAAACGTAATATTGTTTATAGACCGATATAGGTTTAATTCCAAAATAAAATCTTCCAATAACACGAGCAACTGCCACAATAACAATAAACTTTACTTTTATGACAATTCATGTCATACATATTTCAATAACGTCATATAAAATACTTTAAAATGAGTACTTTAAACATCTATAAGTTCAGACAACATTTATGTAAAAAATAAATCAATTAACTTTTTTTAGTTAAAAAATTACCAAAGAACCGTTTTAGATTTATTTGATTATTAAATGTTATAGCCAAAGTTAGAGTGTATTAAGAGAGATTGTTTTCGTTAAGTACCTGATTTGAAGATATAAATATAGGGAGAAAATAATATTTGAAACTATATTTTTTATTATAAGAGCGTAATACTAAGGACTGAACATTTAAGTAGATATTTAAGTATATCAACACTTAATTTGATTTCTTTAAATACTTAAATGATATTAAAACAAGTCTAAAGTTATCCTCTCGTTCATCTTTAAACTGTTTATGTATATATTAATGTTCTTTAGTAATTTCTTTTTCTCCCAAAACATTGAATATTAGATTAAAAATATGTTCGTTAATTTTTCTTTAGAACCCACATTAGCGTGTAAACACATAATCATATTGAGCGATTTATGAGTTAGGAAAACCAATAGCAACAATAATGAACTGTTATAATATACTTTTATTCCCTGCGCTACCAAAAAATGTGAAATACATTGTTAGTGATTTAAAATCTTCACTAATAAAAATAATTCATTTTATAAATAAACTCAACACAAATTTCAATAAGGATTTAGGCGTTCCACTTCGAGCTGGAAACAGATCATTTCATTCTGGCAGTCCCAGCTTTTTTTTTTCATTTCATTTTTAAATTCATCCAGCAGGTTCACAAAAATAAATAAATAAAGCAAATTAAAACAAAATTAGTATTATAAGGAAATCAGTCTTTCTTGCAGTGGTAGCAGGCGCAACTTCGAGCCGACTTGAAGGTGAGGTCTCTCGTTCCATCCAGACACATGACCCTCACTTCAACCTGTAGTCAAGAAAATATATCGTTTTATATTAAATTAAATAGAACTCACATATGATTTTATGTGATTAAGTAAAAATACCTTTAATAAATGAAACGGTTAGATATTTATTTATAAATTAATAATACTAACTGTTCAATGTATTTTAGAATGTATATTTCACACGTAGTTGCTGGCGTGGCGTAGGTTCAAAGTTCAAAGGTTCAAAGTTCAACGATTCAAATCTCCAAATGAGCTGATGGACATTACTTCTCTCAACCATTAAAGTTATTAAATACCAATTAAAGACGCACAGGTCTGTGCACGCTGCCATCGATCCCAACACTCATCATCATGGTCAAGGTATTTCAATGTTTATTTTTTTTTATTTTTCATTATTAAGATGCCAATCGTAAAGATATGGGTAAATGTGAGGGGCGAATGAGTGTAGATGAACTAGTGTAGTCAACTGATTAAGGTCAACTGATCTTATAAAGAGCCATTTACTAATAACAACACCCAACTCAATCGTGCGGTGGTATTGACCCACACGCCCTCCCATATATACGTACAGTGGTTTTGAACCACCCACCCACACATATACGTATAATGGTATTGACCCTCATACCCTCGTGCGTTGGTATTGGTATGGGTGGGTGGGTAAGCCAACATGACCGAACGTGTATGGGTAGACGGGTGGGTCAATACCATGGTACGTGTATGGGTGGGTCAATACCACGGTACGTGTATGGGTGGGTGGGTGGGTCAATAACACGGTACGTGTATGGGTGGGTGGGTCAATACAACATCTACGTAGTAAAATCAAAATCTGTGATTGTTCACATGACAAATTTGACTCAATTAAATGTTGACTTACATCGTTTTTCTTTGACAGAACGTAACATTAACTACGTACTTCCTGAAATATATAGTAAGGATTTTCTTCCAAAATCCAAACTGAACCATGTAGTATTTGTCTGACTTCAGCTAACTTACGAGCGTGATAGTCAGTCCTCTTCATTACACAACAACCGGATTCCTTCTACCAACCAACATGAACACTGCAGACATCTCTATTTGTGTTCAACTCGATGGCAACCATTGAGCAGACACCAAGGTGGTATTAAGAAGACCGAACATTTCACCTATAATATCTACGTTAGTGTAAAAGCAGCGCTATTTGTACAACAGTTTCGTTCCTTCGTGAATACTACTTTCTGAGGTTGGTAAAAGTGGTTTGTTTAAATCTATCACTGTAAATACAGTAAATGCATAATACAAATGTTGGGCATTTTGTAATTATATTGCAATAAAGTAGTTTTGTGTGATGTTTATTTGTTTTGCATT